>OX327007.1:22927074-23339574 GCA_946800695.1 Geum urbanum
CTAAGACTGCGTACTCAGCACAACACCGATCTCCACCGGATGGATGTATTGGCTTGGAATTGTCGCGGGATCGGCAATGAGTCCGCAGTGGAAGCTTTAAAGGTTTTGATCCATGAAAACAAACCTACTATAATCTTCCTTAGTGAAACTATGATCTCAAACCCTAGCGTTATGGACAAGCTTCGACGAGACATAGGGTTCTTGAACTACGAGGCGGTATATAGCGTCAAGCAGGATGGAGGTGTAGGTTAGTCTAGAGGGGTTGCGCTTTTTTGGAAAAACAATGTTAATATCGAATTCATATCGAAATCTTCACACCATATTGATATTGTTATGCACCCACCAGACAGTATGGGAAGGTAGAGACTCACTAGCTTCTACGGCCACCCGACCACAGTGGAGCACTTGGGATCTTCTCCAATCCCTGTGGGATTCCTCGTCTATACCATGGGTTGTTTTGGGTGACTTCAATGAGATTCTCCATAATAGAGAGAAATATTGAGGACCCTTATGACAAGAGGGACAGATATAGCTTTTCCAAAACTATTTGTCATATTGTAATCTTCATGATTTAGGCGCGCTACACTGGTGGCGACTATACATGGTCGAGAGATGGGGTTCATTTAAGACTGGACCATGTTGTTGCTACGCAATCTTGGATTGACCTATTTCTGAGAGCAAAAGTCACAAATCTCCAACACATCCATGGGGATCACCTCCCAATTCACGCTGATTCAGTGGTAGTGAGCTGTAAACCTAAGTGGAGGTTTAGGTTCGAAGCTTTCTAGACTTCTCATGGGAACTGTGAAGAAGTAATAAGAAGAGAATGGCATAGAACACGTGTGGCTTCTCCTATGCATGAAGCTTCTTGATGCATCCAGAATACTAGATTTGTCTTAACCGATTGGCAAAGGCAAACGTTTGGCAATAGAGGGCGTGAGATCGAGGCTATCTGAAACAACATTCAACATCTCAACTCACTTCCATTATCGAAGGACAATTTGAGGGAGTTCGAAACTTTGTCTGCTTGTATGGATAAGCTCCTAGCTAAAGAGTACAAGTACTGGGGTCAGAGAGCGAAGATACTCTGGATTACAGATGGTATGGGGAACACTAAGTACTTGCACCGTAAGTGCTCGAATAGAAAGGTGAAAAACAGAATCATGCAAATTATTAATGGGGAAGGAGCTATACAGGATACCCCAGGAGGTCTTGAGAAGGTAATTTTAGACTACTTTAGCTCAATGTACAAGGCTAGTACTATAAACGTTGATAAAAAGCATGCAGTCATTAACCTTATTGAACCAAAATATACGGCATCTATGAACAGCTCCTATTGGCAGAGTACACTAAGGAAGAAGTGAAGTTTGCGTTGTTTCAAATGCACCCGATGAAACGCCATGGTCCTGACAGAATGCCACCTTTGTTTTTTCAAAAATATTGGGATATCATTGGAAAAGAAGTAGTGGTGGCAACAAAGAACTTCCTGGACTCCGGCATTCTACAAGGCACTACCAGCAGAATAGGTATATCCGACGAGGTCTTTAAAGAACGACCGACGAGAAGGGATCTCGTCGGTTATAGTTTTTTGACCGTCGATATTTTCTTGTCGTCGGTTATAGTCGCCGGAAACTCGTCGGTCATAGTTTTCGACTATGTCCGACGATTTTTTTTGACTATTACCAACGATTTTTTCATAGCGTCGGTTATAGTTTCTTATTTCAGATCTGGGCAGTAGCTCGATCTGTCATTCAAAAAACTTTCCATTTTTTCTGAAAATGCTCTGAAATCGATCTTTGGGTGATGTCGAGAATGAGTTCGTGATGATTCATGCATTATATATAGGTACGTGCTTAATATGTTTTTGAATATATATTGCTTTAATTTGTTGAATTGATCGATCGATACTGATTTTGAATATATATATATATATATTGATCGATCGATCAATCGAGTTAATTAATTGATTCTTGAGTTTGAGTAATTGATCGATGGTTGATTTTGAGTACGTACGCGTGATTGATCGTAAATATATATTAATTGTTGTTAATTTTAATTTGATTATTGTGAATATATATATAGCAATAACTAGCTAGCTAGCTAGGGTGATTAATTTATTTAATTAATATATTGCATTATATATATTGTGATTATATATATAGGATTAAATGTACACTAGCTAGCTAGCTAGTACGTGTACGTACGTGCATGGTTAATGTTATTGTGATGACCCGAACCAGAATAAGAGGTGTGTTTAGCACGATTCTCGAGATTTGAGTTTTAGTCGCAGTTTTGCGATATTATGTGGTTTGCCGATTCGATTCGCGACTTTATTTTCGGTCGAGAATTTGGGTTGAGTGTCTTCACGGGAATTGTAGAGTACGTGATTTCGAGCTCGTGGGTGGTTTCGGAAGATTTTTCTGATAAACGAGGAATATTTTATGATTATATAAAGTTTCGGGTTTCGACGAGTTTATCCGAATGTTTCGAGCTTATCCGAATCATTCCGTATTTTCATTTTGGACCGTTTATCGACCCGAGGGACGAGTATAAATGTCGAAAAGTCGGAAAATAGTCGTAAAAACACAGATTTGCATTGACTGAACTTTGACTTTCCAGAATTGGAAAGTTGACTTGCTGCCCGAAAGGGAAGGTTTCCTCTTTGAGCGGTGACCGTCCGGCGACCAAATTCCGGCCACCACCGACATCGTGGAGGGTATGTATAGCTTCCTTAGGTGATTTCGAAGTGAATGATGTATGTTTTGTTGTGTATGGTTCATGTTTGAGTTGGACCCGAATCGGGTCGGAACTGTGTCCGTCGCCGGGGTTAGTTGTGGTGGTTCCGGCGAGGTTTTCAGGTTTGGTTGTTGGGGGTTTCGCTCCCCACCCCTTGGTGATACTCCCTAGGTTCACAGTTTAGAAGGAGATCGAGTTTGGGGTTGAACCCGATTGGGTTTTGGTTTGGAGCTCCGTTGTGGTTTTGCATGAAATTGGCTATGATGGACTTTGAATTGAGGTTGGGCGTAGTTCAGGAAGTGGTTCGAAATGAGGAGGGCTTCAATTCTGGAAATTTTGGCCGTGTTATCTTGCCGTTGACGGCGCGCCGCCGCCGGCGGCGGCGGTCAACGACGGTCAAAAAGTCAACTTTTCAGATTTCGATGTAATTAGTGTCATTTTTCTCGTAATCACGCCCTGGTTATCGTACGGAGGTTTTCGGGTTGATTTGATTAGCCGTTTGTCAGTCGAGATTTCGAGTGGGGATTTCAGGATTTCCGTTATACATTTTGTACCGCATTGCATATTTCCGGGAACGGTTGGTTTCCGTGCATCCGTACAGTGTTATGGATTACGATATTGATCAATTGTGTTTTATGAATATATTCAGGGGATCGAGATCGAGATCGGGATCGTGATCGAGCTTCTGGCGAGGGATCTTCCGCCGGTCCTCGAGATTAGCGCGTGTGCGCGTTTTGCTCACCTGTGAGTGGACAATTTCTTTTCACGGAAATCTTGCGAGTCTTTTATGTGATTTATGAACTTGAGCATGCAGCATGAACATGGTTTTACGAGCATGTGTTTACGATTATACGAATATGTTTATACGGTTATACGTATACGAATGTGCATACACTTTTATATTGTTTCATGCATTCGCATCGAATTGTTCATGATTTGGTTTACACAGAGTACAGTTTGTCTATGATGTTGTATCGATACACTTGCATCCCGGCTGATCCCCGAGGATGTATGCCAGGGGAGGCTGTGACTCCTGACCCGAGGTCTGTACCGGGGGGAGGCAGACCTCTGACCTGAGGCCTTTCTGGCTAGAGTCACGTGTGGGTCTGGGATCCCGTGATTCAGACTGTACTAGCACGGTGTGTGTCCATGAGCGACCCCGTGGGATTTTTACTTGCATGCTCTGTACGCTGGAGGAGTGTGAGTTTACCTCGCGTACTTTACTATGTTTATTTACCTGGACTCGCATATGTTATTTTAAACATACATTATAACTGGTGAAAGACATTTATTTTCGTCCACTCACTCTAACGTGTTTCATGTCTTTCCCCTGGGCTTTTCGGTTTCCGTGCCCAGATGCAGTTCAGGTTTGGTGTTTCACGTCGCGGTTTGGAGGCTAGTGATCAGAGTCACCTGTGTTTTCCAGTAGGTTTCAGTTTCACCTACTGATGTATATGTTGTGTATATTTTACACTAGAGGTCGCTCTGATACATTCCGATACTTGTTTATACGGATTTTTCTCGGATATACATATATATAGTACAGTACGTTTACTGTTTGTCGATTATATTGATGTTGAGAAATCCGGATGGATTGGTGCCCACGGTTTGCTTTTTGTGGCATAGGACGAAGTGTGTTTTTCCGCGTGCCGGTTAAGGTAATTCCACGCTAGTAACGAAACTCTGCCCAAATTTCGGAAAATTTTTGTTGGTTTGTGTTTTCGAAGGGGTTCGATTCCGGTTTAGGTAGCTAAATCGGGGTTGGGTCCTTTCAGCTTGGTATCAGAGCATTAGGTTGTCAGATTCTGTAGACTCTTGTAGTTGTGATGCTTAGGGTATTTGAGTTGATACAGCATGACTGGAGTGATGACCCAACTGGCCAGCGGTACTCATCAATACTTCGGGTGTTGTGTGTCCTCAAATATCTGCGGTTTCATGATTACGTTCTTTCTGCTTGTGCCTAATGCTTGTCTCGTATCAGTAGGATGCCTCCTCGACGTGGTCCCCGTGTTGATCGGGATGATGATCCTGATGAGGATCGCCGAACGCGCGACTTGCTGATGCGAGTGTTGCGTTTGGAGGAGTGTTTTGACCCTGTGGTCAAGGCTCGCACTGCGGGTGCTACTGTGTTTTCGGGTTCAGTTGATCCAGAGATATGCGAGGCATGGTTGGTTCAGATTGAGCGTGTTTGTGAGCGTCTGCAGTTTACACCTGAGCAGATGTCAGTAGCCGCAGTTGGTTTACTTGAGGGTGATGCATACTTTTGGTGGGTTAGCACCGACAGGGTTCCGGTTGATACTCCGTGGACAGTGTTCCGTGATTTTTTTATGCGGAGGTACTTCAATCAGGCTACCCAGCAGCGCAAGTACGAGGAGTTCACGAACTTGAGGCAGGGCAGTTTGTCTGTACTTGAGTACCGGGATCGGTTTACCCGTTTGTCTCGTTTTGCGCGTGATATGGTGGCTACAGAGGAGGCCAAGTGTCGCAGATTTGAGCTGGAGTTGAATCTGAGCATCAAGGCGACACTGACTACGATGCCTCGGAACAACTTTGATGAGTTTGTTAGTGCTGCACTCCGAGGCGAGGATATCGAGCGGGAGAGACAGCAGAGGTACCAGCCGAGACGATTTGAGGAAGGTGGACCGAGTCAGGGGCCTTAAAAGAGGCAGAGTTCTGATACTTCCTGTTCAACTTCATCCTCAGGCGGTAGATCTTATCGTCCACCAGTTGGTATGTCGAGGCAGGGCTTGAGAAGGTGGAGAGATCGACCACAGCGACCACAGGCTAGTGGGAGTTCCAGCGGTTCTAGTTATCCGCGACGTACTGGTGGCACGTTTGCTGTACCGCGGGAGTACCCATTGTGTAGTTTCTGCAACAGACATCATGTGGGTCCATGTCAGCGGGGTCCTGTCACTTGTTTCCGTTGTGGCCAGGTGGGTCACTATGCGAGGGAGTGTCCTCAGTTATATGGCGGTGACGGACAGGCAGCCCAGAGTTCCGGAGTTGAGCGAGGTGCCACTTCTGGAGCACGATCAACACAGTTTGCAGGCCAGGGCCGACAGCAGGGACAGCCCCAGCGAGGACGACCAGCCGGACAGGCGAGGGTTCATGCTATGACTCTACGTGAGGGCAGAGCATCACCGGAGGTCGTTATCGGTACGTTACATGTTTTTGGTATTCCTGTAGTTGCATTGTTAGATCCAGGTGCCACACATTCATTCATATCATATAGACTGTCATCGTTAGCTACGGTACCTGCATCTCCACTTCCGGGGTTGTGGAGAGTGTTGTATCCGTCAGGTGAGGTTGTGAGCATCGGTTGGGTTTACCGGGATTGTGAGGTGTTTGTTGATGGCCATGGGTTAGCCGCAGATCTGCTACTGCTTGATATTGTAGACTTTGATTTGATCTTGGGTATGGACTTCTTGGAGTCGCATTGGGCCATGTTCGACTGCCACAGGAAGGAGGTCGCGTTTCGACGACCAGGGTTACCCGAGATACTATTTTGTGGTGAGAAGAACACTTCCCTACCGTGTTTGATTTCCGCGATGAGGGCGGATCGGTTGATGAAGAAGGGTTGTGTTGCTTACTTAGCCCATGTTGTGGATACTACAGCTGCAGTGTCGGACCTGAGTAGTATTGAGGTTGTGTCTGAGTTTCTGGATGTGTTTCCAGCGGAGTTACCTGGTATACCCCCTGTGCGGGAGATCGACTTTACCATTGAGTTGTTGCCGGGTACTGGACCGATATCCCAGACACCATACCAGATGGCGTCTGCAGAGTTGAAGGAGTTGCAGATTCAGCTTCAGGAGTTGTTGGAAAAGGGATTCATTCGCCCGAGTGTTTCTCCGTGGGGTGCTCCAGTGTTGTTCGTGCGGAAGAAGGATGGGTCCATGCGTTTGTGCATCGACTATCGGAAGCTGAATCAGGTTACGGTGAGGAACAAGTATCCGTTGCCGCGGATTGATGACTTGTTCGATCAGCTGAAGGGAGCGTCAGTCTTTTCAAAGATTGACCTTCGATCCGGATATCACAAGTTGAGGATCCGGGATTCTGACGTAGCCAGGACAGCTTTCAGGACGCGGTATGGGCATTATGAGTTTTTGGTTATGCCGTTTGGGTTGACCAATGCCCCCGCAGCTTTCATGGACTTGATGAATCGGGTGTTTCGGCGATTCTTGGACAAGTTCGTGATTGTTTTCATTGACGATATTTTGATCTATTCGAGGAGTGTGGGCCAGCACAAGAAGCACTTGCGAGCGGTGTTGTGGACTTTGCGGGACCATCAGTTGTTCGCGAAGTTTAGCAAGTGTGAGTTCTGGTTGGATAGTGTGAAGTTTCTGGGCCACGTGATTTTGGCCGAGGGAGTTAGTGTTGATCCTGACAAGATCGAGGTCGTGCTGAATTGGAGTAGACCCACTACGGTGCCGGAGATTCGGAGTTTCCTGGGTTTAGCGGGCTACTACCGACGGTTTGTACAGGATTTCTCTCGAATAGCTACACCACTGACCAGATTGACGAAGAAGGGCGTCAAGTTTGAGTGGTCTGATGCGTGCGAGGAGAGTTACTTGCTCTTGAAGGAGAGATTGACTACCGCACCGGTTTTGACGTTGCCAGATGACAGTGGTGAGTATGTTGTGTACAGCGACGCGTCGAAGTTGGGCCTTGGCTGTGTGTTGATGCAGCATGGTAGAGTTGTGGCATACGGTTCCAGACAGCTGAAACCGCACGAGGTCAACTATCCGACGCATGATTTGGAGTTAGCCGCTATCGTGTTAGCGTTGAAGAGTTGGAGACATTACCTGTATGGTGCTCAGTGTAAGATTTTCACTGATCACAAGAGTCTCACTTACTTGCGGACACAGCCGGATCTGAACATGAGAAAGCGCCGATGGATGGAGTTGATCAACGACTACGATTGCACTTTCGAGTACCATCCGGGGAAGGCCAATGTGGTGGAAGATGCACTTAGCCGGAAATCGGGAGCCTCGTTATTCCATATGTGTGTGGCCAGAGTGTCGATGTTAGCCGAGCTTCGGGCTACAGGTGCTGTATTTGGTTATGATGATGAAGGCGCTTTGTTGGCCAGCTTTCAGGTTCGACCAGTGTTGGTTGATCAGGTACGGGAGGCACAGGATTCAGATCCTTACTTGCTGGGAAAGAAGACCATGATTCGGAATGGTGTGCCTACAGAGTTTCGATTGAGCGACGACGGTACGTTGTTGTTCAGAGGCAGGTTATGTGTGCCCCGAGACGAGGACTTGAAGAAGGAGATTCTGGATGAGGCCCACAGTTCAGCGTATGCGATGCATCCCGGAGGTACGAAGATGTTTCGTACACTTCGAGCGTACTATTGGTGGCGCAATATGAAGCGGGAGATTGCCGCGTACGTGAGTCGGTGTTTGATTTGTCAGCAGGTGAAGGCGGAGAGGCAGAAACCTGCAGGGAAACTACAGCCACTTGAAATTCCAGTTTGGAAGTGGGAGCACATTACGATGGATTTCGTCTATTAGTTGCCGCGTACTTCGGTGGGCAACACTGGCATTTGGGTTATTGTTGACCGACTGACGAAATACACACACTTTCTAGCACTTCCAGGGAAGGTATCAGTGGGTAGATTGGCCAAGTTGTACTTGTCGGAGATTGTTCGCTTGCATGGAGTGCCTGTGTCCATTGTTTCTGACCGTGATAGTCAGTTCACTTCTGAGTTTTGGCGGGCGTTGCAGCGAGCTTTAGGCATGAAGTTGCGATTTAGTACAGCTTTTCATCCTCAGACTGACGGGCTGTCCGAGCGGACCATTCAGACACTTGAGGATATGCTGAGATCATGTGTGTTGCAGTTTCGTGGTAACTGGGATCAGCAGTTACACTTGATCGAGTTCGCCTACAACAACAGCTATCAGGCCAGTATCGAGATGGCACCGTACGAGGCTCTGTACGGAAAGCAGTGTCGCACTCCGTTGTGTTGGAGTGAGGTGGGCGAGCGCTGGCTTATTGGTCCGGATTTGGTGAAAACCACGATGGAGGACATACAGATTATTCGGGATCGGTTGAAGATCGCCCAGGATCGGCAGAAGAGTTACGCGGATGTGAGGAGAAAGAGTTTGGAGTTTGAGGTTGGTGATTGGGTCTTCCTGAAACTGTCTCCGTGGAGGGGAGTGGTGCGTTTCGGGAAGCGTGGCAAGCTTCGGCCGCGATATATTGGTCCGTATGAGATTACGGAGAGGGTTGGAGCTGTTGCTTACAGACTCGAGCTACCGGCTGAGATGACTCGCGTGCATGATGTATTCCATGTTTCGATGTTGCGGAAGTACATCTCAGATCCTTCACATGTGATAGCTCCACAGCAGTTGCCGATCAGAGAGGATTTATCGTATGTTGAGGAGCCAGTGCAGATTCTCGATCGTCGTGAGCAGGAGTTGAGGCACCGCGTGATTCCGCTGGTGAAGGTCTTGTGGCAGAACCACTCGGTTGAGGAGGCCACCTGGGAGACCGAGCAGCGTATGTGGGAGCAGTATCCTCATCTGTTCACCTGACAGGTATGTAAATTTCGAGGTCGAAATTTCTTTAAGGGGGGTAGATTTGTGACGACCCGAACCAGAATCAGAGGTGTGTTTAGCACGATTCTCGAGATTTGAGTTTTAGTCGCAGTTTTGCGATATTATGTGGTTTGCCGATTCGATTCGCGACTTTGTTTTCGGTCGAGAATTTGGGTTGAGTGTCTTCACGGGAATTGTAGAGTACGTGATTTCGAGCTCGTGGGTTTCGGAAGATTTTTCTGATAACCGAGGAATATTTTATGATTATATGAAGTTTCGGGTTTCGACGAGTTTATCCGAATGTTTCGAGCTTATCCGAATCATTCCGTATTTTCATTTTGGACCGTTGATCGACCCGAGGGACGAGTATAAATGTCGAAAAGTCAGAAAATAGTCGTAAAAACACAGATTTGCATTGACTGAACTTTGACTTTCCAGAATTGGAAAGTTGACTTGCTGCCCGAAAGGGAAGGTTTCCTCTTTAAGCGGTGACCGTCCGGCGACCAAATTCCGGCCACCACCGACATCGTTGAGGGTATGTATAGCTTCCTTAGGTGATTTCGAAGTGAATGATGTATGTTTTGTTGTGTATGGTTCATGTTTGAGTTGGACCCGAATCGGGTCGGAACTGTGTCCGTCGCCGGGGTTAGTTGTGGTGGTTCCGGCGAGGTTTTCAGGTTGGGTTGTTGGGGGTTTCGCTCCCCACCCCTTGGTGATACTCCCTAGGTTCACAGTTTAGAAGGAGATCGAGTTTGGGGTTGAACCCGATTGGGTTTTGGTTTGGAGCTCCGTTGTGGTTTTGCATGAAATTGGCTATGATGGACTTTGAATTGAGGTTGGGCGTAGTTCAGGAAGTGGTTCGAAATGAGGAGGGCTTCAATTCTGGAAATTTTGGCCGTGTTATCTCGCCGTTGACGGCACGCCGGCGGCGGTCAACGGCGGTCAAAAAGTCAACTTTTCAAATTTCGATGTAATTAGTGTCATTTTTCTCGTAATCACGCCCTGGTTATCGTACGGAGGTTTTCGGGTTGATTTGATTAGCCGTTTGTCAGTCGAGATTTCGAGTGGGGATTTCAGGATTTCCGTTATACATTTTGTACCGCATTGCATATTTCCGGGAACGGTTGGTTTCCGTGCATCCGTACAGTGTTATGGATAACGATATTGATCAGTTGTGTTTTATGAATATATTCAGGGGATCGAGATCGAGATCGGGATCGTGATCGAGCTTCTGGCGAGGGATCTTCCGCCGGTCCTCGAGATTAGCGCGTGTGCGCGTTTTGCTCACCTGTGAGTGGACAATTTCTTTTCACGGAAATCTTGCGAGTCTTTTATGTGATTTATGAACTTGAGCATGCAGCATGAACATGGTTTTACGAGCATGTGTTTACGATTATACGAATATGTTTATACGGTTATACGTATACGAATGTGCATACACTTTTATATTGTTTCATGCATTCGCATCGAATTGTTCATGATTTGGTTTACACAGAGTGCAGTTTGTCTATGATGTTGTATCGATACACTTGCATCCCGGCTGATCCCCGAGGATGTATGCCAGGGGAGGCTGTGACTCCTGACCCGAGGTCTTTACCGGGGGGAGGCAGACCTCTGACCTGAGGCCTTTCTGGCTAGAGTCACGTGTGGGTCTGGGATCCCGTGATTCGGACTGTACTAGCACGGTGTGTGTCCATGAGCGACCCCGTGGGATTTTTACTTGCATGCTCTGTACGCTGGAGGAGTGTGAGTTTACCTCGCGTACTTTACTATGTTTATTTACCTGGACTCGCATATGTTATTTTAAACATACATTATAACTGGTGAAAGACATTTATTTTCGTCCACTCACTCTAACGTGTTTCATGTCTTTCCCCTGGGCTTTTCGGTTTCCGTGCCCAGTTGCAGTTCAGGTTTGGTGTTTCACGTCGCGGTTTGGAGGCTAGTGATCAGAGTCACCTGTGTTTTCCAGTAGGTTTCAGTTTCACCTACTCATGTATATGTTGTGTATATTTTACACTAGAGGTCGCTCTGATACATTCTGATACTTGTTTATACGGATTTTTCTCGGATATACATATATATAGTACAGTACGTTTACTGTTTGTAGATTATATTGATGTTGAGAAATTCGGATGGGATTGGTGCCCACGGTTTGCTTTTTGTGGCATAGGACGAAGTGTGTTTTTCCGCGTGCAGGTTAAGGTAATTCCACGCTAGTAACGAAACTCTGCCCAAATTTCGGAAAATTTTTGTTGGTTTGTGTTTTCGAAGGGGTTCGATTCCGGTTTAGGTAGCTAAATCGGGGTTGGGTCCTTTCAGTTATATATATATATTTAGATTTTTGTGATCGATTATATATATATATATAGTTAGGGTGTACGTGTGTGTATATATATATATTAAAATTATGGGAATTAAAATAATAAATATTTATATCTAGCTATGAAATTTGAATTAATAAGATCATGGGTATATATACATGCAGTTATAATTTTCAGGATGGACAAGAGTTGGATATGTCTTCCAAGATGGGATGTAAGATATCACCGTGGAATTAGAAGTTTTGTAGAATATGTGAAGGTTAATTGTGGAGGGATGACAATTCATTATTGTCCGTGTACGAAATGTCAGTGTCGCAGCGAGCGATATCGTTTTCACATCGATAAAGTATTGGAGCACTTGAAGAAAAACGGGTTTTGGGATAAGTACACATGTTGGATTTATCACGGTGAGAGCTCAACAGTTGGTCAACATGATCACGGACAATTTTTTGAGAGTGGCAGTACATCCAATGATCCAACAACAAGGTTGATCAACGATATGTTTCCTCATGAGATCGGTATATTTGCTCAAGCACCGGATATCGATATCCCTCCCGCCGTTGGAGACTTCCCTCATATTGAGCCAGTCCAGCAATTACCTACAGCTGTCAACACTGCTGGTATGGACAAGTACAACAACCTCATTGCCTTCCAACAGACCCCGTTGTACAACGGGTGTAATAAGACTGTTCTCGAAAATGTTATGGGAGTAATGAAGCTCAAAGTGGAGAACAAAATGAGTATGAAGGCTGTTGATGATTGGTTGAAGTGGTCTGGCTCGTTATTGCCCCCCGGTCATCATCTTCCTACCACTCATCGTAAGGTGTGACAGATCCTTAAACATCTTGGCATTTCCTACATCAAAATCCATGCTTGTAGATATGATTGTGTTCTCTTCTGGGGTGAAGATGCTTATGGGAATGATCTTGAATCCCTTGATGAATGCCCGGTATGTGGTACAGATAGGTATAAGTTGACTCCTGCCGGAAACAAGAAAGCTGTGAAGATACTTCGGTATTTTCCCCTGATAGATAGGCTAGAACGGTTGTTCATGTCTGCACACACGGCTGAAGCTATGAGATGGTGGGCCGAGAGGAATTTGCCCGACGGTGATACACTTATACACCCTGCTGACGGAGAGGCTTGGAAGCACATGGTGAAGGAGTTTTCTTATTTTGCATCAGAGGTTCGAAATGTTTGGCTGGGGCTTTCATCTGACGGATTCAACCCTTTTGGCAACATGAGTCTTCAATACAGTATATGGCCAGTTATTTTGGTACCGTACAACTTTCCTCCATGGATGTGCATGAAGAAAGAATACAATATGCTCACTATGATCATTCCAGGGCCGGGTTATCCAGGAAAGTGTCTCGATGTGTATCTGAGACCCTTGATTGAGGAGCTTAAGTACTTGAGTGAGCATGGTCATCCCACTTATGACAAGTTCAAAAATGAGATGTTACAGATGCATGCCATGCTTGTTGGCACCATTATCGATTTTCTTGCACGCGGGATGTTGTCGGGCAACGTTACTAGGGGATACAGGGCTTGTCCAGAGTGCATGACAGTTGAGTGTTGCAGACCTCATTGCAGGAAGATGGTACAGATGCGACATCGTTGTTGGCTTCCACATGATCACCCATTTCGGGAGGATATGGAGGCATTTGATGGGACTGTGGAAACAGGTGAGCAGCCGAGGAGATGGACGGGGGATGAAATCTTAGAAGTGCTAAATGAATACGATTTTGGGCATCTAAGCAATCATCCTGAGATAGTGGCGTCAATACCTGACAAACCCGACAGGTATAAATTCTGGACACACAAAAGTATTTTTTGGGAACTTCCTTATTGGTCCAAGTTGCTGATCAGACACTACTTAGATGTCATGCACATAGAGAAAAATGTGTGCGAGAGTGTGGTCGGCACAGTGTTGAATTGGGAGGGAAAAACTAAAGACGGCCCCAAGGCACACATTGATCTTAAAAGGATGGGACTGCGAAAACATTTGTGGTTGAGAGATGGGAAGAAAAAAATGCCACAAGCTCCTTATACCGTGAAGCCTGCCCAGAAAAGTGAAATTTTTGGCTGGATGGGTAATGTCAGGTATCCTTCAGGCTATGCCGGAAATATAAGTCGATGTGTTAACTTCAAAGAAAACAAGATGTACGGACTAAAGAGTTATGACTGTCAGATACTGCTCCAACGCCTCTTCCCTGTTTTCATTCGAGGGTACCTGCCCAAAGAGGTGGTGGAGCCGTTAGTGGCTTTGTCAAGATTCTTTCAGAAGTTATGCACGAGAGAAGTGAAGAAATCGGACTTGTTGGAAATGCAACAGGACATCATTTTTATCATGTGCAAATTAGAAAGAATATTTCCTCCAAACTTTTTCGACATCATGCCTCACCTGATGCTCCATCTTCCTGAACAATTGTTGCTTACTGGTCCAGTACACTACACATGGATGTATCCTATGGAAAGGTACGTAATGCATCTCTGAATCTGGCTATATATATGTCGATCTTTAATATTATTTATTCACTTATATATTGTTGCAATAAGCGTAACATGCTCGATCTGTAATTACCAATTTACAGACAATTAGGGGACTACAAAGACTATGTGATGAACAAATCTGCACCCGAAGGGTGTATCGCTGAAGCATATATTGCGCATGAGTGTGTAACATACACCAAGTTGTATTTGGGAGCGTTGGAGGACACTCCACAACATATGCCAGTAGATGGAAGGCAGTTCAACCTTTCGATCATCTCCGATGATGTTGAAGTTTCTGGAAAGTTGCCCAACTCGTACAAGTTGGAACCTTATGAGCTAGTCATTGCCCATTGGTCGGTATTGATTAACTGTCCAGAAGTTCAATATTGGAAAAATTTGCACCTTTACTGCCCTGCTATTTCCGGTGATGTTGAGTACCACAACAAGACGTTCGCAAACTATTTTGGCAACTGGGTAAGTTGATCGATACTTAAATTGACCTGTATATGATCGATGTTAAGTGCATGTCTCGCATCCTATTTATTGTTAAGTTAATAAATGATTATTTTCAGATGAATCATGTACAAGATGATGGTATCCCTCAGTGGTCACACGAATTGAGGCTCTTGGCGCAGAAACCAGTAACTTCCAGAGTTTATCCTATGTGTAAGGTAAATGACGTGCTATTTATTTGTGAACATAGAGATGTCAGACGAAAAACACAGAATTCTGGGGTAATGGTGCATGGTGGGCAGAATGGAGTTAACTATTACGGTGTTCTCCATTCAGTTGTCGAATTAATATATGGGGAAGGCATGACCGTGCACTTGTTTAAGTGTAGATGGTTTGATACCGACCCTCAGAACACAAGGACCGATCAATACGGGATTTTTTCGGTGAATACTGCCACAAGCTGGTATGAAGATGATCCGTTTGTGTTGGCCACGGTGGTGAAACAATTGTTCTATCTTGATGATCTTGTGCATAAAGGCGCGTGGAAAGTGGTTAACCATGTTCTTCCACGAAACATATACAGTGCCTCAACCCTTGGTGTGACCTCGGATAATGAAGAAGTCAGTGCATACCAAGAGCCGAACGCAACAGCTATTCCTGAAACCTCAACAATTCGCCTTAATAATGTGAGACAGGGCAGTGTGGTACGAATTCCTCAACCGAATCTTCTTGATGTTAATCAAAATGAAGACAATGAAGACTCAAGTGACGAGGACATACACATCTTACCTGAAATTAACTCGGAAACAGAGTCAGACTCAAGCGATGATTCTGATTATGCGTCTTAATTAGTGTATATATATGTATGTTATTTTGACTTAGAACGTGCAATGTAAAATGAATTTTATTCAGATTATCGACTGCCCATTGTGTCGATCGATGAAATTGCTATATCCGGCCCCATCATAAATGAGAGAGCTCGAGAGATCGATCGAAAAAAAAATACACAACCGATCGATTAATAATTATATCGTATTATTAAATAATAATTTACTAATTTTGTATTAAATATTAATAATTTTGTATTAACTATTAATAAATATATATATTAATACACTACATATTTAATTAGTTTACCGGCATAAATGAAAAATAAATAGAAGAACTATATCCGACGACATGCATATGAAATATCGTCGGATATAGTTGAACCGAAACTATATCCGACGATATGCATATGAAATCTCGTCGGATATAGTTTCGGTTCAACTATATCCGACGAGTTTACTTATCTCGTCGGGTATAGGTTCGGTTTATATCCGGATCTGGGAAGTGTTTTGGGCAGAAACGAAACTGCCCCGAACGCAACAGTCGCCTCCAATCGATTTTCTCCGCATCCTTCGTGTTGGAAGCAAGCAATCGAAGGTCAAGTGCTATTCCATCGATCCTCAAGCCAAATCCCTCGTCAATTTGTTAAAAATCAGGTTTGAAATCCCTAAATTCAAATTTTCGAATTTTTTTAATTTAGGTTAGATTTGACGTTGTGGAATGTGTTGATCGATAATGTGGATGCATGTATTGATATAGTTGTGGAATTTGGTAATTTTATGCATGTATTGATATATATTAGAATAATTTTGAATTTTAGGTTGAATTTCGGTTAAATTTAGGTTAAATTTGGATTTGGATTTTGATTATTTATATATATATATATTGGAATTTGGATTTGGAATTTTTTGATGAATTATATTGGATTATATTGGATTTTTGATGGAATATATTGGATTTTTTGTTAAATTGGTTAAATTTGGATTTAGAATTTTTGGTTAAATTTGATTAAATTTTTGGTTAATTGGATTTGGAATTATTGTTGAATTTGGATTATTGGAATTATTGATATATATATATTGGAATATATATAGTTAAATTATTGGATTATATATGTATTGGATGAATTATATTGGATTATATATATATATATATTGTAATTATTGTGGATTATATATATATTGTAATTATTGTGGATTTTATGGAATTATTGTTGATTTTTGTGGAATATTTATATATTGGATTATTTTTGGATGAATTAGGAATTATTTTGAATTTTTATAATTTTATAGCAACGATGAATTGGTTTAATTGCGGACCTTCCCGAGGGGCCGGGTCGAGTTCGAGGGGGAGGTCCAGAGGGAGAGGGAGATCGGGACGTGGGGATGAGGGCTCGAGACCTAGGGATGAGGGCATCGGAAGTCGGTCCGCATCAGGATCCACCAGCGTCCCCAACACTTACAGTGTTCCGCAGACCTCTCGACATCGTACACTGATGGGCGCGGGACAACCTCAGCAGCAGTAGCTCGAGCCTGCTCGATCCTCAGGCGCGAGGAGGGTTCATCAAGTCAGTCGCACGCCGGAAACGGATAGTGCGACTCAATCCTCCGTCCGAATGCCGGACATTCATCACGAGGACCCTTCCCCCGTCATCCACCAGACAACTCCTCATTCTTCCGAGAAGGCTGGTGGATCCACTCAGTCCTCGGCGAGGATGCGACTATGCCCGCCGCCTACATTATTCTTACCGTTGGAAATCCCGACGATACCTCACGTCGATTCCGACGGGATACCCTTCTCGGCACCTCTCTGGAGTGCGAGGATTCCGGGACAACGCACCGACGAATCAGGTAAATATTAATTAGTGATATCTTTTTACTCCCTAATATTTAAATTCAATTAGGTGTTGATGTTTAAAAAATCGTCTACTTATATATGTGATAGGCGAGATCGTGCCCGGTGCCAAACAGAAGAGAACTAGAGGCCCCGTCGTCGGCAAGTTACTGGACGACGCCATTCAGGCTAGCGGTGGTGGCCAACTTATGATTCCGATCGGGGATAGAGGGCAGGTGATCGAGGGAAAGGTCACTCGAAAGTACGCCGGGATTGCGGGCAGCCTCATACGGGATAGAGTCCCAATGTTGTGGCAAGATTGGAATTCAGTGCCGCAAGCCGTCAAACATCAGCTGAATAATGCGTTGTCGGTGAGTTGAATTGTATATTCATTATGAAAATTTTCAATAATAAATTTTTAATATTATTGATATATATATAAATATATGCATTGCAGAGGTGGTTCCGCGTGGATGAAGACATTAGACCCACGTGGGTGGATCAAGTGCATGGGAGCAGGTTTGCAGACGGGCATTTGTTTCAATTTTTTCGTTTTTTTTATTATGTTCATACAATGTTGTTAGTTACTAACGCTTGATTTTATGGGTATATATAGGTATAAGGAGTGGAAGGCCGAGCTGAAGAAGCATTGGAAAAAGTACGGGGACGATCGTGAGGGTACCCCTAGCGAGTTTCGTTATAGGGAGTACGAGTGGCGATGGCTTGTGGTTCACTTCAACAACCCGAAATTGAAGGTACGCAACCTTCAATCGATTTAATTTTTGTTTTATCGTACTAACCTTAAATTATTTGGCTAATGAGTGTTTTTTTTATGTTAAATTAATCGCGCAGGCTCTTTCTGAAGTCAAACAAGGAACCGGGCCAAAAACACCAAAAATCATCATGCCGGTACCAGATCATACTCGGGTTGGATCGAGGAGGCGGCCAACCACCCAGAAGAGGATCCCCTTGTCTATACGATGCAGCACGCGTATCCGCAGTCCCCCGAATATGCTGTAAGTGTCCTTATAACAAAATAAACTTATTTCTTATTTATTTAGATTGTTTTTTTTAATTAATATTTTATTGTTCTTTGTCAATTAGGCGAGAATTCAGGAGGCGATTCCGGAGGTGGTGACTCAAGTGGCGAAAGAGCTCTATCTCAACAACCCCGATGCGGAACTCCCGATTGATCAGATTGATCGATCTGATCCGATCGTCAGGGCCAGGATTATGTCAACTGCGATCCCTCCAGGGAAGAACACATTCTACTGCAGGGGTTCCAGAAAATGGGGTCAAGGGCTGCTGAAGCATACCCCTGAATTCTCTCGCGGATCGGGATCATCATCATCTTCGAGGACTAATGAGCTACACGACCAGCTTCATAGGCAATCAATTGAGATGGAAGCTCAACGGCGTCGGATGGAGGAGATGGAGCAAGCGCAAGCTGCAGAGCAGAATCGGTTGGCCGAACAGCAGCAGCAAATGGGGACATGGATGCAGCATTGTTATGCACAGTTGCAAGCATCTAGAATCCAGATAGCTCCCCCGCTCATTTTCGGTGCGCCACAGCCACAGCCACAGCCTCAGCCTCAGCCTCAGCCTCAGCCTCAGCCGCAGCCTCAGCCAGACCAGGACCAACCAACTTTCTCCAATCCGTTTGACCACATAGACTTAGGACTAGGACCCCCCTACATTTGAACAATTGTCGGTTTAATTTTTATTTTCATTACTTACTACGCATATGTATACAGAACGATTTCGATTTTTATTAATTTATTTATTTACTACGTACTATAGTTTCAATGGTTGTTGATTTTCAATTTGAACAATATATAGATAGCGTGATTTTTTGTGAATGCAGGTTTTGGGATAAAACCCAAAACCTGCAAAAAAAAAAATATTTTTAACTATAACCGACGATATGTGTCAACATCGTCGGTTATAGTTTTCTCCACAGTCAACCATTTTGACCATGGAGAAAACTATATCTGACGATGACATCGTCGGTTATAGTTTAAACTATGACCGACGATAAACCATCGTCGGATTTAGTGTCTCTATTTTCCAACGATAACCCTAAATCATCGTCGGATATAGTATTACCGACGGTGTATTACCGACGATACTATATCCGACGATGTGTCGTCGGATATAGGCTATGACCGACGATGAACGGAAATAGACCGACGACACCAAGTCGTCGGTCATAGTAATTCTTCCGGTAGTGAGGGTAAGTTAATTTCACCCACGTATGTCTTATACCAAAGGTGACAAAAATGGAATGCATGTCTGATCTTCGACCGATCTCCGACCGATCTCGTTATGTAACGTCATCTACAAAATTGCGTTCAAGGTAATCGTCAATAGACTTAAGAAAATTTTGGATGTGATTGTGTCTCCATTTCAAAGTGTCTTCGTCTCTGGACGCCTGATCTCGGATAATACCCTTGTCGTCAATGAGGTATCCCATTTCATTCATACTAACAACTCATGTACTGATGGTGTTTTCTTTCTGAAGCTTGATATGTGCAAAGCATATGATCGGATAAAATGGGGTTTTTTGGAAGCTGTCCTAGTGCGACTAGGGTTTGATAGTTGTTGGATCAATTTGGTGATGCAGTGTATTAAGACAGTGAAGTATTCCTTCTTGATTAATGGACAACCTAAAGGGTATGTTGCTCCTACTCAGGCTCAACATCAAGGAGATCCATTATCGCAATTTCTTTTCTGACTTGGCACAAAAGCTTTTACTGCCCTTTTGGTACATAGGGCTAATGAAGGTCATCTGAGGGGAATCAAATTCTATGAGGATGCCCCTGTGATAAATCATTTTCTTTTTCCAGACGTGAGGGAGAGCTTGAGGGAAGCTACGGTGGAAGAGATTAGGTAGGTCAAGCAAGTTCTTGAAGATTATGAAGTGGCCTCAGGTCAAATGGTGAACTTCAATAAGAGCAGTATTATTTTCAGTAAAGGCGTGAGGGAGAGCTTGAGGGAATAATTGGCAAATATTCTCGGAGTAGAGAATGGAGCCAAACATGACTTAGGGCTTCCTACATATGTGGGACGTAAAAGAGTGGAGACTTTTTCTTTTCTTAAGGAGAAGCTTAATAAAAAGTTAGAGGGATGGCAAGGCAAGCTGCTCGAAGCTGCAGGAAAAGATATTCTTATTAGAGTGGTGGCTCAATCGCTTCCTATATATGCGATGAGCTGTTTCTTCTTCTGAAAGAGCTTTGTGATTCACTACATCAAGCTTGTGCTAAATTTTGGTGGGGAAGTAGTCCAGAAAACAAAAAAATACACTGGCTAGCATGGGACAAGCTGTGCTTACACAAGGAGGATGGAGGAATGAGCTTCAAAAATTTACATGCACACAACTTGGCGTTATTCGCCAAACAAGGGTGGCGTATAGCTCGAAACCCTAATTCGTTGTTAGCTAGGCTACTTAAGGCGAGGTATTATCCTCATTGTTCATTTTGGGAAGCTACATCAACATTATCTCCCTCCTCGTGTTGGAGAGGCATATTGGAAGCCATAAAGGTTCTAGAAAAGGGGGCTATAAGACGCATTGGCAACGGGGCAAACTCCAAGATATGGGTTGATGCCTGGATTCCACGTCTAAGAAAATTTTGGCCCTCTAGTCTTGTTGTTAATTAATCGGGTCAGTTATGTGAGTGAGTTCATATCCCATAATAGGTCTTGAAAGGAAGATATTGTATGTGATATCTTTAACCTTGTGGAGGCAGAGGTGATCTTAGCTATCCCTTTAGGGAACAATGGAGGTGAAGATAGGCTTACTTGGTTTCATGACAGGAATGGACGCTACTCCCCGGTGTAGGAATATTAGATAGCTATACAGGATATGGTGAGTTGTGTGGCTATGGCTTCTAGCTCTCATGAGGATACTAAAGTGTTGCCAAAAATATGGAAACTACATCTCCAACCAAAGGTGAAGGTCCATCTATGGAAAGCATGCATCAATATACTACCTATGGCCTCGCTACTACGTACCAAGAGAGTGGATGTTAATCCGATCTGCTGTCTTTGCAATAAGGAGGAGGAAACAATCATGCACACACTCCGAGAGTGTCAATATACTAGACAGGTCCTCTCGGCTAGCCCTAAGCTAACATGTTGCGTGAACAAAACGGCCACAAGTGATTGCGGTACATGGTTGATTGAATGTTTTGAGCGTCTCTCACTGACGGATGTTGTGGTCCATATGGAAAGAAAGAAATAGAAGAATTTGGACAGACAAAGCTATGGAGGGAGATCGTGTCCTCATGCAAGCTTGCCACTCATTTAACAAGTACCTTATTCTCTGCCTTACCCGTACAAAATCACCACGCAAAATACAAGCGACTTGGTTAAGGCCATCACAGGGTTCTCTGAAGATGAATATCGATGCAACATGGATTAATGGCAGGTGCGGTTTAGGTTTGGTGTGGCGAGACTCGAATGGTATGATACTGGGGGAGTGTGTGCTTCTGTCTAGTATATGACGAGTGCCTTGGTGGCCAAAGCACTGGCTTTGCGTCGAGCCTGCGAGGTCATATATGCACAAGAACTACAACCTATAACTGTTGAGTCGGACTGCTTGCAGTTAGTATGATATTTGTCACGAAAGAATGGTTATGATACAGTGGCAGGAAGAATTGTGCAGGACATTGAAGAGCTTTTGGTGCTATGTCCCAGTGCCAAAGTGAAGCATGTGTATAGGGAAGCAAATGCCCTTGCGCATTGGTTAGGCAAAATTACTCTAGATCAGGATGTTTCGATTTCTTGGCTTGGTATGATCCCCAACTCTGTCTTGGTACATATTCCCCTTTTTGTACTTACCTAATTATTGGAATAACATCTATCATCTTTCATTCAAAAAAAAAGTCTAAAAGTCTGAATTAATAAAATAACATAATAATTAAAATTATAGCCCTTACGGGTTGGAGATGGCATAAAATATAGCCTTCACTATTCATTTAAATAGTATATTTGAGGGGCTAAATTATAGCCGAGGACCAAATATAGCCCTTCAGGACTGGAGATGGCCTAAGTGAACTACTCACTAATCTAAGGAAGATAAGCATGTAACATGACTTAGTCTTAGAATTAAAAGGTTAAGGTTATAATTTGGTTTCTTTGTGCTTGAGCATGAATCTAAATACTTTTGAGGTCCAAGTGACTCAAGAATTTTTGGTTAAGCTTACATTGAACCGAGAGGATTTGTAGCTATTGTTGATTCTTTCGATTCATAACCCAATAGGTGCGAGTTTGGAGGTTTCATTAGAACTCGGTCTCAAGTGTTCTAATTGAGGCTTGGGAAGGGAAGTCATCCATAATCTTCACATGTGTTTGCAATCAATCTCATTACGCATGAAATACATTAGAAGTCTAACACAAAAACTCTAGCTCTTAATCTTTGTTTACTTTGTGCTTCACGGATGGACCGAAACCTTCTAGAATCCCAAAAGGCCTAGGAGTTTCAGACCATAAAAAAGCGTAACCTGAGAGGACATGATTTGGACAATGAAAGAATTTGTTCTTATGATCCAAAACACATTGGAGCATGTAAACCAGACTAAAACTCATTGAGTTGGCTAGTGGCGACATCTCTAGCCGATCAAATATTTACATTGTTTTGTTTTGTTTTGTTTTGTTTTACCTCATGATTGTATTTAGTTAGTTAATCAACCATTCAATCGGACAATCACACATTGTAGTTACATCACCCCTTGCATAGTTAGGTTACCAAAGAACTTAGTTAGGTAAGATACATTTTCCCATTTTCACTAATTACTTTTGGGTCACATTGCATATTTAGATAATGTCGTAGTGTACGACCTAACCGAGTCAAGCTTTGGAATTAGAGTGGTCAATCTTCGTGGGATCGACACTCGACTTCTATACAAATTATATTACTTGACCACGTATACTTGCGGGTAAGAAAAGTTCACTTAACTTTAGACTAACTAATTAGTCAAAATTGTGGGGGAATTAAATCTCTCTTAACACATATCTACATATATATTAGTTAATCAACAATAATACAAAGCATCCTTGGGCAAGCTTTGAATAAGTAGACCACCTCCTTTGCATGCTAAAAGTGCTGTTTCTTGTTCTACTAGGTCTACAACTACAGGGAGCTCGTCTATGACTCCAGAAATTAATTATTGTATCGATGTATAATTATTGAACATGGTACAAATTGATCGCCACCGAATAAGGTCTAAACAATTTCCTATATAACAGAGTTGGTCTACTGTTTGAATGAATAGTACTATTTATTTGAATAGTAACTCACGTGCCTCATTCCTCCAACAAAAGAACGCTGCAGTCTCACTTCCTCCATTCTTCTACTCATCTTTGTCTTACTGTTCAAATGAATAGTGGCTCACGTGACTTTTCTTTTGGAGTCTTCTTTTCCTCTTTCAGTATCGCGAAGTCTTCTTTTCCTCTTTCAGTATCGGGAAGTCTTCTTTCAATCAAATCCGGTTCAGTATTGAGTTCTCTGATCAAAACCCAAAACTTTTCTCCTGATTTGCGATCCTCAGCCATTTACTTTCAATATCTGATTCTTCAGTGCAGAGGTCGACAGAGCACTAACTTTACCGGGAAAACTTACCAAGGTATCGGGTCAGATAATTGTTATTTGTATATCGGCAGTGGGTATAAAAACTACCTTATTATCAATTGTTTCCCTGTGCTTGCAATTGTGTGGGTCTTATAAAACCCAGAAATCCTATCCAATTATATACCCACTAAAAGTTTTGGGTCTTCTTCACTTTTTCGATCGACCTGCTGCAAAATTTATGTAATCTATCGCTTTCTTTTGTTAACCTTCATGCATCCATGAACAAAATCAGCCATGTGTGTACGATTATGATTTGGATTTCAGTCCTGCGTTTTATAATTTGGGTGTTTTAGCTATTTCTAATTCATTGTTTTGGATGTTTTCAGTTTTGATATTAGAAGGTGTGTACCGTTTGTGAAGTTGATTGAAGAGGCAAAACCTCCTGCTTTCCATCGACTAGCTTTCGTTTCTGAACGAACTGCCTCGAAACTTTGGTAATCTTCCTCTTTCTTTTGAAACCCCAAGACATTATAAATCTGTTGAAGTATACTATAATGCCCAGGTCACACGGTCATGCAATTATGGTCTTTATCATTCTGATTCCCAATTGAATCTCCATGAAAAAGCAAAAGCTACATCTTATTTCAAAATATACATAAATTAAAAATGACACAAAGAAATCAAACGTTTCTATCGCATCAACAGCTTTTAAAAAGAATCAGCTTAATGGGTGCTGCGATGTAGGGGCTCGACGGGGTAGTGGCTTAGCAACTTGCTGCCAATATGCAAAATTGTCAAACTGTTATTTACATTAAATAGACATCAATTGAATACAATATTTTAGGTTTATGTTAGGTAAAGTAGTTAAGAAATCACGTCCATGAACAAAATTAGTCATGATGTTTCTGCCTTTGTCCCATGTTGTTTTAATTGACAGTATCACTGTTTGATTCAAGTTTAGGAAAGCTTCTCAATTCAGTCTTCTATTATTTTCTATTCCATAGGAAAACAACACCAAATTTTGGGTTTATAGTTTTGTTGTTTATTAAATGAGTTTGTGGTATAGCTGTTTTGACCATCACTGTGTTGTAGTATAGATTAGCAGAACTTATATGTGTGAAACGGAGCATTGAATTGGTGCTTTATTTGCTCTTGCTTTGATATATGAAACTATGATCACGATATTTGAAACTATGAATTGAGGATTCATTTGCTCCTTCCAGCTCAGTGGATAAGAAATAAAATGGCTATACTATCAAGCTACAAATAGACTATACTAAGCTAATTGATGTAAAGCTTATGATGAAACAAATGAACGAACCTGTTTATTACTTGGAAAGCTCAATAGACAAATCCAAGAGCTTACATTAACCGCTAATTGGTGTATAGTAGTATTATGACTATTATCAACCATCTAATATGGCCATAGTTAATGGATTTATTCGATTGGATATTTACAGTTGCTGTAGAATTAGGAAGCTTACAAAAGTAAAGCTATTGGTGTTTGGTCAGTTTGATTTGATTCGGTTACTGTCATCTATGAACTTTTATACTATAGCTATTGGTAAATTTCTTTTTTTATCTATATGTGGGTTCTCTGTGTCTGTCTTGATTGATGATCATATGTGAAATTTGAGTGTTATGACTTTGTTCACCCATTTTCTATTTGATGGCTGTCTAATTGAATCTATGCTGAAAAGGGAGACTTGGGTATTGGGTAGTTTATTCTTTCGTGTCATCCCTATGTTGTTGGATTGGTGAAGTTGAGAATCAAAAGTTGTTTTGTTTTGGCTTGAAGATCAAGGATTTGTGTTTTCGTATAAAAGAGGTTTGTATCAGTGATTAGGTGTGTGCTTCATGTAACAACTTATCAAGAATGATCGTGCTGATTATGATTGGCCTTGGAAAGGAATGTGGTTGAGCTTTAGTCTGTCTGTGTTTTTGGGTCATTGAATTTTCGATTAATAATTTGATTTTTTTGAACAATAAAACTCACGAAACCTGTGTATCTTGAAAGGACCCAATCCCGATTCAGTTACCTAAACCGGAACCAAACCCTTTTGAAAATACGAACCAACAAAAATTTTTCAAAATTTCGGCAGAGTTTCGTTACTAACGTGGAATTACCATAACCTACACCCAGAAAATAACACTTCATCCTATGCCACAAAAGCCAAACCGTGGGCACCAATCCCATCCGGATTTCTCAACATCAATATAATCAATAACAGTAAACCAACTGTACTATGTATATATGTATATACGAGAAAATCCGTATAAACAAGTATCAGAATGTATCAGAGCGACCTCTAAAGTAAAATATATGCAATATACACATCAGTAGGCGAAACAAGAACCTACTGGAAAGCATAGGTAACTCTGATCACTAGCATCCAAACCGCGACGTGAAAACACCAAACCTGAAATGCAACTGGGCACGGAAATCGAAAAGCTCAGGGGAAAGACAATAAACACGTTAGAGTGAGTGGCCGAAAATAAACGTCTTTCACCAGTTGATATATATATGTTTAAAATAACATATGCGAGTCCAGGTAAATAAAATAATAAAATACGTGAGGTAAAAATCATACTCCTCCAGCGTACTGAGCATGCAAGTAAAAATCTCACAGATAGAACCACGGGGTCCCTAGCCCACACGTGATCCTAGCTGGGTAGCACAGTCAGAACCACGGGGTCCCTAGCCCACACGTGATTCCAGCCGGTAACATCCTCGAGGATCAGCCGGGATGCAGTGTATCGATACAACAACGTAACTGAAACTGTACTCTGTGAAAATCAAATCATAAACAGTTCGATGCAAATGCATGATACAGCATATAAGTGTATGTATACTCGTATACGTATACCCGTATAAGTATAATCGTATAATCGTAAAACACATGCTCATATAATCCGAAATCTCATACGCATGCTCAAGTTCATAGATCATATAAAAGACTCGCAAGATTTCCGTGAAAAGAAATTGTCCACTCACAGGTGAGAAAAAAGCACACTCGCTCTAATCTCGTGGCCCGGCAGAAGATCCCTCGCCAGAAGCACGATCACGATCCCGATCACGATCCCGATCTCGATCTCCTGAATATATTCATAAAATACAACTGATCAAAATCATAGTCCACAACACTGTACTGATGCACGGAAACCAACCGTTCCCGGAAATACGAAATGCAGTACAAAATGAATTACGGAAATCTCGAAATCCCCACTCGAAATCTCGACTGAAAATCGGCTAATCAAATCGACCCAAAAACCTCTGTACGATAACCAGGGCGTGATTACGAGAAAAATGACATTAAAATTGTCGAAATCTGAAAAGTTGACTTTTCCTCGCCGTTGACCACCGTTGAGGCCAAAATTTCCAGAATTAATGCCCATCTCAAGCCGAGTCTCTTCTTCAACAGTCACGAGGTCCAATTCACGATCTAACTCGTCCAAAACGGCACGAACCCGAATAGGATTTCACCTCCGGCAACCGAATCGGGTTCGCCGGAAAACTCCATTACAACCCAATCAAAACTTAGGAATAGCTTCACCAAGCCAAGGGAAGGAAAACCCCCAACCTCCTAGCCACCGTGGCTCGCTGGAGAGTCTCCTCCGATCACGGCGAAAAAACCCAGTTCGGCCTCTAATGGTCCTCACCCAAAACACAACCAATTTTCTCAAACTCAAACACTAATCAACTCGAAATTGAACAAGGAATCGAACCATACCCTTGCCGAAGTCGGAGGTGGCCGGAAAATGGGTCGTCGGACGTCACAACTCAAAGAGGAAACTTTCCTCTTCGGTCAAACAGATCACTTGCTATTTTTGGAAAGTCAACGGCCGGTCAACGCGAAACAGTATTTCTCGACAATTTACGACTATTTTCGATATTTATGCTCGCGCCTCGGGTCGATCGACGGTCCAAAATGAATATACGAAATGATTCGGATAAACTCGAAACAATCGGATAAACTCGTCGGAAACCGAAACTTCAAATAATCATAAAATATTCCTCGGTTATCGGAAAAATCTTTCGGGACTGCCCACGAGCTCAAAATCACGTACTCTACAATTTCCGTGAAGACACTCAACTCAAATTCTCGACCGAAAACAAAGTCGTGAATCGAATCGACAAACCACATACACAACGAAAACCCGCGACTAAACTCAATCTCGAGAATCGTGCCGAATATGCAACAGGTTCTGGTTCGGGTCGTCACAAATCTACCCCCCTTAAAGAAATTTCGACCTCGAAATTTACGTACCTGTCAAGTGAACAGATGAGGATACTGCTCCCGCATACGCTGCTCGGTCTCCCAGGTGGCCTCCTCAACTGTGTGGTTCTGCCACAAGACCTTCACCATCGGAATCACACGGTGCCTCAACTCCTGCTCACGACGATCGAGAATCTCCACTGGCTCCTCAACATACGATAAATCCTCTCTGATCGACAACTGCTGTGGGGCTAGCACATGTGAAGGATCTGAGATGTACTTCCGCAACATCGAAACATGGAAGACATCATGAAGTCTGTAAGCAACAGCTCCAACCCTCACCGTAATCTCATACGGACCAATGTACCGCGGTCGAAGCTTGCCACGCTTCCCGAAACGCACAACTCCGTTCCACGGAGATAGTTTCAGGAAGACCCAATCACCAACCTGGAATTCTAAGCTCTTCCTCCTCACATCTGCGTAACTCTTCTGCCGATCCTGGGCGATCCTCAACCGATCCCGGATAACCTGTATGTCCTGCATCGTGGTTTTCACCAAATCAGGACCAATGAGCCAACGTTCGCCCACCTCACTCCAACACAATGGAGTACGACACTGCTTCCAGTACAGAGCCTCGTACGGTGCCATCTCAATACTGGCCTGATAGCTGTTGTTGTAGGCGAACTCAATCAAGTGCAACTGCTGATCCCAGTTTCTGCGAAACTGCAACACACACGATCTCAGCATATCCTCAAGAGTCTAAATGGTCCGCTCGGACTGCCCGTCAGTCTGAGGATGAAAAGCTGTACTAAACCACAACCTCGTGCCCAACGCTCGCTGCAACGCCTGCCAAAACTCAGAAGTGAACTGACTATCACGGTCAGAAACAATGGACACCGGCATACCATGCAAGCGAACAATCTCGGATAAGTACAATTTAGCCAATCTTCCCACTGAAATCTTCCCTGGAAGTGCAAGAAAGTGTGCGGATTTCGTCAATCGGTCAACAATAACCCAAATGCCAGTGTTGCCCGCCGAAGTACGCGGCAACTGATAGACGAAATCCATCGTGATATGCTCCCACTTCCAAACTGGAATCTCAAGTGGCTGTAATTTTCCCTGCAGGTTTCTGCCTCTCCGCCTTCACCTGTTGACAAATCAAACATCGACTCACGTACGCGGCAATCTCCTGCTTCATGTTGCGCCACCAATAGTACGCTCGAAGTGTACGAAACATCTTCGTACCTCCGGGATGCATCGCATACGCTGAACTGTGGGCCTCGTCCAAAATCTCCTTCTTCAAATCCTCATCTCTGGGTACACATAATCTGCCTCTGAACAACAACGTACCGTCATCGCTCAATCAGAACTCAGTAGGCACACCATTCCGAATCATGGTCTTCTTGCCCAGCAAGTAAGGATCTGAATCCTGAGCCTCCCGTACCTAATCAACCAATACGGGTCGAACCTGAAAACTGGCCAACAAAGCTCCATCATCATCATACCCAAACACAGCACCCGTAGCTCGAAGCTCGGCTAACATCGATACTCTGGCCACACACATGTGAAACAACGAGGCTCCCGACTTCCGGCTAAGTGCATCCGCCACAACATTGGCCTTCCCTGGATGGTACTCAAACGTCCAATCGTAATCATTGATCAACTCCATCCATCGGTGCTGCCTCATGTTCAGATCCAGCTGTGTCCGCAAGTAAGTGAGACTCTTGTGGTCAGTGAAAATCTTACACTGAGCACCATACAGATAATGTCTCCAACTCTTCAACACTAACACGATAGCGGCTAACTCCAAATCATGCGTCGGATAGTTGACCTCATGCGGTTTCAGCTGTCTGGAACCATATGCCACGACTCTACCATTCTGCATCAATACACAGCCAAGGCCCAACTTCGACGCGTCACTGTATACAACAAACTCACCACTGTCGTCTGGTAATGTCAGAACCGGTGCGGTAGTCAATCTCTCCTTCAAGAGCAAGTAACTCTCCTCGCACACCTCAGACCACTCAAACTTGACGCCCTTCTTCGTCAATCTGGTCAGTGGTGTAGCAATCCGAGAGAAATCCTGAACAAACCGTAGGTAATAGCCTGCTAACCCCAGGAAACTCCGAATCTCTGGCACAGTAGTGGGTCTACTCCAATTCAGCACGGCCTCGATCTTGTCAGGATCAACACTAACTCCCTCGGACGAAATCACGTGGCCCAGAAACTTCACACTATCCAACCAGAACTCGCACTTGTTAAACTTCGCGAACAACTGATGGTCCCGCAAAGTCCGTAACACTGCTCGCAAGTGCTTCTTGTGCTGACCCACACTCCTGGAATAGATCAAGATATCGTCAATAAATACAATCACGAACTTGTCTAGGAATCGTTGAAACACCCGATTCATCAAGTCCATGAAAGCTGCGGGGGCGTTGGTCAACCCAAACGGCATAACCAAAAACTCATAGTGCCTATACCGCGTCCTGAAAACTGTCCTGGCTACATCTGAACCCCGGATCCTCAACTGGTGATATTCGGATCAAAGGTCAATCTTCGAAAAGACTGCTGCTCCCTTCAGCTGATCGAACAAGTCATCAATCCGCGGCAACGGATACTTGTTCCTCACTGTAATCTGATTCAGCTTCCGATAGTCGATGCACAAACGCATGGACCCGTCCTTCTTCCGCACAAACAATACTGGAGCACCCAACGGAGAAACACTCGGTCAAATGAATCCCTTCTCTAGCAACACCTGGAGCTGAATCTGCAACTCCTTCAACTCCGCAGGCGCCATCCGATACGGTGTCTGGGAAATCGGTCCAGTACCTGGCAATAACTCAATAGTAAAATCAATCTCCCGTACAGGGGGTATACCAGGTAACACCGCTGGAAACACATCCGGAAACTCAGACACAACCTCAATACTACCAAGATCCGGCACTGCAGCTGTAGTGTCCACAACATGGGCTAAGTAAGCAACACAACCCTTCTTCATCAACCGATCCGCCCTCATCGCGGAAATCAAACACGGAAGTGAAGTGTTCTTCTCACCTCGAAACAGCATCTTGGGTAACCATGGTCGTCGAAACGCGACTTCCTTCCTATGGCAATCAAACATGGCCCAATGCGACTCTAGGAAGTCCATACCCAAGATCAGATCAAAATCCACAATATCAAGCAGTAACAGATCTGCGGCTAAACCATGGCCATCAATAAACACCTCACAATCTCGGTAAACCCAACCGATGCTCACAACCTCACCTGACGGATACAACACCCTCCATAACCCCGGAAGTGGAGATGCAGGTACCGTAGCCAATGATGACAGTCTAAATGATATAAATGAATGTGTAGCGCCCGGATCTAACAATGCAAGTACAGGAATACCAAAAACATGTAACGTACCAATAACGACCTCCGGTGATGCTCTGCCCTCACGTAGAGTCATAACATGAACCCTCGCCTGACCGGCTGGTCGTCCTCGCTGGGGCTGTCCCTGCTGTCTGCCCTGACCTGCAAACTGTGCTGGTCAAGTACCCGTAGGGGCACCTCGCTCAGCACCAGAACTCTGAGCCGCCTGATCACCAGCACCATACCACTGAGGACACTCCCTCGAATAGTGACCCACCTAGCCACAACGATAACAAATAACAGGACCCCGCTGACATGGTCCAAGGTGATGCTTGTTGCAGAGGCTGCACAACGGTTAGTCTCTCGGAACAGAAAATGTGCCACCAGTACGCCGAGGAATACTAGAACCGCTAGAATCAACACTAGCCTGTGGTCGCCGCGGTCGATCTCTCCTCCATCTAGAACTCTGCCTCGGTATACCAACTGGTGAGCGATAAGATCCACCACCTGAGGATGAAGCTGAACTGGAACTATCAGAACTCTACCTCTTCGAAGGCCCCTGACTCGGTCCACCTTCCTCAAATCGCCTCGGCTGGTACCTCTGCTGTCTCTCCTGCTCAATATCCTCGCATCAGAGTGCAGCACTAACAAACTCGTCAAAGTTGTTACGAGGCATCGTAGTCAGTGTCACCTTGATGTTCAGATTCAATCTCAGCTCAAATCTACGATACTTGGCTTCCTCAGTAGCCACCATATCCTGCGCAAAACGAGACAAACGGGTAAACCGATCCCGATACTCAAGTACAGACAAACTACCCTGCCTCAAGTTCGTGAACTCCTCGTACTTGCGCTGCTGGGTAGCCTGATTAAAATACCTCCGCATAAACAAATCACGAAACAATGTTCACGGAGTATCCAAAGGAACCCTGTCGGTGCTGACCCACCAAAAGTATGCATCACCCTCAAGTAAACGAACTGCGGATACTGTCATCTGCTCAGGAGTAAACTACAGACGCTCACAAACACGTTCAATCTGAACCAACCATGCCTCGCATATCTCTGGATCTACTGAACCCGAAAACACAGTAGCACCCGCAGTACGAGCCTTGACCACAGGGTCAAAACGCTCTTCCAAACGCAGCACTCGCATAAGCAAGTCGCGCGTTCGGCGATCCTCATCAGGATCATCATCCCGATCAATACGGGGACCACGTCGAGGAGGCATCCTACTGATACAAGACAAGTATTAGGTACAAGCAGAAAGAACGTAATCATGAAACCGCAGATATTTGAGGACACACAACACCCGAAGTATTGATGAGTACCGCTGGCCAGTCGGGTCATCACTCCAGTCATGCTGTATCAACTCAAATACCCTAAGCGTCACAACTACAAGAGTCTACAGAATCTAACAACTTAATGCTCTGATACCAAGCTGAAAGGACACAATCCCGATTCAGTTACCTAAACCGGAACCAAACCCTTTCGAAAATACGAACCAACAAAAAATTTTCAAAATTTCGACAGAGTTTCGTTACTAACGTGCAATTACCATAACCTGCACCCAGAAAATAACACTTCATCCTATGCCACAAAAGCCAAACCCTGGGCACCAATCCCATCCGGATTTCTCCACATCAATATAATCATTAACAGTAAACCAACTGTACTATGTATATATGTATATCCGAGAAAATCCGTATAAACAAGTATCAGAATGTATCAGAGCGACCTCTAAAGTAAAATATATGCAATATACACATCAGTAGGCGAAACAAGAACCTACTGGAAAGCACAGGTAACTCTGATCACTAGCCTCCAAACCGCGACGTGAAAACACCAAACCTGAACTGCAACTGGGCACGAAAATCGAAAAGCCCAGGGGAAAGACAATAAACACGTTAGAGTGAGTGGACGAAAATAAACGTCTTTCACCAGTTGATATATATATGTTTAAAATAACATATGCGAGTCCAGGTAAATAAAATAATAAAATACGCGAGGTAAAAATCATACTCCTCCAGCGTACTGAGCATGCAAGTAAAAATCTCACAGATAGAACCACGGGGTCCCTAGCCCACACGTGATCCTAGCTGGGTAGTACAGTCAGAACCACGGGGTCCCTAGCCCACACGTGATTCCAGCCGGTAACATCCTCGGGCATCAGCCGGGATGCAGTATATCGATACAACAACGTAACTGAAACTGTACTCTGTGAAAATCAAATCATAAACAGTTCGATGCAAATGCAAGATACAGCATATAAGTGTATGTATACTCGTATACGTATATCCGTATAAGTATAATCGTATAATCGTAAAACACATGCTCATATAATCCGAAATCTCATACGCATGCTCAAGTTCATAGATCATATAAAAGACTCACAAGATTTCCGTGAAAAGAAATTGTCCACTCACAGGTGAGCAAAAAGCACACTCGCTCTAATCTCGTGGCCCGGCGGAAGATCCCTCGCCAGAAGCACGATCACGATCTCGATCTCCTGAATATATTCATAAAATACAACTGATCAAAATCATAGTCCACAACACTGTACTGATGCACGGAAACCAACCGTTCCCGGAAATACGAAATGCAGTACAAAATGAATTACGGAAATCCCGAAATCCCCACTCGAAATCTCGACTGAAAATCGGCTAATCAAATCGACCCAAAAACCTCTGTACGATAACCAGGGCGTGATTACGAGAAAAATGACATTAAAATTGTCGAAATCTGAAAAGTTGACTTTTCCTCGCCGTTGACCACCGTTGACCGCCGCCGCCGCGCCGTCGACGGTGGACCAAACCAAAATTTCCAGAAAGCCGAGTCTCTTCTTCAACAGTCACGAGGTCCAATTCACGATCTAACTCGTCCAAAACGGCACGAACCCGAATAGGATTTCACCTCCGGCAACCAAATCGGGTTCGCCGGAAAACTCCATTACAACCCAATCAAAACATAGGAATAGCTTCACCAAGCCAAGGGAAGGAAAACCCCCAACCTCCTAGCCACCGTGGCTCGCCGGAGAGTCTCCTCCGATCACGGCGAAAAAACCCAGTTCGGCCTCTAATGGTCCTCACCCAAAACACAACCAATTTTCTCAAACTCAAACACTAATCAACTCGAAATTGAACAAGGAATCGAACCATACCCTTGCCGAAGTCGGAGGTGGCCGGAAAATGGGTCGTCGGACGTCACAGCTCAAAGAGGAAACTTTCCTCTTCGGTCAAACAGGTCACTTGCTATTTTTGGAACGTCAACGGCCGATCAACGCGAAACAGTATTTCTCGACAATTTATGACTATTTTCGATATTTATACTCGCGCCTCGGGTCGATCGACGGTCCAAAACGAATATACGAAATGATTCGGATAAACTCGAAACAATCGGATAAACTCGTCGGAAACTGAAACTTCAAATAATCATAAAATATTCCTCGGTTATCGGAAAAATCTTCCGGGACCGCCCACGAGCTCGAAATCACGTACTCTACAATTTCCGTGAAGACACTCAACTCAAATTCTCGACCGAAAACAAAGTCGCGAATCAAATCGACAAACCACATACACGACGAAAACCCGCGACTAAACTCAATCTCGAGAATCGTGCCGAATATGCAACAGGTTCTGGTTCGGGTCGTCACATATCTATCAGTTTTGAATGGGTTTATCTATCAAATTTCTTCATTTTCAGATGTAAGAGAAAATCTCTTATGACCAGATTCATGTTTCTTTGTAGAATCGATCAGTATTGGTACTGAGCAGTTCGTGGAGGTTTTAACACCTGGCTCAGGTATAATTCATTCTTTTCAAATTTCTCTGGCTTCGTGTTTAGGCAGGAGACTGACATGGGTTGAATTGAACTGTGATATATTCTATATATTAAGTGATTGTGATTGAATTTTTCTTTTCTTTTATGTTTTATGGAAAGAAGAAGAAAGGGTATAACAGATGATGGTTGTTGGAATAAGTATAAGATGGATTTTTGGAATAGCAAAAAATAGTGGAAGAGAAATATTGCACAAAGAACAAGCTAGCAAGCAATCACACAATTACACAAAAGATTTTGACTTCATTTGGTGTTCAATATATTAAATTTTTAAAGAGTTTCATTTACTACAGAATATATAGCAGACCAGAAGTATTCGCAATATCCACTTTGAGTCTTTGATCTTTTGGACAAATGTGACTTGCTTTCTGCGGAAAGGAACCTGTTTTGTCAAATATACAAAAGTGGTTTGCGTTTTCGTTGAGAATTATTAAAGTTTGTTAGTTTTTGCTTAATTAATATAATCCCAGGCTAGAGTTTACAATATGCTTTGTGTATATAACTTTTCGGTATTTACTAGGTTTGAACTATTCTGTTTACGCTACTTTTATTGAATAGTTATTCTAAAGTTTTTGATGAACACTTTGCCTGTTAGTCAATATATTCAATCCTAAAGGAATGCGACCAGTGGCGGATATTGCTGGTTTAGACTTTAGACATATGATTGTGCTGCTTGAATAGTTTGGCATGAAACACAGACATTTATTGTGAAAGTTCTATATATGAGTCCCTGACACTTACATTTTCCGATATTAGAGGATAGAAATTTGAGCAAAAGGAAGTAAATTGATAAGTAGACAAATAAAATATTGAACAGATAAAATTTGGGTTATTTTGTGTCAACCGACTTTGTGATCCAAACTATCTTTGTGAAACTATATGAGCTATGATGTAAGTTTGGTTTGAATCTATAGTGTGGTTGATTAAAAATTTTCTCCAATTGGGTATTATGTGATGTGATAGAGAAGATGAACTGAGCATTGATGCCAACAACATCAAATATGATGCCAACGATATGATGAAAATTGGTATTGATTAGGAATAAAGATGTGTCAAATACAGGTACATTAATCATCTTTCTTAACACATCAGGTAAAAAAGAAGAATTTGGTCAGCCAATGATATGCAGTCTTGGGATCCTTTAATCTGACACAATGATCCTCACAAAAAAATGTAATTAATATCCGTATACCAAATTTATTAGGTTCTTAACTGTGAATCTGATTTGGCATCTTTTCTGATTTTCTAAGGTCTTTTTTACCAAAATCAATTACATGCTATCACATATTTGCTTAATTCTGAGGAATTAAATTTTTCATAAATTCAATCTGGTTACATCTCTTCTTTCTATGGCTATAGAGTGTAGTAACCATTATTTCAATTTATGGTTTGTTCTTCATTTTATTCCTTTCAAAGTTATGTTCATTATCTCATAAGGATTTAGCAGAGTTATCTGTGGCATGTCAAGGATTATATATGGTTCTGTTCATTTAGTTTCAGAATTTATGTATTTTTAATATCTTCTATTTTTATGTTTATGTCAACTCTGAGTCTAAGCTGAATTCAATCCATTTTATTGTAAATTTAATTCCTCTTTGAGATCAAATCTCTTCTGGGTCTTATTAGTATTAGATTTTGTAAGTATATGATATTTTATTATCTATGCTCTTGGATCTTATTTTACGAATTTGATTTTAGCACTAGCTTCCTCTGGTGTGGAATGTATGAACTAATACAGTTTGTTACAAATAGAGTTGTGTTATTGTGTAATAGATGAATGTTTACATATAGCACTATATAATGTTTTTATTTTTAGTTTGGAAAAAATAGATAGGAATTATTGGAATTCAGTATCCTAATTTGCCGATGAAACTTCTAAACTAAGAGTCAAAAGTCTTTGTATCCTTATATCAATCTGATCCTTAAACTGAATTCTCATTGCTCTTATTTTCTCCAGCTTTATTATCCTAATTGAATAGAAGGGGAGATTCCTGTTTGTCTTCGTGCTTTCAACCCGACTACTTTTAGCTCTTCTTCTCTCACTTGTTTTAGTTTAGCTCCCTCACCCAGGACGATCACGCTTCTTTTATCTCTCTGTCTCACACCTGCTTCATCTTCACGTACGGGTTCTCTCTCTTTCTTTATTTTCTTTTACTTTTCTTTCTACAAAATCATATTGATGTATATTTGTGTTGATGTATAAGTTTTTAAGTGAACTGAAATCTTAATATGTTGAATGAAAGTGATATGTAGATAATAATTAGTTCTATACACAAAATATGTTGATTTATGAAAATTCATTGTAATTTTCCATCTCTGCATTTGTTTTCAAAGATTGAATCCTAATCTTACTAGATAAGCAGTCACCTCTCTTAAAAAACAGATAAGGAGCCATATTCATTGAGTCGATTTGGTCTTCCATTAGTACGTTATCATTTGTTTATGGCATACATGTATCATATGTATCATTTGTACGAAAAGAAATGTCATTGGGAACATTCATTCTATCATGATAGCATTAAGTGAATCTATCTTTGTAGGTAGAACCAGGTAATTGGTCTCTTAACGTTTCGGTAAGTATTGTATTTAATTGCATTTGTGATATCTGAACATGTTATATTCGTTTGAAAATATTTCTTTTTTGTGATGGCATGGACGAGTGTAATGCGACTTATATCTCTGCATAGTGAAAATTTATACTAATGAAAAGTCCAATGGACTCTAAATAAGTCTATATTGATTCAGAGTAGGTTGGAATTCTTGCTATCAAAATATCATTAGTTGGGGTATGTTGTTTTTTTACTTGAATCAAGGATTTTTGCCTAATTTGGGATGGTATGTGAGAGAAGTTGAGTTCATGTTATAGAGTTGCAACTGTAGATGCATTAATACATACTGCATTTGTTATTGTTGCATTATAGGGTCAAATTTTGCATTCTGTTGTGATACTTCTATGTGAAATTTTACTTGATTTGGATGATTATGCAATAGAATATGTGGTACTAAATTTCTTTTGGGCTAGCCAAACAATATATCTTTGCTTCATGAGTATTCCCAAATAGTTTATTAGTAGTTATTGAATTGATATTTGGGTAAACAAAAAGCAACTACAAAAATTATATTGTCTTATATTTTATGCAACGGTTGATAATTTGGTGATAATCATATATAGAGTCTGTAGTCGTGATGGTGATAATTAGGTTCAAATTGAATTACTAATGGATGCTATTCTCTTTTTGATTTTAGGTATGGGTGAAAAGAGAAACTTACCTTCTATGATTGAGAAAGATCATATGGTAGAATCATTGAGGTGCTTTGAAGAGACAACAACTTCATCAACCACTTTTGATAATGTGTGCCCAAGTGTTGGAGATAAGCAATTTTCAAGCAAGAGACAACGTTTCTTTCAGAGTGAGGGTACGAGTACACAATTGACGGTGTCAACGGAAAAAAAATATTATAATGAGGATCATGTTGATGAAAATGTAGCAAGAATAGTTGAATCAAATAGTGAAAAGATTAGCGATGATGGAGATCTTCGTCAATTTATATCAGGTATTGTACACCAGTTTTGTTTTTTCTTGAATTAGATGTTTCATTAGTGCCTTTTCATTTGAGATTGGCATTTTCGGAATTTTTTTTTGGGATTTAGGTCATATAATTTAATTATATAGGATGTACATAATAACAAAAGTACGCATTTAGGGCGTTATGGTCTGAATTTTCATCAAATTTTATTAGGTATTATAGTTTATGGGGTAGTTAACAATGTTGTGTATACTAAGTATATTGCATTTTTTGAGTTTGTATGAGATTACAGTATGTGTTTGATAATATTGCAATAAAGTTTGCCTAATGAAAATAGTTACAGTTTTATGCTTTTTTTCCTTCCTTATTTTCAGTATTTCACACATCATCCATAATTTGTTCTGATGAATATTTGCGTCTGTGTAATGTGTGATTTACAATTTTATTTCGATGTGATATCAACAGTGCAGGGACTATTGATGGGTTATTATCTGTTGCTTTTGATTCAATAATTGATTTTTAAAATTGTTTGTTTCAATATGTGATGTTTTTTAGGCATGGGGCAAAAGAAAAAAATATGCTGTAGAAATAAGAAAATGTCCGTGTGCCTTAACATAACACCACAATCGGAGAGAAGCGTTGGCAGAAGACGTCGTCTGTCTACAATAAATAGCATTAATGATCAAGTTGTTTGTGAAAATACCTCAGGTAGTTTCTTGCAAACTGTATATGTTTCTTACATATTATTTTCATGTAATAGGTGAGTTTTGATGGAATAACAATGATCTTTTTTTTGTGCAATGTCATGACGTATATATTGTTAAGCAACGACTGAGCAAGGGACAGTGTCTATTTGAATCTGTGGTTGGAGATTTGTGACGACCCGAACCAGAATCAGTAGAGCAATCAGCGTAATTCATGAGATTATGCGTAATCACAGTTTCTCGTTAATTGTTTGGTTTGCCGGTTCTGATTACGATTTAATTATCGGCCGAGAATTTGAGTTGAGTCTCTTCTCGAGAGTTGTAGTACACGTGATTTCGAGTTCGTGGGCGGTTCCGAATGATTTTTCCGACGACCGAGGAATATTATATGATTATTTGAAGTTTCAGAATATCGACGAGTTTATCCGTTCATATCGTGTTTATCCGAATCGTAATGGTTATCCGTTTTGGTCCGTCAATCGTCCCGAGGCGCGAGTATAAATATCGGAAATAGTCAAAAATTGTCGAAAATGCACTGTTTGGAAGTTTGACCGACGTTTGACCAAATTTGGAGAGTTGACCCTCGTTGACCGAGGAGGAGAAACCAGCCACCGTTTGACTCGCCAGCGATTTTCATTTTCCGGCTATCTCCGGCATCGATTTAGAATCGATTCCTCTCTTCATTTGCAACTGTTTAGAACTTGGAATTGCTTGATTTGGTTGAGAATTGAGGGAGAAATTACGGTTTGAAATTGGATGTTTTCCAGCCGGTTTTGGGTTTCGGTGACGGAGGAGCTCCGGCCACAGTGGTGGCCGGAGAGTTGAGGGATTCTACTCGTTGGGCCACGGCGGTCCTTTTGGCATAAACCTCGAGGACTGCCGCGCGCCGTAGGGGGAGGAACAGCGGTAAACAGGTTCGCCGGAGGTGGAGGGAAACCATGGATTTCGAGCTAATTTCCGGCCAATCCTGCCGGAATTGGTCATTGTCACAGTTGAGAGATGTGTTGTACTCCTCAAGATGAAGCTATGGTGAGCTTGGTCGCCGGGAAAATTCTCCGGTTGACGGCGCGCCGCCGCCGGCGGCGGCGGTCAACGCCAGAGCTCCGGCGACCCGTTGACTTTTTGGATTTCGATGATATTAATGTCATTTTTCTTGTATTCGCTCCCCGTTCGTCGCCTTGAAGTTTTTGAGTTGATTTGGGTATCGAATTTTCAGTCGAGGGTTTTGAGTGGAGATTTCGGGAATTTCGTCGATTATTTTGCACTGTGTTGTATATTTTCGAGAACGGTTGGTTTCCGCGGTGTGGTATAGTGTTGAGAATTGTGATTTTGATCAGATATGTTTTATGATTATTCAGTGGATCGAGATCGTGCTTCGGGCGAGGGATCTTCTGCCGGACCACGTGATTAGCGCGAGTGCGCGCTCTGCTGATCTGTGAGTGGACATTTTTATATTTTCACAGCTGTTGCGAGTTCGTGATTTATCGTGATTTTCCGTATTTATTTTATACGATGTTGAGATATATATGTTATTTTCGGATGTATTATTTTATATTTATTGGTGAAGGCATTACTGCATCGATTCTTCGGCTACTCGGCTGATCACCGGTAGTCCGCCAGAGTTGAGAGATTCCTCTGGGCAGGGTTGAGAGATTCCCCTGTATGCCGCCGGGGTTGAGAGATTCCTCTGGCCTATCACCGTCGGGTTTGAGCGATTCACCTGACCGTCGGGCTTGAGAGATTCGCCTGGCAACCTCCATATATACTTTCCGAACTCGCATTGTTTTATATTGATTATGTATATGAAACTGGTGAAAGGCATATATTTATTTTCGTCCACTCACTCTAACGTTTTTATTTGCCTTTCCCCTGGGCTTTTCGGTTTCCGTGCCCAGTTTGTAGTTCGGATTATGGTGTCTCACGTCGCGGTTGGAGGCTAGTAGTTCGAGCTACCTGTGTTTTCCAGCAGGTTTCTTGTTTCGCCTACTGTTGTATATTTTGTATATATATACACTAGAGGTCGCTCTGATACGTTCTGATACATGTTTTATATGGTTTTTCCCGGATATACTATATATTACGGTTATGTTTATTGTTTATTGTTATTGATATGATATTGAGAAATCTGGATGGGATTGGTGCCCATGGTTTGGCTTTTGTGGCATAGGATGAAGTGTTATTTTCCGGGTGCAGGTAATGGTATTTCCGCATTAGTAGCGTTACTCTGCCGAAATTTTAATGGTTTTTGTTGGTTCACGTTTTCAGAAGGGGTTTGATTCCGGTTTAGGAAACTAAATCGAGGTTGGGTCCTTTCAGAATCATTGAAGCTTGAGCATACAGTGGCATCGACCAGTGACCTAAGAATAGGTAAACCAAGCTGATGGCATGTTATAGATGCTGAAGACATTGAATCTTTTAGTAAAACAAAATGTTTTTTTTAACTCTTTCCTGATAAATTTTTTTAGGGACAACGACAAACAGTCGCGACCATGATGTAATCTTCACGAGACTATTGAAGGTGATGTAATCTTTTAGTAATGACTTATTTCTTCTTCTTGCCTAAAGTTCATTAGTGACTGTAATATATTTGGCAGCTGTGAAATGGGTACCAACTTTAGGGTTTGTTTGATGACTATGTTTTAATTTCTGCCTCTGTTCCATGTTCTGACTATGTTATGATATGTTGCTTTTTGTTTGATAATTGATTATTGAAATTTGTTTTGTTTGATTGACTTTATTTTTTAGCCATGCAACAAAAGAAAATTATAGATTATACAAATGAAGGCACCTCAGTGTTGCTTGACACAGCACCATGACTGGAGAGAAATGTTGGCAGAAGACTACGTCTTAGAATAATTGAATCAAATAGTGAAGCCATTAGCTATGATGAAGATCGTCATCAATTTTTATCAGGTATTGTACACCAACTTTGTTTTTCCTTGAATTAGATGTTGTTTTCTGAGTGCTTTTTAATTTGAGATGTTAATATAATAGATTGGTGGGTAGTTGTTTGTTTCCAAAATTGGGATTGTCATTTTCAGGCTCTTTTTTTCCGGGATTTAGCTCATATAATTGAAGGAGCTAATGTCACGTAGTGTATATGAATAAATGTCCGTGATGGATGGTGTGTTTTCAATTAATATAATTTTTTGGATACAGAAAATAGAGTGTACATGATAACAAATGTACGCATTTAGGGTGTTATGGTCTGAATTTTCATCAAATTTTATTAGGTATTGTAGTTTATGAGCTGGTATAACAACGCTGTGTGCAGTAGGTATATTGCAATTTGTGAGTGTGTATAAGATTAATGTATGTGTTTGATAATACTACAATAAAGTTTGGTTAATGAAGATAAGTACAGTTTTATGCTTTTTGCTCCTTATTTTAAGTATTTCGCACATTATCCATAATTTGTTCTCATGAATATTTGCATCTATGTAATGTGTAATTTACAATTATATTTCAATGTGATATTAACGGTGCAGGGACTATTAATAGGTTATTATCTGTTGCTTTTAGTTCAATAATGGATTATTAAAATTGTTTATTTCAATGTGTAATATTTTTTAGCCGTGGGGCGAAAGAAACAAATACGCTGTGGGAATAAGGATGCCTCCATGTGCCTTAACATAACACCATAATCGGAGAGAAGCGTTGGTAGAAGACGTTGTCTGTCTACAGTAAATAACATTGATGATCAAGTTGTTTGTGAAAATACCTCAGGTACTTTCTTGCAAACTATATATGTTTTTACATATTATTTCCATTTGATAGGCGAGTTTTGATGGAATAACAATGATATTTTTTTTTGGGCAATGCCATGATGTAGATATTGTTGAGCAACAATTGAGTAAGAGACAACGTCTTTTTGAAGTTATGGTTGGAGAATCGTTGATAATTGACCATACAGTTGCATCAACCAGTGACCTAGGAATAGGTAAATCAAATTGATGGCATGCTGGGGATGGTGAAGACATGGAATCTTTTAGTAAAGCACAATTTTTTTGGTTAACTCTTTCTTGATAAATTTTTTGTAGGGACAACGACAAACAATCGCGACGATGATGTTAATCTTCACAAGACTATTGCAGGTGATGGAATCATTATTTGCTGGCATATCTGCTATAATGACTGTTTCAATTTTGTTGTGTTTGGATTGTTTGATGGAATTGAAATTGTTTTTTTAGATATCATGAGCAAGAGGAGCCATAAGTCTATTGATAAAGGGATGGCGTCGGATGAAGCAGGACCTTCTTCGTCTAAGAGATCATGCTTATTTGCCAGCACTTCTCAACAATGCCAATCTTCTCATCAGTTGGAAATTCATGCTGACAAAAGTAGTGATGATGAAGTACAGGACGACAGGGACAATGAAGAAATTCATGGAATTGTATCAGGTCTTACTACGTTTTCTGTGTCCTTTTCAGTGCATTGTTTTATCCTAAGTAGTAACTATAGTGAGCTATTTTTATCATTTTTCTATTGTAGTAGTGAAAAATTTGTTTTCCAGATTATTGTTTTTATAAATGTTACTATGTTTTATTTTTAGGCTATCATTGATATAAGAGCTGTAGATTTTTTTTTGGATCGATTCTTGATCATCTGCATTTTTTGTGTTGTTTTTCATAATTTGGTATAGAGGAATTATATGGTATTTATATGCCTGGATGCCAGAAAACTTCTTCCTTATTATGAATTGTTACTATTGCCTCCCTGTGCTTGCAAATTGGTGTGTCTGATAAAACACAGAAATCCTATCCAATGAGATCACTTATCAATTCTAGCATGGCATGCATTAGTATTTATTTATGTCATTTTCTTATCCTTATCAATTCTGTGGCTATGTATTGACTTTTTTGTTTATGCTTTCTGGCTAATTATTTTGGTGAATTTACCTAATCAAATCATACATATTTTCTACGATAAAATTGATAAACTGATATGATGTATGATTTGACATTTTATATCATTATGGAGCTGACAACGAACAATTTATGTACATAATTGTTGAGGAAATAATAAACTGGATTTCTTTTGCCTAAAACTAGATATATTGTGGTGCAAAATAGTCTGCTATATATTGTTTAATCTGTGATGACCCGAATCAAAATTAGCACGTTAATCGGCTTAATCCACAAGTTAGCGAGTAATTACAATTTATCGTAAATTAATCGAATTAGCGGTTCGGTTCACGTCTTAATTATCAGGCGAGAATTTGAGTTGATTCTCTTCACGAGAATTGTAGTACGCGTGATTTCGAGTTCGTGGGCGATTTCGGATAATTGTTTCGACAACCGAAGAATATGTTATGAATATTTGAAATCGCGAAATTTCATCGTGTTTATCCGTTTGAATTTGAGTTATCCGAAACGTGATGTGATTAGTTTTGGACCGTCGATCGTATCGAGCCGCGAGTATAAATATCGGAAATAGTCGAAAATTTTTCGAAATCACTGTTTGGAAGTTTGATCGGCGTTGACTGAAGTTTGACCCGTTGACCACCGTTGACTCAGGGGAGATTTTGACCCGGTTTGAAACCCGCCGGCGGACTTGCCGTTTCCGGCCACGACTTTTGAAGGTAAGGATTCTCCTTATGATTTGCAACTGTTTTGGACTTGGATTGGAGAGAATTGGTTCCGAAATGATGGAGAACGGACATCTTGAATTTGGGGGATTTTCGCCGGAATCGGGTGGCGGATTCCGGCGAGAATCGGTGTCGGGGCTGTGGGAGGAAAGGTTTCCCTTCACTCCATGAAGTTTTCTGGGTACTTAGATGTGGTTTTTGTTGAGGTTTATGGTGGTTGTGGACGGTGATCGGAGGTGGAGCTCCGGCGTTAGTTTCGGCCGGTTTTTCGGCAAATTGTGAGGGAATTGGAGTTTGTGGCAGTAGAGTAATATGTTGGGCTTGAAGTGAGCTTGAAAACTGGGCTTTCCTCACCGGGGAATTCTTCCGGTGACGGCGCGCCGTCGCCGCCGCCGGCGCTCCGACGAGGGCGTTAACTTTTTGGTTTTCGACAAATTTTATGTCGTTTTACTCGTAATCGCGCCCCGATCATCGCCTTGAGGTTTTCGAGTTGATTTTGATATCAGATTTTTAGTCGAGGGTTTATGTGGAGAGTTTGGAGAATTTCGACGATTATTTTATGTCGAGTTATATGTTTCCGGAAATGGTTAGTTTCCGAGGTGTGGTACAGAGTGATGAATTGTGATTTTGATCAGTTATATTTTGTGATTATTCAGGGAATCGAGATCGTACGTTGGGCGAGGGATCTTCCGCCGGATCTCGTGATTAGCACATTTGCGCGTTGTGCTATCTGTGAATGGACATTTATTTACACTATCGCAGCGAGTTCTTGATTTCAGTATTTATTTTCAGTACGATGTTGAGATTATTTATTGCTTTTGGAGGTATTGTTTTATATTTTATATGGTGATGGCATTTACTTAGCATCGATGCATTGCCTACTCGGCTGATCACCGATAGTCCAAATCCAGGGTTGAGAGATTCCCCTGATGGGCCCACTAGGCTTGAGAGATTTGCCTAGTCTATCACCGTCGAGCATGAGAGATTCGTCTAACCGTCGGGCTTGAGAGATTCGCCAGACACCTCCATTCATTTTATGAACTCGCTTTGATTTATGATATATATAAATGGTGAAAGGCATATGATTATTTTCGTCCACTCACTCTAACGATTTTATTTGCCTTTCCCCTGGGCTTTTCGATTTCCGTGCCCAGTTTGCAGTTCGGATTCTGGTGTCTCACGTCGCAGTCGGAGACTTAGTGTTTGAGCTACCTTTCTTTTCCAGTAGGTTTCTTGTTTTGCCTTCTATTGTATATTTATGTATATATACACTAGAGGTCGCTCTGATTACTCTGATGTCATACTTTATATGTTTTTTTCCCCGGGTTTCTATAAAGTAGAGTTTTGATTATTACTTTACATTATTGTTATGATATTGAGAAATCCGGATGGGATTGGTACCTACGGTTTGGCTTTTGTGGCATAGGATGAAGTGTGTTTTTGGGTGCAAGTTAATGGCAATTCCACGTATTAGCGAAACTCTGTCAAAATTTTCTATGGTTTTTGCAAGTTCGTGTTTTCAGAAGGAGTTTGATTCCGGTTTAGGAAACTAAATCGGGGTTGGGTCCTTTCATAATCTCTTATCATTTGTTGGTTAATTTAATTTCAATCATTAATTATGAATCATAGGTGTTCATGTTGGGTCTTTTGGACAAGCAATCTATCAACGAAATAGAGCAGGTTAGAAGTAACTTTGATATCAATTATTGAACACAATATTCATCAACAATTATTGGTGAGCAAACATGGTGTAATTTATATTATTATGGTTGAAATTGCAGATGTGGTTGTTGATTATGAAGATTGTTGTGATGATGATTATACATGTAAACAATGTGCCGCCATTTTTGGTTAAATGAATCACTACAAAAAAAACAAAATAACCAACCAATGTATACTCATTGTTCTGAAAAAGGCCGTGTTGAACTTCCAATATCACATTCAACACCTTCTTTTCTTGATGAATTATTGGATGCAAAGAATGGTAGAAGGAGTATTTTGTTTCGTGATAATATCAGGGTCTATAATTCTATATTGGCTTTTACATCTATGGGAGCTAAAATTGAATATGACATAAATTATGGAGGAGCTCCTTATATTTTTAAGATATGTGGTCAAGTACATCATCTAATGGGTTCAGTTTTACCATCTGAAGGACAATCTCCTAAATATGCTCAATTATATGTATATGAAACTGAACATGAAATTCAAAATCGCATTACAGCAATTGATCCAAATGATGCCAATAATAAGATTGATACTCATATTGTAAAAAGATTGATAGAATTATTAGATTAATATAATGAATTGACAAAAGAATATCGATCTGTGAGAGATGATTTTGAAAATTCTTTGTTGCCAAATTTTGATATGACTGTGCTTGATCGTGAAAAAAATGACAGCAAACAATATGAATTACCTTCTGGTTGTGAAATTGGTGGATTAATTGTTGGTGATATAGGTAAATTTAATTCGAATAAAGATATAATTGTGCGATCTAATGAAGGATATCTAAAGCGCATCTCTAAAATTCATCCGAAACTTATGTCATTACAATATCCGCTTCTTTTTCCACATGGAGAAGATGGCTTTAAAATCAACATCAAATTACAATCTATGCCAAGTGATTCTAAAAATAAAGAAAAAAAATTATCTATGAGTAAATTTGTCTGTTATCAAATTCATGATAGATCAAATCAATCGAGTACTTTATTAAAAGATGGAAGATTATTTCAACAATACTTGGTCGATGCATATGCAACTGTCGAAGAAAATTGTTTGGAATATATAAGGCATCATCAACCAGAACTAAGGTCTGAAACTTGGAATAATTTATCTACATATAATTTTGAAGGAATTGTTCAAGGTCATGATGTTGGAAAAAGAATTTTTCTCCCTGGTTCTCACGCAGGTAGTCCAAGAGATATGATTAATAATTATCATGATGCAATGACAATTTGTAGAGAATATGAGAATCCTGATTTATTTATCACTTTCACGTGCAATGTCAAATGGTCAGAAATTTTGCGATATTTTGAAGAAAAAAAACCTGGATACAAAGCTGAAGATCATCCTGATATTATTTGTCGAATTTTTATAATAAAAGTGGATGATATGATTGCCCATATTAAAAGTGGACAACCCTTTGGAGAAGTTCATGCCCATGTATGTACAATTGAATTTCAAAAAAGAGGACTACCTCATGCTCATTTATTATTTTGGCTTAAAAATGAATACAAATGTCGTACAACAAATGATGTGGATTCTATAATTTCAGCAGAATTGCCTGATAAGAATAGTAATCCAAGATTATTTGAAATAGTTAGCCAATTTATGATTCATGGTCCTTGCGGGCAACTCAATCCATCTTCTCCGTGTATGAGAGACAAATTATGCACAAAACATTTTCCAAAGACATTTAAAACTGACACCATTTTTCAGGTAACTAACTCTCCTCAATATAGGCGTCGTGATATTGATTCACATTTTGTAATAAAAAAAGGAATTGAAATTGGAAATAATTTTGTTGTGCCATATAATGGAAATTTATTATTAAGATATAATGTTCATATAAATGTAGAATCATGTTCTCAGTCAATGTTAATAAAATATTTATTCAAATACATAAACAAAGGACCTGATCGAGCACGGATATTAATTTGTAACAATGTAAATGATGAAATTCAAAATTATCTGAATTGTCGATATTTAACTCCTCATAAATCTGTGTGGCGTCTATTTGAATTTTTCATTCATTCCAGATTTCCTGTTGTTCAATATCTAAAAATACATTTACCTAATCAACAAGCTGTTTGTTTTCATGGATCTACTTCTATTTAAAATGTCTTACAAAATCCATCCATAGAATCTACAATACTGACTGCTTGGTTCATTACTAATAAGACTTATAAAAAAGCTAAAAAATTGACATACACTCAATTTCCTACTAAATTTGTTTGGAATAATGATCTAAGAGTATGGACTCCAAGAAAACGAGATCATGTTCTTGGAATACTAGCACATGTGCCACCAAATGCTGGTGAATTATATTACTTAAGAATGCGTTTAAATATCCAAAAAGGATGCACTGATTTTCAAACAATTAGAAGAGTTAATGACATCACATATTCTACTTATCAAGAAGCATGCTGAGCTTTGGGATTGTTAGGTGATGATAAAGAATGGCTTGAAGCACTGTTAGAATCTTCATTTACTGCAACTTCTACTCAGACTCGTTATCTATTTGTTACAACTATTTTGTTTTGTAATGTTTCTGATCCTGGAAGTTTATTTAATACATGTTGGATTAGCATGTCTGATGATATATTGCACAAAATTAAATTAAATTTTGGTATACAAAATAATAACATACCAGATGATGATTTAAAGAATGCTGTTTTGCAGGAACTCGAAAAAAATATTTAACATTTCATCCAGTAGCCTAAAAAATCATCAATTGCCAATGTCAATAACACAAAAAATACATGAACTAGATAATATACAAATTAGAGAAGAATTAAATTTTGATTGCCAAGCATTGAAACTACAACATTCTGATTTAATCACAAAATTAAATTGTAATAAAAAAAATTATATATGATCAAGTAATAAGTGATGTACAAGAAAAAGACTCAAGATCATTGTTTATCTATGGCAGTGGAGGTACAGGGAAAACATTTTAATGGAATACCATAATTTTAAAATTGAGATCCGAAGGAAAAATTGTTTTGGCGGTTGCTTCATCAGGTATTGCATCATTATTACTTCCAATGGGTAGAACAACTCATTCACATTTTGCAATAAAACCCATTATAGATAAAAATTCAAGTTGTAATATAAACAAAAAAACCAATCTTTCTGGTTTAATTGAAAATGCTGAATTAATAGTTTGGGATGAAACTCCTATATGTAATAAATGATGTATTGAATCAGTAGATCGAACACTCCGTGATATTTTGTCAAAAATAGAAGAACTATTTGGAGGCAAAACAATTTTATTTGGTGGAGATTTTAGACAAACATTACCAGTGATACAGGGTGGCAGTAAAGAACAGGTCATTCAACAATCATTGAATAATTCATACATTTGGCCTGATATTACAGTATTCCATCTTATTGAAAATATGAGATTGTCAACAATTGGTTTAGATATTATAGAAAAGAATGAAATTAAACAATTTGCTGAATGGATATTACAAATAGGTGAAGGTCGATTGGAATCAAATTTTCATACAAGGGATCAAGATATGAGTTGGATTGATATACCAAAAGAATTACTTATTGATCCTACAATTGATCCTATAAAATTAATTTTTCAAGCAACATATCCCAACCTTTAGAAAAAATATAATGATACAAATTATTTAGAAGAGCGTGCTATAGTAACTCCAAAAAATGTAACTGTTCAAGAAATAAATAATTAAGTAATTAAATTATTGCCCGGTCATGAAAAATCATATTTTAGTTATGATTCAATTTCATATAATTCTGGTAATAGTGATAATATTAATCTTTTATATCCTATGAAATTTTTAAACAATCTTGAATTTAATGGATTACCAACCCATCAACTTATTTTGAAAATTGGCATGCCAATTATGTTATTAAGAAATTTAGATCAGATACGAGGTTTATGTAATGGCACAAGATTGATTGTGACAAAGTTATTTGAGAGATTAATTGAAGCTAAAATACTCACAGGAAATAACATGGGACAAAAAGTTCATATTCCGAGAATTGTATTATATGCTACAGAAACAAAATGGCCATTTTTATTTAAAATACGTCAATTTCCTGTTCGGTCATGTTATGCAATCACAATAAATAAAAGTTAAGGTCAATCACTAAATCAAGTTGGAATATATTTATCGGAACCAGTCTTTACTCATGGACAATTATATGTAGCATTATCAAGAGTTACGTCAAAAAATGGTCTCAAAATTTTTATAAATAATAACAAAGAAATTCCTAATAATTTTACGAAAAATATTGTTTATAAAGATGTTTTACAAGGTATATAATTATTTTATAATTATGATTTTAATTATAACGTATACATTTTTGATTATATAATTTTAGCCCATATTAAATATACATTTTATTTGATTAGAGCCAAATAACATGCAGTTAATTTCCCCCAACAACTAGGTTGAGAGAGCGTCAAATGCAAGTTTTCTCCATGCAAATCATTCTCCTCATATCAACTCCAAAAGTCATTCCAAACATTATGATCGTACATACCTTTTTTCTACTCACACTACCACATTTTAACCCATTGCCGGCGATTTTTAAATCCCCGGCAATATTTTTTATCATTACAGACGATTTTTCCCCCAAAAATCGCAGGCAATGTCTTTTTTTTTTTAACATTACCAGCGACTTAAATGTAAGTCGCCGGCAATGTTCCATCGGTAATTAAAAAAAAAAAAAGACATTGCCGGCGACTTACATTTAAGTCGCCGGTAATGTTAAAACAAAAAAAAAAGACATTGCCGGCGACTTAAATGTAAGTCGCCGGCAATGACTTTTTATTTTTTTAATTACCGGCGGAACATTGCCGGCGATTTGCCAGAAAAATCGCCGGCAATGATTAAAAAAAAAAAGACATTACCGGCGATTTTTGGGGAAAAAATCGCCGGTAATGATAAAAAACATTGCCGGTGATTTAAAAATCGCCGACAATGGGTTAAAATGTGGTAGTGTCAATCTATTTTATCATTATGATTATAATTATATAATAATATATACATTTTCGATCGTAATTGTGAGAGATTCATGAGGAGTGGAGTAGAAGAATTGTTTTTATCATGATTGCAAAATTGCCACTATGTCATATCACTGTCCATCCTTTTTTATATTCATTCAATGAGTGGTGCATAATATTAGTTCTATTTTAAAATTCATTTTATCATAATTGGAAAATTACCACTATGTCATGTCACCCACTCTCCATGTCTTCTTATCTTCATTCAATCATTTCTAACCAACCGGACTAAATTTTCAGTTTAATAGAATGTGATATTTCTCTCCTCTCACACTATGTTCCTTTCGACTAGCCCAGTTCGATCCAAATTCATCTATCCCATTCCTCACCAGCTTTTTCCCCGAATGGATGTTAGATCGACAGCCAATTTTGGGGATATCCCACAACAAAGCAACAGCACAACAGATCTTGATTAAAATACCCAGAAATCCTCCACCAAGGAAATAGGAGATTGATGACGTCCACCATTGCATATAATCGTTCACCGCCTCTGCTGCCGTCTGTCTTCATTATAAATATCAATAATGGGTTGCATATATATTTTAAACTGTTCTTCCAAATCAAACAGAGAAATTATCTTCGCAGTGAAGGTCTAACTCTTTCGTTTGTTCTTATCCATGCCTATGATTTTATGTATATGTTGTGTAGTTACTAAGGATTATATATTTCAAATTTCAGAGTTGTCCTACCATGGTGTGATAAGCATCATGCTCATCAGTTGTCATCATTTCAATGCTAATTAGTTCTTATACATTATATTCATGTGATTTTCAGGAACTAAGATAAGAAGAAAGGAATTCCTGCTATATGAAAAAGGTGATGATCTGAATGATTTTTAAATTTTTTTCTTTGTTCTTTCCATGCCATCTATAGAAAAGACATATGCTCTGATAGAGTTAAATTCGGCTAACCCAATTTGATTGGTATCTATGTATCAGTAAATTTTGAATTGATATGTTCTTATATCATAATTTTGAATTCATGGTTTATGAAAGGACCCAACCCCGATTTAGCTCCCTAAATCGGAATCAAACCCTTTCGAAAACACGAACCAACAAAAACTTTTCAAAATTTGGGCAGAGTTTCGTTACTAGCGTGGAATTACCATTACCTGCACGCGGAAAATACACTTCATCCTATGCCACAAAAAGCAAACCGTGGGCACCAATCCCATCCGGATTTCTCAATATATCAACAGTAAAGTAAAATAGTAAATGTATATGCACTTTACTGAAATCCAGTGTAAAATCGTATAACGTATTCAATAGGAAGCTCAGAGCGACATCTAATACATAATCATATACGCATACCACAGTAGGTAGAACAATAAACCTACTGGATGAAATAAGATTGCTCGAGCACTATGCCTCCGACCACGACGTGCGACACCAGAGTCTGAACTGCAAACTGGGCACGGAAACCGAAAAGCCCAGGGGAAAGACATGAAACACGTTAGAGTGAGTGGACGAAAATAAATGTCTTTCACCAGTTAATATATATGTTTAAAATAACATATGCGAGTCCAGGTAAATAGAAATAATAAAGTACACGAGGTAAAACCATAATCCTCCAGCGTACTGAGCATGCAAGTATAAATCCCACGGGGTCACTCATGGACACACACCGTGCTAGTACAGTCCGAATCACGAGGTCCTTAGTCCCCGTGACTCTAAGCCAGAAATGGCCTCGGTTCCGGGGAAACGCCCCTCACCGGTCAGGTCGGGATAACGACGTCCCTCCTGGCGGCCTACCATCGGGGATCAGCCGAAAGGCAAAGTGTATCGATACAACAACGTAACCAAGACTGTACTCTGTGAAAACCAAATCACAACAATTCGATGCAAATGCATGAAACAACATATAAGTGTATGTATATTCGTATACGTATATCCATATAAGTATAATCGTATAATCGTAAAACACATGCTCATGTTTAATATAATCTCGTATGAAATCTCATGTTCGTAAATCATCATCATGTTGCATGCTCAATTTCATAAAATCATATAAAAGACTCGCAAACAATCCGTGAAAAGAAATTGTCCACTCACAGACTGGCGTAACGCGTATCGCGTTAACCCGTGATCCGGCGGAATGTCCATCGCCAAACGAACGATCACGAACACCTGAATATTCACAAAATTCATATCTCAAAATCATATCTCGACAATGCAAAGACATATCACGAGAAACCACCGTTCCCGGAAACACATAACTCAAAGCCGACGAATCGTCGAAAATCCATATATAATACCTCAATACCTCGCTTTACTTTCGGATGCTCAAATCGAGAAACGAACCTCCCCACTGCGATCGAGGCGCGATTTCAAGTCAAATGACATGCAACTTGCCGAAAGTCCAAAAAGTCAAACTTTGACCGTTGACCGCCGTCCACGGCGGCGCCACTGTTGACTAGAAGAATTTCACGGCGGAGCAACCCCTATTCCACTCAAAATCACCCACTGAGCAACTTTCATAACTGCACCGAAGTCCAATTCTCACTCTAACAAGGTCAATTTCATGAAAAACCGAATGTTCACACAAATTTCAAATCCAAAATTCTCCTTCCACAATCAAAATTAGGATTCCAAACTTACATGGTAGCTTGCTAGTGATGAGAGCTACAAAGCCCACCCCAAAATTCAGCTCGAATCGGCTCGAAACATCAAACCCGAATTCACCATATTCTTCTCAAGTTTGGCAGGAAAATTCCCTCCATTCCGGCGAGCCTTGCCGTGAAAGGAGGCCGGGGGTGAACTCGGGATGCCAAGGCGCATCGATTGGGACAAGTCCCGAGCTCGGAGGTGGCCGAACGGGTTCGCCACCGTGGAACATCGCCGTTCGCCGTCGGCCTTCACTCTCACCACCGAGTTGACTCAGTCAACTCGGTCAACTCCTCATTTAGAAATGTTGACTTTCCCATTTCGGTAACCTGCTATTTATAGCCTTTCCCAATTTGGAAACTCATAATTATTCATTTCGACGAACTTCAAACCCACGTAACTTCCTCGTCGTGATTCCGATCCCGATAATTCTTGCGGCTACAAACTCATCTCGACGTACTCTTCCATATTCACCGGAAGTCAAACACATCAGCCAAACGAATAAAAAGTCAACAGTTCACATCAACACACATTAAATCGATAAAATAGCCAACAATCGGAAATATTCGTAACTAAATCTTCGTAACTCCAAATCATGCTCCGGAAGTTCCCACGAACTCGAAATTAAATTCTGAACAACTTCCGTGAAGAAGCCGAGACCAAATTCTCGTCTGATAATTTAGTCGCGAACAAACCTGCCATTTAAATCCATTTCAGTCGAAACTTCAAATATTCATAACTAATTCCTCGGTCGTCCAAATAACGATCCGGAACCTCCCACGAACTCGTAATCACACGTACAACGACTCTCGAGAAGAGACCCAGCTCCAATTCTTGGCCAATAATTTAGTCGTTAAGAAGCTTGGCGCTTCCAATAACTGTCGAAAGCCCGCGACTACACTGTAACTCACGAATCAAGCTGATTATACTTCTGATTCTGGTCCGGGTCATCACAGTTTAAGTAAAAATTTATAGATTCATCATGACAATGAATGAGTGCAAAAGATCAGAGTACCCATTGCACTTTCTGTGTTTCACTAGACAGAAGAGAAACATAGAAAAGGTAAGTCTTGGAAACGTTCATATGAGCATTTTAAAACCATACCTGTCTTTAGATCATTAAAGAAAGATATTGAAGGTGATCTAGACTTGGATTTGGAGCAAATGTTTTGCAGTTGATATAAAAAAACTGGAAAGAAGGAGAATGAGAGAGTGCTAATATTTGACATGAAATAAGCCTGAATAAAGTTACATCATCTAAACAGGTCATTTGAGAAATGAACAATTCCAAGTAGTTCTCAATCAAAGTTGTGCAAAGTTTCTGTCATAGCTTCATTACAACATACTTTGGTTCTGAAAATGACTCATTCATCATATTTTATTAGGTCCATTTAGATTTTTCCTGTCCTTCATTATGTGCACAATTTTTCGGCTTTCTTATTTGTATATACATCATACAAGACCAGCTCAAGTCTTTTATCTAAACGGGTCCGCTCAAAAATCCACATCAAATTCAATTTGGAACTAAACCACATGATCTTTCTCTTTCATCTGTTTAATTTAATCAAGGGTTTATTCCAATGTTCACATTTATCATGAATTCCTGTAGGTTGTTCAAAGATGACAAGATTGATTAAGGACATAAAGAAATTCACAATTGGAATGAGTATCAGGGCACGAGTAGCTCTGGAATGGAGACCTCGAGGATTTGATAGTCTTGATTACGATGGACTCCACTATCTCTTGGTGGATGAAGAGGTAATCACAAATGCCAATATTTATTTAAACGTATTTGTTTTGGTGACTGGTTACAAATTTTTATCGTTAAATGTCAAAGATATGTAGAGTCACTATAAATTATATGCAGCTGAAGTCCCATGGAATAGAAATTAGTTATCTGACCAGAAACTGTGGCCTGAATATTCTGAAGATTTGACATTCAAACAATGAGTTCAAACCATATTGATTAGGTTATGTGCATTTTACTCTTCCTCTTCCACATCCTCGCCTATATCCTTCTGTAGCTGCTTGCACATTCACACCATGCAATCGATGATATATGATTGTATAATTTCATATAATTGTGACGACCCGAACCAGAATCAGTTGTGTATTCTGCACGATTGTTGAGATTGGTCATAGTCGCAGTTTTACGTTATATATGTGGTTTGTCGATTCTATTCGCGACTATATTTTTGGTCGAGAATTTGAGTTGAGTGTCTTCACTGAAGTTGTAGAGTACGTGATTTCGAGCTCGTGGGCGGTTCCGGATTATTTTTCCGATAACCGAGGAATATATTATGATTATTCGAAGTTTCGGTTTTCGACGAGTTTATCCGGTTGTTTCGAGTTTATCCGAATCATTCAAATACTCATTTTGGACCGTCGATTGACCCGAGGCGCGAGTATAAATATCGGAAATAGTCGTAAAATCGTCGAAAAACACTGTTTGAATTTGACATGTGTTTACTTTCCCGTTTTGGAAGGTTTGACCGTTGACCCGAGGGGAGAAGTTTTCGTTTTGGTTGTTGCCGTCCGACGTCCTTTTTCCGGCCACCTCCGACCTTGTGGAAGGTATGGTTCGCTTCCCCTTTCGATTCTGAGTTGGTTGATGTTTGAATTTTTGGGAATTGTTGGGGTTTTATGATGACCCGAATCGGGTCGGTTTGGAGTTCGTCGCCGGTACTGGTTGGCCGTGTTCCGACGAGCCTCGGTGGTGGAGGTTAGGGGGTTCGACTCCCCTTGACCCTGTGAGTCTCCCCATGTGTTTGAATTGAGTTGAAATAAAGGAATTGTCGAGGTCCGATTAGGTCACCGGAATTGGGTTTTCCATTCGGTTTCGAGCTGATTTGAGTGGTTTGTGGTTTGAATTGATGTCTGTGGTAGTTAACAAAGTGGTTGGGCTTGAGGTGAACTCCATTTCTGGAGCTTCCTCGCCGTGGAATTCCACCGTTGACGGCGCGCCGCCGCCGCCGGCGGCGGTCAACGGCTGAGCTCCGGCGAGGAGTTGACTTTTTGGATTTTGATGAAATTAATGTCATTTTTCTTGTAATCGCGCCCTGATTATCGTCCAGAGGTTTTTGGATTGATTTGGGTAGCCGATTTTCGGTCGAGGTTTTCGAGTGGAGATTTCGGGAATTCCGTTAATCATTTTGTACTGCATTGCATATTTTCGGGAACGGTTGGTTTTCGTGGTTAAGTACAGAGTTGTGGGTTATGTTTTGGTCAGTTGTGTTTTATGAATATTCAGGGGATTGAGATCGTGACCGTGCTTCTGGCGAGGGATCTTCCGCCGGGCCACGAGATTAGCGCGAGTGCGCGTTACGCGAGTCTGTGAGTAGACATTTCTTTTCACGAATTATTTGCGAGTCTTTATATACGTTTTATGAACTTGAGCATGCATATGAGATTTTGGTTTACATGAGCATGTGTTATACGATTATGCCTATACCAGTATATATATTACGTATATACACTTATATGTTGTTATGTGTCCACGTGTGGCCCCGTGAGATTTTTATGCATGCTCTGTATACGTGAGGAGTTAGAGTCTCCCTCGTGTTTGTATGTATGTGTGAGGAGTTAGAGTCTCCCTTGTGTTTGTATGCATGAGGAGTTAGAGTCTCCCTCATGTACAATTTGATTATTTATACTTTCGACTCACATGTGTTTTTATAACGAATATTTTATTTGGTGAAAGACATTTATTTTCGTCCACTCACTCTAACAGTTTTCATGTCTTTCCCCTGGGCTTTTCGGTTTCCATGCCCAGTTTGCAGTTCAGGTTTTGGTGTTTCATGTCGCGATTGGGAGGCTAGTGATCTGAGCTACCTGTATTTTCCAGTAGGTTCTTGTTTCGCCTACTGATGTGTATATTATATATATTTACACTAAAGGTCGCTCTGATACATTCTGATACGTGTTTATACGGATTTTCTCAGATATACTATATATAGTACAGTATGTTTACTATTTATTGTTTATATTATGATGTTGAGAAATCCGGATGGGATTGGTGCCCGCGGTTTGGTTTTTGTGGCGTAGGACGAAGTGTTATTTTTAGGGTGCAGGTTTATGCAATTCCACGTTAGTAACGAAACTCTGCCGAAATTTTGAAAGTTTTTGTTGATTCGTGTTTTCAGAAGGGGTTCGATTCCGGTTTAGGTAACTAAATCGGGGTTGGGTCCTTTCAGCTTGGTATCAGAGCATTAGGTTGTCAGATTCTGTAGACTCTTGTAGTTGTGATGCTTAGGGTATTTGAGTTTATACAGCATGACTGGAGTGATGATCCGACTGGCCAGCGGTACTCATCAATACTTCGGGTGTTGTGTGTTCTCAAATATTTGCGGTTTCATGATTACGTTCTTTCTGCTCGTACCTAATGCTTGTCTTTTATCAGTAGGATGCCTCCTCGACATGGTCCCCGTGTTGATCGGGAAGAGGATCCTGATGAGGATCGCCGAACGCGCGACTTGCTGATGCGAGTGCTGCGTTTGGAAGAGCGTTTTGACCCTGTGGTCAAGGCTCGTACTGCTGGTGCTACTGTGTTTTCGGGTTCAGTTGATCCAGAGATATGCGAGGCATGGTTGGTTCAGATTGAACGTGTTGGTGAGCGTCTGCAGTTTACTCCTGAGCAGATGACAGTGGCTGCAGTCGGATTACTTGAGGGTGGTGCATACTTTTGGTGGGTTAGCACCGACAGAGTTCCAGCTGAGACTCTGTGGACTTTGTTCCGTGATCTGTTTATGCGGAGGTACTTTAATCAGGCTACCCAGCAGCGTAAATATGAGGAGTTTACGAACTTGAGGCAGGGCAGTTTGTCTGTACTTGAGTACCAGGACCAGTTTACCCGTTTGTCTCGTTTTGCGCGTGATATGGTGGCTACTGAAAAAGCCATGTGTCGCAGGTTTTAATTGGGATTGAATATGAATGTCAAGGCGACTCTGACTACGATGCCTCGGAACAACTTTGATGAGTTTGTCAGTGCAGCACTCCGAGGCGAGGATATTGAGCAGGAAAGGCAGCAAAGGTACCAGCCGAGACGGTTTGCAGAAGGCGGACCGAGTCAGGGGCCTTCAAAGAGGCTGAGTTCTGATACTTCCGGTTCAGCTTCATCCTCTGGCGGTGGATCTTATCGCTCACCAGTTAGTGCACCGAGGCAGAGATCGAGATGGAGGAGAGATCGTCCACAGCGACCACAGGCTAGTGGAGGTTCCAGCGGTTCTAGTTATCATCAACATACTGGTGGCACATTTTCTGTACCGAGAGAGTATCCGTTGTGTAATATTTGCAACAGATATCATTTTGGCCCATGTCAGCGAGGTCTTGCTGCTTATTATCGTTGTGGCCAGGTGGGTCACTTTTCGAGGGAGTGTCCTAAGTTGTATAGTGCTGATGGACAGGCGGCCCAGAGTTCCGGAGCTGAGCGAGGTGCCACTTCGGGAGCTCGACCAGCACAGTTTGCGGGCCAGGGTAGATAGCAGGGACAGCCTCAGCGAGGACGACCTGCCGAACAGGCGAGGGTTCATGCTATGACTCTACGTGAGGGCAGAGCATCACCAGAGGTCGTTATCGGTACGTTACATGTCTTTGGTATTCTAGTAGTTGCATTGTTAGATCCAGGTGCCACACATTCATTCATATCATTTAGACTGTCATCATTAGCTACGGTACCTGCATCTCCACTTCCGGGGTTGTGGAGAGTATTGTATCCATCAGGTGAGGTTGTGAGCATCGGTTGGGTGTACAGAGATTGTGAGGTGTTTATTGATGGTCATGGATTAGCCGCAGATCTGTTATTGCTTGATATTGCGGATTTTGATCTGATTTTGGGTATGGACTTCTTGGAGACGCACTGGGCCATGTTTGACTGTCACAAGAAGGAGGTCGCGTTTCGACGACCAGGGTTACCCGAGATACTGTTTCGTGGCGAGAAGAACACTTCACTACCGTGTTTGATTTCCGCAATGAGGGCGGATCGGTTGATGAAGAAGGGTTGTGTTGCCTATTTAGCCCATGTTGTGGACATTACAGCTGCAGTGCCGGATCTTGGTAGTATTGGGGTTGTTTCTGAGTTTTCGAATGTGTTTCCAGCGGAGTTACCGGGTATACCCCCTGTGCGGGAGATTGATTTTACTATTGAGTTGATGTCGGGTACAGGACCGATTTCCCAGACACCGTATCGTATGGCGCCTGCGGAGTTGAAGGAGTTGCAGATTCAGCTCCAGGAGTTGTTAGAGAGGGGTTTCATTCGACCAAGTGTTTCTCCGTGGGGTGCTCCGGTGTTGTTTGTGCGGAAGAAGGATGGGTCCATGCGTTTGTGCATCGACTATAGGAAGCTAAATCAGGTTACGGTGAGGAACAAGTATCCGTTGCCGCAGATTGATGACTTGTTCGATCATCTTAAGGGAGCATCAGTATTTTCGAAGATTGACCTTCGATCCGGATATCACCAGTTGAGGATTCGAGACTCTGATGTAGCCAGGACGGTAGTCAGGACGCGGTATGGGCACTATGAGTTTTTGGTTATACCATTTGGGTTGACCAACGCCCCCGCAACTTTCATGGACTTGATGAATCGGGTGTTCAGACGGTTCCTGGACAAGTTCATGATTGTATTCATTGATGATATTTTGATTTATTCCAGGAGTGTGGGCCAGTACAAGAAGCATTTGCGAGCAGTGTTGCGGACTTTCCGGGACTATCATTTGTTCGCGAAGTTTAGCAAGTACGAGTTCTGGTTGGATAGTGTGAAGTTTCTGGGCCACGTGATTTCGGCCGAGGGAGTCAGTGTTGATCCTGACAAGATCGAGGCCGTGCTGAACTGGAGTAGACCCACTATTGTACCGGAGATTCGGAGTTTCTTGGGGTTAGCAGGCTATTACCGACGGTTTGTACAGGATTTCTCCCGGATTGCTACACCATTGACCAGATTGACGAAGAAAGGCGTCAAGTTTGAGTGGTCTGATGCGTGCGAGGAGAGTTATTTGCTCCTGAAAGAGAGATTTACTACCGCACCGGTTCTGACATTGCCAGACGACAGTGGTGAGTTTGTTGTGTACAGTGATGCGTCGAAGGTGGGGCTTGGCTGTGTGTTGATGCAGCATGGTAGAGTTGTGGCCTATAGTTCCAGGCAGCTGAAACCACATGAGGTTAACTATCCGACGCATGCTCTGGAGTTAGCCGCTATTGTGTTAGCGTTGAAGAGTTGGAGACATTATTTGTATGGTGCTCAGTGTAAGATTTACACTGGTCACAAGAGTCTCACCTACTTGTGGACGCAGCTGGATCTGAACATGAGGCAGCGCCGATGGATGGAGTTGATCAACGATTACGATTGCACTTTCGAGTACCATCCGGGGAAGGCCAGTGTTGTAGCAGATGCACTTAGCCGGAAATCTGGAGCCTCGTTGTTTCACATGTGTGTGGCCAGAGTATCGATGTTAGCCGAGCTTCGAGCTACGGGTGCTGAGTTCGGGTATGATGACGAGGGATCTTTGTTGGCCAGTTTTCAGGTTCGACCTGTGTTGGTTGATCAGGTACGAGAGGCTCAGGATTCAGATTCTTACCTGTTGGGTAAGAAGACCATGATACGGAATGGTGTGCCTACAGAGTTCCAATTGAGCGACGACGGTACGTTGTTGTTCAGAGGCAGGTTATGTGTGCCAAGAGATGAGAGCTTGAAGAAGGAGATTCTGGATGAGGCCCATAGCTCAGCATATGCGATGAATCCCGGAGGTACGAAGATGTTTTGTACAGTTCGAGCGTACTATTGGTGGCGCAACATGAAGCGGGAGATTGCCGCGTACGTGAGTCGATGTTTGATCTGTCAGCAGGTGAAAGCGGAGAGGCAGAAACCTGCAGGGAAACTAGAGCCACTTGAGATTCCGGTTTGGAAGTGGGAGCACATTACGATGGATTTCGTCTATCAGTTGCCGCGTACTTCGGCTAGCAACACTGGTATTTGGGTTATTGTGGATCGATTGAAGAAATCCGCACACTTTCTTGCACTTCCGGGGAAGATATCAATGGGCAGATTGGCCAAGTTGTACTTATCAGAGATTGTTCGCTTGCATGGTGTGCCTGTGTCCATTGTTTCTGACCGAGATAGTCAGTTCACGTCTGAGTTTTGGCAGGCGTTACAGCGCGCTTTGGGCACGAGGTTGCGATTCAGTACAGCTTTTCATCCTCAGACTGATGGGCAGTCCGAGCGGACCATTCAGACTCTTGAGGATATGCTGCGTTCATGTGTGTTGCAATTCCGCAGGAATTGGGATCAGCAGTTACACTTGATTGAGTTCGCCTACAGTAACAGCTATCAGGCCAGTATTGAAATGGCACCGTACGAGGCCCTGTACGGAAAGCAGTGTCGCACTCCGTTGTGTTGGAGTGAGGTGGGCGAGCGTTGGCTGATTGGCTCTGATCTGGTGAAGAGTATTATGGAGGATGTTCAGATTATCCGGGATCGATTGAAGATCGCCCAGGATCGGCAGAAGAGTTATGCAGACGTGAGGAGGAAGAGTTTAGAGTTCGAGGTTGGTGATTGGGTCTTCCTGAAACTATCTCCGTGGAGGGGAGTTGTGCGATTCGGAAAGCGTGGCAAGCTTCGACCACGGTACATTGGTCCGTATGAGATTACGGAGAGGGTTGGAGTTGTTGCTTACAGACTTGAGTTACCAGCTGAGATGGCTCGTGTTCATGATGTCTTCCATGTTTCGATGATGCGGAAGTACATCTCAGATCCTTCACATGTGTTAGCCCCACAGCAGTTGTCGATCAGAGAGGATTTGACGTACGTGGAGGAGCCGGTGCAGATTCTCGATCTTCGTGAGCAGGAGTTGAGGCACCGTGTGATTCCGCTAGTGAAGGTCTTGTGGCAGAACCATTCAGTTGAGGAGGCTACCTGGGAGACTGAGCAGCGTATGCGGGAACAGTATCCTCATCTGTTCACTTGACAGGTACATAAATTTCGAGGTCGAAATTTTTTTAAGGAGGGTAGATTTGTGACGACCCGAACCAGAATCAGTTGTGTATTCTGCACGATTGCTAAGATTGGTCATAGTCGCAGTTTTACGTTATATATGTGGTTTGTCGATTCTATTCGCGACTATGTTTTCGGTCGAGAATTTAAGTTGAGTGTCTTCACTGAAGTTGTAGAGTACGTGATTTCGAGCTCGTGAGCGGTTCCGGATGATTTTTCCGATAACCGAGGAATATATTATGATTATTCGAAGTTTCGGTTTTCGATGAGTATATCCGGTTGTTTCGAGTTTATCCGAATCATTTCGAATACTCATTTTGGACCGTCGATTGACCCGAGGCGCGAGTATAAATATCGGAAATAGTCATAAAATCGTCGAAAAACACTGTTTGAGTTTGACCTGTGTTTACTTTCCCGTTTTGGAAGGTTTGACCGTTGACCCGAGGGGAGAAGTTTCCGTTTTGGTTCTTGTCGTCCGACGTCCATTTTCCGGCCACCTCCGACCTTGTGGAAGGTATGGTTCGCTTCCCCTTTCGATTCTGAGTTGGTTGATGTTTGAATTTTTGGGAATTGTTGGGGTTTTATGATGACCCGAATCGGGTCGGTTTGGAGTTCGTCGCCAGTACTGGTTGGCCGTGTTCCGACGAGCCTCGGTGGTGGAGGTTAAGGGGTTCGACTCCCCTTGACCCTGTGAGTCTCCCCATGTGTTTGAATTGAGTTGAAATTAAGGAATTGTGGAGGTCCGATTAGGTCACCGGAATTGGGTTTTTCGTTCGGTTTCGAGCTGATTTGAGTGGTTTGTGGTTTGAATTGATGTCTGTGGTAGTTAACAAAGTGGTTGGGCTTGAGGTGAACTCCATTTCTGGAGCTTCCTCGCCGTGGAATTCCACCGTTGACGGCGCGCCGCCGCCGCCGGCGGCGGTCAACGGCGGAGCTCCGGCGAGGAGTTGACTTTTTGGATTTTGATGAAATTAATGCCATTTTTCTTGTAATCGCGCCCTTATTATCGTCCAGAGGTTTTTGGATTGATTTAGGTTGCCGATTTTCGGTCGAGGGTTTCGAGTGGAGATTTCAGGAATTCCGTTAATCATTTTGTACTGCATTGCATATTTTCTGAAACGGTTGGTTTCCGTGGTTAAGTACAGAGTGTTGGGTTATGTTTGGATCAGTTGTGTTTTATGAATATTCAGGAGATCAAGATCGTGACCGTGCTTTATGGCGAGGGATCTTCCGCCGGGTTACGAGATTAGCGCGAGTGCACGTTACGCGAGTCTGTGAGTGGACATTTCTTTTCACGGATTGTTTGCGAGTCTTTATATACGTTTTATGAACTTGAGCATGCATATAAGATTTTGGTTTACATGAGTATGTGTTATACGATTATGCCTATACCAGTATATATATTACGTATATACACTTATATGTTGTTATGTGTCCACGTGTGGCCCCTTGAGATTTTTATGCATGCTCTGTACGCGTGAGGAGTTAGAGTCTCCCTCGTGTTTGTATGTATGCGTGAGGAGTTAGAGTATCCCTCGTGTTTGTATGCGTGAGGAGTTAGAGTCTCCCTCGTGTACCCGGACGCGTGAGGAGTTAGAGTCTCCCTCGTGTACTATTTGATTATTTATACTTTCGACTCGCATATGTTTTTATAACGTATATTTTATTTGGTGAAAGACATTTATTTTCGTCCACTCACTCTAACAGTTTTCATGTCTTTCCCCTGGGCTTTTCGGTTTCCGTGCTTAGTTTACAGTTCAGGTTTTGGTGTTTCACGTCGCGGTTGGGAGGCTAGTGATCTGAGCTACCTGTGTTTTCCAGTAGATTCTTGTTTCGCCTACTGATGTGTATATTGTATATATTTACACTAGAGGTCGCTCTGATACATTCTGATACGTGTTTGTACGGATTTTCTCAGATATACTATATATAGTACAGTATGTTTACTATTTATTGTTTATATTATGATGTTGAGAAATCCGGATGGGATTGGTGCCCGCGGTTTGGTTTTTGTGGCATAGGACGAAGTGTTATTTTTAGGGTGCAGGTTTATGCAATTCCACGTTAGTAACGAAACTCTGCCGAAATTTTGAAAGTTTTTGTTGATTCGTGTTTTCAGAAGGGGTTCGATTCCGGTTTAGGTAACTAAATTGGGGTTGGGTCCTTTCAATAATTCACTGTATATAACTCATTGGTTACAAATTAGCCAAATCCCTAGCTATATCCTGATCATCCTTATCATTTCATGTCGACACCACTCTTTATCCACAACAGCAATTTTAGGATCTTAATGGATAATTTAGGAAATTGATCATCAAATATATTAATGATATACGAATTATATGCATAAATACTAATGGGATGAAGCTCCAATGCACCATTTGAAAGGAACTAATTCAAATATGGTCTATAATATAGCGGTATACAGCAATATTTACAGTAATCACTTTCAGCAGGTTGGTAAACCTATATTTCTAATGGGAATACCATATTTGAAATTTGGTAATGAGTAGGGTGTGTAGTTATACCTTTTCAGGGTCTAGTGGTCAATATTTCTTTTCCTCTCTCACACGAATTTTAGCTTATAATTTAGCAGGTCAATTGCTTGAAAGTTTGCTTCAAATATATTTCTGGAACTGTATAACAGAGTTATGGTGCAAATACCTCATTATTGCTTCTCTTCTGTTTGGTTGCCTTCAACATAAGTATTGGGTTTTGTAATGAGCATAAGTATATAGGATATCGATAGGAAGTTGTATTAACAGACAAAAGTTTGAATAACACCATCTCTTGAAAGTTATCAAATACCAGTAATCATTTTTTGCTTCCAACAAAACAGTATCGACAAATGTACTTTATATAAAAGGATATCATGCTTATCATTTCATGGAATGATAGAACTTTGTATATTTATTGGTTGAATATATGCAGTGTTCATCGATTCATTCCATGATTGAACAATGTTAACATGGACATATGCCGAAACTTATGAAAGTAGGACAAGTATACGACATTTCTTGGTTTGGTTCAAAGATAGACACTGCCAGGCAGAAGGTCTGCAATGCTAATATCATCTTGACATTCACTGCAAAGACAATTTTCAATGAGGTTGGACAGGATATGCCCAAGATACCAAGTTATGCTTTCAAGTTTCTTGAATTTTCCCAGCTTGGTGATCAGGCGGAATTTCAATCCGTACTTGCAGGTGATGGATGAAACATATTCATCACAATTTTATGATCTCCATAAAAATATAGTGACTTTTTCAGTTTAATAACTGCAAGATTTCTACGGGTGCATCAAAGCTATCAAAGAACCACAGCAGGTTGGTTGAAAAATTCAAAAAAAAAATGAGATTAGGACTGATCTTATATTCATGTTTGAGGAGTAAGTTGATCTACACTCTCTTGCATATGTACTTCCAGTCTACAGTTTTATTTCCCTGCACAATGCATCTTTGATAAATTACAGTAATTTCCTTCATGTTATCTACACTTTCTGCATCAGTTCTCAATTATGCTTTGTTAGATAAAATTTATTTGAAGAGGCAGAATGATTTTTCTGGTTCCATAATCATAACAAAACCAATAAAACAACCTGTTCCAAATTTCTGTAGCCATCTATACTATTCTCACTGTGCCTATTCCAAATTTCTGTAAAATGTATATGAAATACATGAGCCCATTAATGAAGAAAGGAGAATGCATGGAAATAGAATACATTATTATCTCACAAAATTATCATACCCATCCCATTATACAATATTCATGTTTGATATTGTCTTTATATTTATTAGTCAATTTTTGATATTGATTAATAAAATGATGTAGTACACTGCTGTATTGTCCAATTCATATTCCTCTCTTCTAAATCTGATATCCCACAGTTTGGATGCTGATTTTTCAATATTGTGTTTTCTTTCAAAGAGCCATTATCAAGGAATCCCTATATGAGATATTCCAAATATTATTGATTTCGCACATATTTGACATTTATTCTACAGGAGAGAATAATTAAAGATTGCATTATGGGGAGATTGATTCACATCTTTTCAAGTACTTAATTTAAACACTCAAAGAGACGCGAAAACAATTAAAACCCTTCTTTGTAGATGTAGCATTGGTAAGTAGGGATCGTTCTTAACCGGGGATTGAGGGTGTATGCATAACTATGCTAGGTTTGGTTTAATGGGGGTGCAAAGTTTGGTTTTCTAAGTTCCTACAAAATAAAACAAGAAGATGGGTAGATACATATCAAGAAATCACAAGTTCTAACATGTTTAAACTCATAGACAAGCAAACAATCAAGAACACATAATCCTAACATGCATCTAGCCGAAAATAAGTTTCTAAGTCTATTATTTACAAGTGATCATCACATACTAATTACCTAAGCCGATTAATTCTTCTTTAAACAAGTTCTACGAAATTCATAGCACAAATTAAAACACAAACACATGCTTACATCGAATTAGAGAGCAACCAAATCATCTAGTTAACTTCCTAACTCAATTTTATCTTGATTAATTCGGTGGAACATGCTAGGGTGAACCAAATCATCTAGTGTCATCCTAAACAAGTTTCAAAGCATTAAGATCATAGTAAGCTAGCATATATATTCGAATTCATACTAAGAACACATGGAAGAACTCATAAAAATCCAAAGCAATCATCTTTACACTACAACATGTTGTCTTTCTACAAAAAGTAAAGAAAACAATACACAAAACCGAAATAAAATACAAGTTGTTGTTACACTTTTTGGCTCCGAGGTAGTCTCTCTCCGCAAGCTTCGAGTGCAACCGCTCCTTGGTGGATGATGGAGACGCAAGAACTCTCAGCCAAATCATCTAGCAAAAGAGTGTCACGTATGGAGGAAGGATATTTTGGATGCTGGTGGAGATGGTGTTTCGGCTAGGGTATTATTTCTTGGCTAAGTATGAGAGGAGGTGATGTAGAGACAAGGCTTCGGCTATAGAATGTGTGATCCCCCCCTTCTTCCCTAGAGCTCTCTTTATATAGTAGTGATTTGAGAACTCCGTTCAAAAACTAGCAATTAAGCCTCCGTTATTTCAATTTCAAAACCGTACGTACCAGCCATGCCTTAAGCTCACCTCCGTTATGCTCCAATTAAGCCTCCGTTTCAGCTTTGCCATGCCGTTTCAGCCATATAATTACAATTAAGACTCCGTTATTGCTCCACCATGCCATTTCATACATTAGCTCCATGCCTTAATTAAGCTCCATTTGAAAACATGCAATTATCATGCATCACCACTTCATGTCAAAACCATGCAAGCCATGCAATCACTAATTTAGCTCATCTTCATGCAATTAACTCCATGCAAAGCTCCATGTAATTCTACGTGACCATTTATTCTTCGGAATTTAGGAACGTCTTCCTTAGCACGCATTTTGCTCCAAATCGCTTCCTTTATTATTTCTCCTTTATTTTCTACCTAAAAACATAAAACAAGTTAGAAACATATTTACTAAGCTCGTAACAAAGTAAAATGTAGAGAGAAAGACATTAATAATCAAGCATAAAATGCGTAGATCAAATTCCCCCACACTTAAACTTTGCTAGCCCCTAGCAAATAACTTGGACATAAGATAAAACAAAAGAAAGAAAGAAATTTCAACGTTGGAGCTAGTCTCCATGTTGAGTCATAGATTTTTTTTTTTTTTTTTTTGGAGACTCAAAAACAAAAACATTTCAACGTTTCAAAGCCGCATATCATCATGTTAACATGTTTAAAACGCTGAAAACACTAAGTTAGTAAGACCACACCTAAAACTAAGGCCATAACTTAGTCAAATGTAGAGAGAAATTGAATTCCCCCACACTTAAACTTTGCTAGTCCCTAGCAAAACTAAACAAAACAAAGACTTTCTACACATTAAAAGAGATGGAATCACAAGATTTTTTTTTTTATATATGGCGATGGAATCACAAGATTTCAAGAGACAATAGAGATATGATCATATCATGAACAAGTAAGACGTGGAGAAAGCAATGGTGATGTTAAAGCTGTGCATGTTTCGAACAAGACTTAAATCAACTCACATGGATGCACTCATCATATTTTCACTCAAAATGGATAAAAGTAATTGAAAACCTCATGAATGAAATACGTGCACAAATGAACCAAACCATATGCTTACTCATGCAACTTACTCAACCAATCGAAGGTTACTCATCTTAAGGATCATAAAGGACTTCAAAGTGGTTGTAATGGGGCTAAGGCTAAGGCATTCGGAATATAGATATGTGGTGGTAACAACGTTCCAAAGACTTAGTGTAGCACAAAAATCTTTATCAAATTCGTCACTTTTCTTCATTCCCACGTTACCATGGTCAGATTTTTATTTCGGGGGCCTAATCGCATCATTTTGGGCCCGGACTTCATTCTAAACTTCCATTGAGCTTTGTGAATAGGACAAAGGCCATATTTCTTCATCTTTGGGCCTTCAATTCGTGGCATACTCCAGATTCACAAGTATGGGGGACATTAATCCAAACATTTACAAAACAGAACACATTGCCATGAGAGATTACACATTTTTTTTTCTTTTTCTCTCAAATTCTTTTTTTTTCTTTTGGCAATAACACAATTTTTTTAAGCTATTTGGACAAGTCTATCCCCATACACACATCATAACAATCAATGTACATCACCAAAATTGTCATCTTCTCCTCTTGTCGACATTACTTCACACCAAGTTTGCAGAACATAGGGTAAAGAAGTCCTACACTAGGCAAAGTGTTTAGGTATTATGGGTGATGAAAGAAAGCTTAACGTGGGCTCAAATGGTTTATCTAGGGGTGTCGCAACTTGTGCGCACATAAGGGACTCATGGCTATTTTGGCTAAGTGGTGGAAAACCTAAGTGCCTTTAATCATATCCAAAATCAGAGTATATATTGACTTTAAAGCTTTGCAAATTTACATGAGTAAGTTCTAGTAATCTCTAGTTCATTAAAATCTATGGCAAGTAATCAAATGAGGCATATGACTATTTTTGAGACTAATATGCACGAAATTCACTCTCAAGAAATGTATAGGCTCAAAAACTCACTTTAAGGTTCACATGATCTAAGAACTTATTCTAACATGCGAAATCTGTACCAAGTTTAAATCCATATCTACTACATGTCATGACACTCAAAATACTTCTATTAGCACAAGAAATCTTGAAACGCCATATGTATTCATTTCTGGTTCAAATTCATCCTAAAGACTCTTTAAAACACTAAGTTAAACAAAAAGACTCAAGACACTCAAACAAGTGTAGATTTAGTCCTCATCTTCTTTGGGCAACCTTATTGAAATGGCCAGTTGGCGAGAGAGACCAAGAGAGGTAGGAGTGATTTCGAACAAGTTCTTTCTCACATCCAAAACCCGTCTTAGAAACCGTCCCCTTCTAGACACCAAGTCACAAGGATTTCTTACTCAAAGACAAGTATTCATCCACTACACTAATTAGACTCTCAAAATACACTACTTATGACTCAACTAAGATTTACGAAACTAAGCTAACTAAAAACACTAAAAACACTAGAAATTTCGAAATAAAAAGATAAAGGGAAGAGAAAGCAAATCTGTTGTCGTCTCCTCCATTGGGTTGCCTCCCAACAAGCGCTTGTTTTTTAAAGTCTTGCAGCCTAGACTTGATGCATCATTTTTGCTCTACGAATAGCCTAATCTTGAGGGCATCTCCTCCACGTTTGGTCCTTTAATGAGCTCTTAAGAAGAATGTACACAAGTTAGTAATCACAAAACGTATAATCACAAGTTAGAAATCGTAGAAAATGAGCACAGCTGCAAGTAAAATTCATGTAGAATTAATGGTACTTCAGAATGCAACGAAAATTTACGACCAAAAACTAGACACATATATACAAAACTCTGTAAATTTTCAGAAAATTCCGAGACCTGTATCTATGTCAAAAAAATTCACAAAACAGAAAAATTGTCAGTCAGTAAATCTCGAAAATTTATGAACACTAATGTATTATGCACAAAATTTATATATTCATATAAAATGAGTTAAAAAAAATGTTATGTTAGTCAATTCATGTTAGTAAATTAGAGTTAGTGTGGCCTGCAAAACAGAGGTTAGTATGAACAAAAACTAAAAATTACAAACATGTACAAATTTCAAAACAAAGGACACATACAAATTCTAGATTCGCGCAAATTGCGCGCATCTGCTTGTCGATTTTCTACAGAATTATTGGTTAGTTCGATAGGGCTGCAATTTTTCAGGCATAAACTAGACACATAACCAAACAATCCTACAAAATTTCAGATTTTAATAAGTCCTCTAGCTACGTCAAACAATTTACCCAAAACTGGGAAGTGCACAGTTCCGAAAAACAGAAAGTTATTAACATAATGTACAAGCATAATCACACAATTCTTTTCAATCCCCGGCAACGGCGCCAAAATTGATTCATGTCTTTTCAAGTACTTAATTTAAACACTCAAAGAGACGCGAAAACAATTAAAACCCTTCTTTGTAGATGTAACATTGGTAAGTAGGGATCGTTCTTAACCGGGGATTGAGGGTGTATGCATAACTATGCTAGGTTTGGTTTAATGGGGGTGCAAAGTTTGGTTTTCTAAGTTCCTACAAAATAAAACAAGAAGATGGGTAGATACATATCAAGAAATCACAAGTTCTAACATGTTTAAACTCATAGACAAGCAAACAATCAAGAACACATAATCCTAACATGCATCTAGCCGAAAATAAGTTTCTAAGTCTATTATTTACAAGTGATCATGACATACTAATTACCTAAGCCGATTAATTCTTCTTTAAACAAGTTCTACGAAATTCATAGCACAAATTAAAACACAAACACATGCTTACATCGAATTAGAGAGCAACCAAATCATCTAGTTAACTTCCTAACTCAATTTTATCTTGATTAATTCGGTGGAACATGCTAGGGTGAACCAAATCATCTAGTGTCATCCTAAACAAGTTTCAAAGCATTAAGATCATAGTAAGCTAGCATATATATTCGAATTCATACTAAGAACACATGGAAGAACTCATAAAAATCCAAAGCAATCATCTTTACACTACAACATGTTGTCTTTCTACAAAAAGTAAAGAAAACAATACACAAAACCGAAATAAAATACAAGTTGTTGTTACACTTTTTGGCTCCGAGGTAGTCTCTCTCCGCAAGCTTCGAGTGCAACCGCTCCTTGGTGGATGATGGAGACGCAAGAACTCTCAGCCAAATCATCTAGCAAAAGAGTGTCACGTATGGAGGAAGGATATTTTGGATGGTGGTGGAGATGGTGTTTCGGCTAGGGTATTATTTCTTGGCTAAGTATGAGAGGAGGTGATGTAGAGACAAGGCTTCGGCTATAGAATGTGTGATCCCCCCTTCTTCCCTAGAGCTCTCTTTATATAGTAGTGATTTGAGAACTCCGTTCAAAAACTAGCAATTAAGCCTCCGTTATTTCAATTTCAAAACCGTACGTACCAGCCATGCCTTAAGCTCACCTCCGTTATGCTCCAATTAAGCCTCCGTTTCAGCTTTGCCATGCCGTTTCAGCCATATAATTACAATTAAGACTCCGTTTCAGCTTTGCCATGCCGTTTCAGCCATATAATTACAATTAAGACTCCGTTATTGCTCCACCATGCCATTTCATACATTAGCTCCATGCCTTAATTAAGCTCCATTTGAAAACATGCAATTATCATGCATCACCACTTCATGTCAAAACCATGCAAGCCATGCAATCACTAATTTAGCTCATCTTCATGCAATTAACTCCATGCAAAGCTCCATGTAATTCTACGCTTCGGAATTTAGGAACGTCTTCCTTAGCACGCATTTTGCTCCAAATCGCTTCCTTTATTATTTCTCCTTTATTTTCTACCTAAAAACATAAAACAAGTTAGAAACATATTTACTAAGCTTGTAACAAAGTAAAATGTAGAGAGAAAGACATTAATAATCAAGCATAAAATGCGTAGATCAGAGATATTGCCAGGTCATTTCCTATGGAAGAAGTCAGGAACTATCATGAACATGTACTTGCAGTCTTCACCGCCATGAGGATCACCAAATACGAAGGTATTGTTTATTTTTATCTTATCGATCTGTCAGCAGTTATTGTCAAATAAGTTTTTCGTTTATTTCTCATGTTTGCTTTTCCAATGACTTTTTTGTGATCTAATTATGTTCAGTTATGAAATTTTCTGTTTGTAGGACGAGTGAGTGCATCTAGCACAAATCATACATGCATCATTCTCAATCCAGATATTGAACAAACAGAGAAATTTAACACTGAGTAAGTACATCATGCTAAAATTCTCTGTTGATCGCTTATTTAACATTGCCAAGAAGAATTTCATTGTTTATTTAACAGCTCGATGACTCACCATTCAAGATAATTTCTGAGGTTCAGGAGTATTAATATGGGTACCACTTCAAGTACTGCTGTATAGTATATATAACTATCAACTACATTGTTTACAAGTCTAGAAATAACCAGCTTATCATGACATCACATGTTCTGATTTGAATGTTTAATTAGATCAGTACAATTTTCATCTATTATAACATTGGCAATGTTCAGTACACCATCTCACAAATTACTCTTTTAACTATTAGTAGTAGTATTGTGTGTAATTTCAATGATGACTGACAATTATGATAAAGTACAACTACTCTTTAATATGATGCATAATCAGCTTCATTCTGTTTACGCATATTAATGATATACCTGCCTTTCTCAACTACAATGGCACTGCATATTTACCATGGAACAGAATGATGATATAGATAATTTTTTTTTTTTACTATTTCTTGAACTGCCTGCATCTCAGGGAACAATAAAAACATCGCATATGGTTTCTAGCTATTTCTAAGCAGATATGAACTGTATGATTATAAAATTATTTTTTGATGATAGTGAAAATTTCGATTTCAGGTTCTCAAGAGTGGGGGACAAGATCAGGGTCTCTGGTGCATACACAAATTTAACGTTGCCCGGGGAAATCAACAAAGCAGATCGGAAAAGTATTACAGAACTGAAGGTACTGGATCCTGCAATACACACAGTGTGTAACAATGCAACCTATCCATGATAATTTGTTTTAAAATTTAGAACTTTAGATCATTAAGTATAATTATAAATTTATAATATTTGCATCACATGAATTGTTCAGATCTTTGGATTATGCAGCGTAGGGAGATGGTTTTGGTTTGCCATTTTTACACAGTATCAACCATCTGCTAATCCTCATAACCAGACTTAGAATAAACCCTGCATATCTAGATGGAAAGGAAATTTTAGCTATCCTAATATTCATTTCCAAACATAATTGAAATGACCTAAACATTTGGAATATGCTAAATGTGAATCTTATAAATATCAGTGTTTGCTGTGACCAAGTATGTTTATTTAGGATTTAAACAAACATACAATCCAACTGACCACATAACATTGATATCCTATAAAAAACATTAACATAATTTGAATGATCACACTATTCATAAATCCTAAATTGATTATACTATGTCATAGCTTTTATACATAACTATCTCTTTTTGATCGATTAAATCACTATTGCAGACAAAGTCCGTGTGGTGTACGGCAGTTGTGGCAAGGTTTTTTGCGGAAAAGGGATGGTGGTACAATTCCTGTTCCCATGACAAGTGTTATAAAGTTATGTTAAAGAATGGAGAAGGTGAAGATGATTATTTCTGTTTCACTCATGGACAAAACAAACCAAAAAAAAGGTTTCCTCTTTTCTTCATTCCTGTGCATAATTTCCCAAATTCATGTTCTGTTTCACTACAAATGTTATTTATCTACCAGAACATGTGCATATGCAACTATATATCCAGTTATAGGGTCTTCATGATAATCGAAGATGAACATGACCAAGTTAATCTGACTTTGATGGGAAGATCGGCCGAGGAATTTTCTGATGAAACATGCCAGGACCTATTGGACAAAAGATTTTATGAAACAGAAGCAACTCTCCCAATTGAGATCAATTCCAAAGTTGGAGAGACTTTTATCTTTGAGATAAACATGAACAACCGAGATCAGTTTTTCCTTAGGTCCACCCTTGAAGATGATGATTCAAAAAAGAGAAACTCAATAGATGAAGAACCTGCGAAAGAAGTTGAAAATGAAGAACCCATCTTGGAGACTCCACCAAAACTATCGGTTGTAAAGAAGCATGGGAACAAGGCTATTGCGAAGAAATTATTTATCAATGAAATGAACAAAAAGGGGAACATGTATAAATAGATTTCTTCCATACACTATTTTAGCAATTATACTATTTTAGAAAGTATAAAAGAGAACTTTCAAATATTTGTTTATATATTCAGGGACGAAGATGCTGACACTTCAATGGCATAGCTACAAGTTCCCAAAATAGTAGGTGCATCATTCTATGTTGAAAATTGATAGCTGTAATGATTTGACAACAAATATGTGGCACTTTAAGTTTGCTTAGATTCATAATATTAGTTATAGTATCTAATTTAGCAAGTAATCTGTAGCTTTTCAACTGTCATGGTAAACCTAAACTATCCAAATACAACTATAATATGTTTCGAATCAAATCGTAGTTAGTTTGATTTCAAGATACATTCAGCTATTAATACCCGTATTAATAGAACAGACCTGTTAACAATAAACAATATGCACTTGAGATTATAAGGTCAAAAATGATATACCTATAAAGTCTTCAAAGCAACTGGTCACACATGTATAATATGTGTATAATGGCATCTGTCACAGAACATACCATCTTTGGCCTATCACATATTTCCAAGTTAATGTCAATAGTAGATACAAATCTATGTATAATGATTTATTGTATGTTGACCTATTGTATAGAAAATACAAGTCCAAATATCTATCAAGAAGAAAATTTACTTACTTTCAACCAAATACTTATGAACTGGACAAATATAATATGATTATATTGACCAGTTGCATCTGCAAATATGATATTCATGTTCCTATCTCTCTCTTTTGGCATGCTCTAATTCTGACCACCAGTATTCACATATTGCATCAAGTTGTAATTTAGTTGACTGATGTAACATTATATCATGTCTTATTGTTTCAATTCTTGCATTGTTGTCATTTATTTCAGGTGAATAAATGAACAAGAAGAGGCAACTTTTTGAGAAAAAGTGTGTATACACCACTTTTCTTAGTTGACCAAAATAGTTTTGAGAGGATGTCTTTCTAGACTTGCCTTCAATACTTTTGCTGCAATGGTCTCTCTAATTATCAGTGTTTAAGTTAGTTTCTATAATTAGTAGCTATCATGCCAAACATGAAGCAGCTAATGTTGTGATCAAGAATCATTTCTTGATCTGGGTGTTAGCAGCTGTATCATTTTGAAATGTCATGATATGTAATGAGACTATGTATGTTCATGTGTTCCTCCATGAATCCTCATGGTTTGTTTCCCATGAAACTATGTAACAATACTATGATGCTAATATGTATGTCACACTAGCTGCTGCTTATGCTTACAGATTTTTACACCATAACATGGCAAGGTTACCAAATCGATGCATATGAAATAACTCAAATGGCCTATATGTGGGAAAGATAGATGCATATGCTAGAAAAATGTTATTACTTGAATCTCTCTGTACCACCGATAGATTGCAATTAGTAAGATTTGTTTGTTTAAAGTTCGGGTGTTTTCTTTTGGACGCTAACCCTAAACGAAGTCTGATTATTGACTTGATCATATTCTTGGCTGGTTGCACCCAAAAGAAAGATGTCTTAGATAATTATTTTTTTGGAAACATATATATAGAAGGGAGAAAAAAGTATATCCATGCAACAGAATATGAGATTCTAGAACTGCATATATGTCAGGAACATGTCGAACAAAATACAACCTCCAAATGGTTTGTATACCGAGCCCCATAAGATTGATCTTGCCCCTTTGTTTTAGACCTGCAAATGGTTTGTATACTCGCCCCATGAGATTGGTCTTGCCCCTTTGTTTTAGGACACTTTCACCTCAGTAAGGTTTATAGGTAACATCGTATACAATACTTTTGTTATTATAAGTTAGTTGTCTTATGATACTCAGTGTTGAGTATTTTGATCCTTTGTTTGTAGATAAAATGGTTGTTGACATCTGAGACATATCAATTTATACAATATAGGTAGTTGTCCAAAAAATTAACACAATTTAAGTCTAGGCAACTACATTTCTCAATATACGCTCCATTTATGTAACGCATTCTTAAATCAAAATAAACTTCTGAGCTGACCACAATAGAACACTACAAGAAAACATCACTTGAACCACGGAAACAGAATTGTTCCGTGGTCCAAGTGACACTTGGATGACAGAGTATTCTCCGTTGTCCAGGTGGTACTTGGACGACGGAGAATACTATCTCTGTCGTCCAGGTTCTCACTTGAACAACGGACCGACACGCCGTGGTCCGAGTGACGTCCGCTTAGACGACTTACCGACACCTCCGTCGTCTAAGTGAAGCATTATATAAGCCTGATGCCAAACTCTCTTTCCTCTCCCGGGAATCGAAAGTTTAAAGAAGAAGAAGAAGAAGAAGGAAAAGGAGAAGGAGAAGCATCTCCGCTCACTAGCTCTTAACTCATATCGAGAAGGCCAACAGGTACGTACGTAGTTAAAATTTGCTTAATATTTAGTAAAATGTACATACATGCATGGATGTTAGCTACACATATTAAATTACGTAATTGATCGATGTAGATCGAGTACGTATAATTAATAGTTAATTAATGGACTAATATATATGTAATAATTAATTAATTATAATATTTTGTAGCAGTATGGACAAGAGTTGGATGAAGTTGAAGAATAGATGTGATGTCCGGTATATGGATGGAATTAGCGAATTTGTGAATTTTGCAATAGAACATGGTAAGGGAAAGAAGCGTTTCAGGTGTCCGTGCCAGAAATGTCTTAATTGTCAGTATGTGGAGGTTAATGTTATGGTGCAACACCTGTACAAAAATGGTATGATGTGGAGTTACACTACATGGAGCAAGCATGGTGAAGCAGTATAGTTCAGCTCAGCAGACTTCAGCTCAAGGTACAGTTACCAGGGTGCCTCATCCAGCGGCAGTGGTGCCGGCCCCCCAGCTTGCAACCAACTGCAGATTTGGTCCATGATGCGTTTCTGGGATTTAGTCATGGTGGACACCAACACCAAGACGGAGGTTACAGTACCACTCATGAGCATGATGACACATTCCCCGCTGCTAGCTTGGCCACTGACACTAGTGAGATGGATAAGTACAACCGGATGCTACTTGAAGCGCAGACCCCGGTGTTCCCTGGATGTCAAGAGAATGTGTTGTAATATGTGATGGAGCAAATGAAGATAAAAGTGAAGCACAAAATGTCAGTGAGTGCTTTTGACGAAATTCAGGAGCAAATATGTAAGTTGCTTCCTGATGATCACAATCTTCCTAAATCTCATTATAAGGTTAGAAATATCTTGAGCAGCCTCGGCCTAAAGTACAGGATAATTGGCACATGTCCGAATGATTGTGTGCTATTTTACAAAGAGTATAAAGATTTGGACTATTGTCCCGTATGTGGCCAGTGCAGATATGAGCTGAATAGGAAGAGTTCGACAAAGAGAATTCCTGTGAAAGTTGTTCGATATTTTCCCTTGATTCCCAGATTGCAGCGCCTGTACATGTCTCTACACACAGCAGAGGCGATGCGATGGTACACAGAAAAGTGAATAGATGACGATGTCTTGCGACACGCCGCGGATGGGGAGGGTTTCAAACATTTCGATAGAGAATTTGGAGACTTTGCTGCAGAGGTTAGAAATGTTAGACTCGGCCTATCTACAGACGGATTCCATCCTTGGGGAAGTAATAGCTCCGCCGTCAGCACTTGGCCAGTTATTCTGATGCCGTACAACTTGCCTCCGTGGATGTGCATGAACAAGGAATTTAATTTCCTTACTATACTAATTCCAGGTCCTAAATCTCTAGGGAAGTGCTTAGATGTCTACCTCAGACCTTTGATCGACGAGCTGAAACTGTTGTGGGAAAATTGAGTCCCAACTTATGACAAATTCACTGACACGATGTTCACGATGAGGGCTACCGTAATGTGGACGATCATCGATTTTCTAGCGTATGGGATGTTGGCAGCCTGCAGGACAAAAGGATATAATGGATGTCCTATATGTTTGGACGACGTGAACTCTAGTTGGCACGCGGGGAAGGTGTGTTACTTGGGTCACCGTAGATGGCTTCCTCACGACCACCCCTGGCGACAGGATGAAGCTCATTTCGATGGGACGGTAGAGAACAATCCTAAACCCCGTAGTTGGTCAAGCGAAGAGATTTTAGAGAGGTTAAGCTATTTCGACTTTGGTGTGTTGACCAATGACGTAGATGTAAAGAAATGCAATCCAATTCCTCCACATGATCTCAGCTATTGGCATCACAAGAGTATATTCTTTGAACTCCCTTACTGGTCGAAGTTGAAGCTGAGGAACAACTTTGACGCGATGCACATAGAAAATAATGTATGCGACAACATGGTGGGAACAATTCTCGGTATTAAGTTCAAGACTAAAGATACTCCCAAAGCGCGCAAAGATCTGGAATCAATGAATCTACATCGTCCCTTGTGGTTGAGGAGGGATAGGAAAGGAGTGTACAACAAGATGCCAGCTGCACCTTACACAGTGAAGCCGACACTTAGACATTCTGTATTTCACTGGTTTAAGGGCGTTCGTTATCCGGCTACGTATGCAGCTACTATAACTGGAGCAGTGGACGAGGTGCAACACAAGTTTATTGGTCTAAAGACACATGACTATCACGTTATGCTGCAACGTCTGATTCCAGTGGTAATTCGACCATATTTACCTCGTGACGTCGTCGAACCAATAGTGGCATTGTGCACTTGGTGGCAGAGGTTATGCGCCAGAGAATTAAAGAAGTCAGATGTGATGGAATTGCAACAACAAATTGTGCACATCATTTGCAAACTAGAGAGGATTTTTCCCCCTGCTTTCTTTGACATCATGATTCACCTAATGATCCACCTGCCCGAGCAGGTGCTCATTTCTGGTCTGGTCCAGTACACTTGGATGTATCCTTAAGAAAGGTACGTACAACTAATTATTTAATTATACAGGTTTTTCGATTCATAATTTGTTCCACTAGAGATTACTAGCTATATGTACTTATTCTTATTGTACGTTTGATTTTGTAGACAGCTTGGACAGTATAAGTCATTCGTCAAAAATAGGTTGGCCCCGGATGGCTCCATAGCAGAGACATACCTAATGCATGAGTGTGTTACTTACTGCAACAGGTACCTCAAAGATCCACCACCTCCAACTGCCTCCGATCCCAGTGCCCGCATCAATCTTTCTGTCGTCACCAATGTCGTCCGACCGTTTAGAGGAGTATTAAAGGAATCGTTAACACAGGAAGAACTTATTGAGGCACATTGGGTAGTGTTGTGAGATTGTGACGAAGTTGAGCCGTACATGATGTCATACAGGGAGAGGCTTCAGACGTTAAATCAAAACAAGAGTTTGGCGTGGATTGAGAAAATGGTTAAGAAGAAGTTTCCCGATTATTTCTTCCAATGGGTACTTACGTACGTCTCGGTATTTAGTAATTTATATACATATCGATCATGTTTGTAGAAAGTAAACCCTTATATTTGCCCATTTTCGCAGATGATTGATCTGCAAAAATCTGAAAACCACGGGGGGTGGTGGTCCTGGCCAAAGCACTTGCTAGCAGGGAAGCCGATTAAACACTATATTTATCCCGGATGTTTTGTGAACGGTGTAAAGTTCCATTCATTGGCCCGAGATGAAGGAAGAAGAACACAAAACAGTGGGGTAGCGGTTGGGAAAGACAATGATCTATATTACGGGGCTATTGTAAATGTGGTTCAGCTATGTTACGAGAATGATGTCAACGTTTTCCTATTCAAGTGCAGATGGTTCAAGCATACAAAGGAAGACCTGGGACTTTTATCAGTCGATACAAAATCAAGCTGGTATGAGGATGATCCTTTCGCTCTCGCCACCTTAGTTAGGCAGGTGTTCTATCTCGACGATCCGAAAGCTGGTGAAGGGTGGAAAATAGTTATCCGTGTCTCTCATCGAGGAATATGGAATACAGAGACAATTAAAAGGACACCGGCGACTGAAGATGCTGCTGAACCAGAAAGAGACAATCCTGCCTATCAAGAGCCTAATATTTCTGTCATCCGCTCCGATATAATGGACCTGGTTCAAGATGGTGAATGGTTACCGATGCCTGATGCTTGTACAGTGTAACGACCCGAACCAGAATCAGAAGTGCGTTTGGCACGATTTTCGAGATTTGAGTTTAGTCGCAGTTTTGCGATATTATGTGGTTTGCTGATTCGATTCGCGACTTTGTTTTTGGTCGAGAATTTGAGTTGGGTGTCTTCATGGAAAGTGTAGAGTACGTGATTTCGAGTTCGTGGGTGGTTCCGGAAGATTTTTCCGATAACCGAGGAATATTTTATGATTATTTGAAGTTTCAGGTTCCGACGAGTTTATCCGATTGTTTTGAACTTATCCGAATTACATCGTATATTCATTCCGGACCATTGATCGACCCGAGGGACAAGTATAAATATCGAAAAGTCGAGAAATAGTCGCAAAAACACGGAATTGCTTTGACCAGTCATTGACTTTCCCAAATTGGAAAGTTGACCTGCTGCCCGAAAGGGAAAGTTTCCATTTTCGGCTTCACTTTCCGGCGACCGGATTCCGGCCACCTTGGACTTTTAGGAAGGTACAGTTAGCTTTCCTTGATGATTTCGAGTACGTTGATGTATGTTGTATTGAGTTTTGATCTTGTTTGGTATGGACCCGAATCGGGTCGAACTCGTCTTCGTCGCCGGAGTCGGTCGGGGTAGTTCCGGTGGGTAATTGAGCTTGGGTTGTTGGGGGTTTCGTTCCCCATCCCTCAAGGATGCTCCTTAGGTTGTTGATTTTGAACGAGGGTGAGTTTGGGATCAAACCCGATTGGGTTTTCTGGTGAGAAAAATTGCTCGGTTTTGCTTGATTTTGGAAGGGTTGCGGTTGGATTGGGCTTGCGTGGTAGAAGGGAGTTTGATTCGCCTTGAGGAGGCCTTTGGAACTGGAGTTTTTCGCCGTGAAACTCCACCGTTGACGGCGCGCCGCCGCCGGCGGCGGCGGTCAACGGCGAGAAAAAGTCAACTTTTCAGATTTCGACAATTTTAATGTCGTTTTTCTCGTAATCACGCCCTGGTTATCGTACGGAGATTTTCGGGTTGATTTGGTTAGCCGATTTTCAGTCGAGATTTCGAGTGGGGATTTCGGGATTTCCGTAATTCATTTTGCACTGCATTTCGTATTTCCGGGAACGGTTGGTTTCCGTGCATCAGTACAGTGTTTAGAACTATGATTTTGATCAGTTGTGTTTTATGAATATATTCAGGGGATCGAGAGCGAGATCGGGACCGAGATCGTGCATCTGGCGAGGGATCTTCCGCCGGCCCTCGAGATTAGCGCGTGTGCGCGTTTTGCTCATCTGTGAGTGGACAATTTTCTTTTCACGGAATTCTTGCGAGTCTTTTATTTGATTTATGAACTTGAGCATGCGTATGAGATTTCGGATTACATAAGCATGTGTTTTTACGATGATACGATTATACTTATACGGATATACGTATACGAGTATACATATACTTATGTGTTGTTTCATGCATTTGCATCGAGCTGTTTATGATTTGGTTTACACAGAGTACAGTCTCAGTTACGTTGTTGTATCGATACACCTTGCCTCGTCGGCTGATCCCCGACGGAGGGCAGCCTGGAGGGGCGTTTCCCCAACCAGACCGGTGAGGGGCGTATTCCCCGGAACCGAGGCCATTTCTGGCTTAGAATCACGTGGTAGTCAAGGACTCCGTGGTTCATACTATACTAGCACGGAGGAGTCCATGAGTGACCCCGTGGGATTTTACTTGCATGCTCGGTACATTGGAGGAGTATGGGTTTTACCTTGTGTACTTATTATTTTATATTCCTGGACTCGCATATGTATTTTAAATATATATATTAACTGGTGAAAGACATTTATTTTCGTCCACTCACTCTAACGTGTTTATTGTCTTTTCCCTGGGCTTTTCGGTTTCCGTGTCCAGTGTGCAGTTCAGGTTTGGTGTTTTCACGTCGCGGTTTGGAGGCTAGTGATCAGAGTCACCTGTGTTTTCCAGTAGGCTCTTGTTTCGCCTACTGATGTACATATTGTATATGTTTTACTCTAGAGGTCGCTCTGATACATTCTGATACATGTTGTGCGGATTTTCATGGATATACATATATACATAGTACAGTTTATTTACTGTTGTTGATTATATTGATGTTGAGAAATCCGGATGGGAATGGTGCCCACGGTTTGGCTTTTGTGGCATAGGACGAAGTGCTATTTTCAGGGTGCAGGTTTATGCAATTCCACGCTAGTAACAAAACTCTGCCGAAATTTTGAAAATTTTTTGTTGGTTCGTATTTTTGAAGGGTTTTGATTCCGGTTTAAGTAACTGAATCGGGATTGGGTCCTTTCAGCTTGGTATCAGAGCATTAGGTTGTTAGATTCTGTAGACTCTTGTAGTTGTGACGCTTAGGGTATTTGAGTTGATACAGCATGACTGGAGTGATGACCCGACTGGCCAGCGGTACTCATCAATACTTCGGGTGTTGTATGTCCTCAAATATCTGCGGTTTCATGATTACGTTCTTTCTGCTTGTGCCTAATGCTTGTCTTGTATCAGTAGGATGCCTCCTCGACGTGGTCTCCGTGTTGATCGGGATGATGATCCTGATGAGGATCGCCGAACGCGCGACTTGTTGATGCGAGTGCTGCGTTTGGAAGAGCGTTTTGACCCTGTGGTCAAGGCTCGCATTGCGGGTGCTACTGTGTTTTCGGGTTCAGTTGATCCAGAGATATGCGAGGCATGGTTGGTTCAGATTGAGCGTGTTTGTGAGCGTCTGCAGTTTTCACCTGAGCAGATGTCAGTAGCCGCAGTTGGTTTACTTGAGGGTGATGCATACTTTTGGTGGGTCAGCACCGACAGAGTTCCTGTGGATACTCCGTGGACATTGTTTCGTGATCTGTTTATGCGGAGGTATTTTAATCAGGCTACCCACACTACCAGAAATGGAGACATTACCGGCGACCTGCCGTCGCCGGCCTTGTCTTTTTTTTTCGCCGGAATTGACATTACCGGCGACAAGTCGCCGGCAATGACGTCGCCGGAGATTCCCCGCCGGTGTTAACATTGCCGGCGACGGGAAACGCCGTCGCCGGTAATGTCCGAGACATCACCGGCGACTTGAGTCAGAATGGCAGCGCCGCCGTGGCCGGAATGTCAGACATTGCCGGCGACTGAGGTCCATGTCACCGGCAATGTGTGGAAAATTTTTGAAAAAAAAACGCGATTCTGGATTGGGCCCAATTCCAGAACCTGCATTGAAAGACATAAACCGTACAATCATACAAGTTCAACAGTACACATAAATGTCCAACGTTACAGTACAAATAGCAACAACGATACGAAAATTAACTACAACTACAAGTCAGGTCGAGGAACTTGCGGGTCAGGGTCGAAGTAATCCATGTACTCATTTAAATTCCGATGGCTACCTTGGTCTTGCTCTGGCGTTGACTGGTGCGGTGGCGGTGGTGGATAGCTAGGGAACGGAGGGACCGGGACCGGGGGAGGTGTGGGGAACAGTTGTCCGGTAGTGTGAGCCTCGTACATCGTCCGCATCCATGTGTACATCTGAGCCTGCACCTGTGTCTGCTGCATTTGGTACTCGGCCATCTGCCTCTTTTGCTCCTCCAACTCCCTCTGCGTCCTGTGAAGCTCCGCTGCGAGGTTACGACTAGAAGTTGAACTTCTTGACCCGGTAGAGTATTCTAAAGTGTTCTTCAATAGTCCTTCGCCCGCCGTGCCCATTCCCCTACAGTAGTAGGTATTCTTGCCAGTCCCGCACGCTTTTGCCATGATCTGAGCCGCTATAGGGCGATCAAGCGGATCGATCTGAGAGGCATACTGGGTGACTTCTTCCTCGGAGCAGTCAGGATGGTTAGTCCGAGCTATATTCATGGTCACTTCCACGGTCGCCTCCTCCACTCTCGCCTAATTGAAAAGTGAAAATGAATAACGTATTAGGTAACAAAATAAATTAAGATCGAAAAATAGTTTTATTAACACATGGAGAGGCGAAAGACTTACCCCGCTTCGTCAGGGCACTGCGGATAGAACTTTTGATGAATATACACCAAGGGGTTCACTTCTTGTTGTTGCTGCGCCTTAGTCGACCAACCCATGTAGTTGAGTGAACCTGCATGATGGGCCCTGGTGTTTTTCAATCTATTCGCCCAGTTCGTCTTCGAAATCGCCTTGTTTGATAAACATATGGAAAAAAATTAGTAACTAACTATTTCAATCTGATACGATACATTAGGGTTGTAAGATATATTAAGGATGCATACCCGAGCTTTGGGGTGCTCGAAGTGGGCTATCAACCACAGCCTACAACATTTTTACACATTGCCGGCGACTTTTAAGTCGCCGGTAATGTCCAAAAACAAGGCCGGCGATTTTTGGACATTACCGGCGACTTAAGTCGCCGGTAATGTAATTTTTTTTTTTTTTTTTTAGACATTGCCGGCGACATGAATTTATGTCGCCGGTAATGTCTCGAAGCTAAAGACATTGCCGGCGACATAAATTCATGTCGCCGGTAATGTAAAAAAAAAAAAAAAAAAAAAGACATTACCGGCGACATAAATAAAGTCGCCGGTAATGTCTTTTTTTTTTTTTTTTTTTACATTACCATCGAGGGATTGCCGGCGACGGACATTACCGGCGACAAAAATCGCCGGTAATGTTAAAAAAAAAAAAAAAAAAAGACATTACCGGCGATTTTCCGGCGAAAATCGCCGGCAATGTCTCCAAATGTTGTAGTATAGCGCCACTCGTACTCCCTAAACCGGAATTCGCTAGGGGTAGAACCTCGGCCTAGCTCCTTGTATACAGTGTAATGGGAAGAAAGCTCGTTCTTCCACTCTTTATACCTATATTAAAACATAGAAAAAAAGTTAGAGATATTAAAACACTTGATAAACAAAAATCTAACTCGATATATATTCAAATAAGTCGAAGCACATCACCTCATATGTAGTTGACGCTCTACCCACGTGTGAATAAGAACTTCATCCACGTCAAACCACACCTGCAATATGAATATATAAAAGGTAAAATTATATATTTATTCGGACTTAATTAATAAATGTAAAATTTACGTAATGAAAATACGATTTTACTCACACTGAGTGCATTATGCACTTGCATCTTCACGTAGATAGGCACAGATTCCCAATCTGGCCAAAGCATTGGGACCTTGTCCCGCACGATCGCACCGGCCATGCTGACATATTTGCGCGTGGTGTCGAATGCCTCGATCACCTCGCCATCCTCATTGGCCCTTATGGGCGTTTTCCTTCCGCTGGTGGCCTGCTCAAGTCTCTTCCCGGTGCAGGTGCCTCTAGCCCCTTAATTTCCGTTTTCCAGTCCCATTAACGAAATTGCCTAATAATACAATGTCAACAAATTGATATCATTAATTAAACCTATCGCAAGTCTTAAGTAATAATTAAGTAATCAATCTGATGTTAAATAAAATTTACCTGCATCGTCCGTTTGTTGGTTGGTGCACCTCACACTCCAAAGATACACGGGGCCGAACGGGAGGAAGTTATACGCTTCCTCCACGCTCAGGAACTCCGGCCGTCCTTCAATATAAACAGGCATCCCCCTATCATCGAATTCAGGGATGACAGGAATCTCGTCGGGTAGGAAGAGACCGGACGGCGGAGATAGACGAGGCCTGGACGATGAGGCGCCAGCACTACCATGTGTCTCAGATGATTCCCGTGAAACGGGAGTAGGCACCGGGCGAATATGGGGCATTCGGATTGAGGGAGTTTCTGATGCCCCCGTTGACTGTCGCTCGTCTGAGGCTCTGCCACCGGAGGGATGTCTGCTGATTGAGCGTCTGGAGACTGAGGCTCGAGGCTCAACTTCCGGTTGCACGGCTCTTGATCGTGCAGCTTCCTCCTCAGCTCGCGCCTCTAGCAAGGCTCTCGTGCGAGCACTCATCATTGGCCCACTGGGCGTGTTGCTAACTGCGGGCGAGGAGGAAGCTTGACTACTGTTCCCTCCACTATTTCTGGAACCTCTCCGAAGCCAATTAGCCGCAAAACCTCCTGGCATGGACACCGTAATAGTCATGGAAACTGGGGTTCTATAACAAATCGGAACCGGAACGGTTTGGAACCGGAACGGTTTGGAACAAGAACCGTTTGAACCTGGAACCATTATATTACAAACGGTTCCGGTTACAAACAGTTCCGGTTCCAAACGGTTCCGGTTCCAAACCGTTTCGGTTCTATAACAAATCAGAACCGGAACGGTTTGGAACCGGAACCGTTTGAAACCGGAACTGTTTGTAACCGGAACCATTTGTAACATAACGGTTCCGGTTACAAACAGTTCCGGTTCCAAACCGTTCCGGTTCCAAACTGGGGTTCTATAACAAATCAGAACCGGAATGGTTTGGAACTGGAACCGTTTGAAACCGGAACTGTTTGTAACCGGAACCGTTTGTAACATAACGGTTCCGGTTACAAACAATTCCGGTTCCAAACCGTTTCGGTTCTATAACAAATCAGAACCGGAACGGTTTGGAACCGAAACCGTTTGTTTTCAAACGGTTCCGGTTATAAACAGTTCCGGTTCCGATTTGTTATGGTTCCAATATCACATATTATACGTTAAATTAACAACTATATCACCTAACTTGACATATATACATACATCATTTCCGGCTTTAAACTTTTCACACATATATACATCAAATATACACTTTGTATACATCGATCATGCATCTTAATTTCACCTTAATTCACACATATATATATACATCACATATTAATCCAATTCACCCTAGCTAATTAATTTTCCACATTTTTCAAACATACGTATATATATACATTCCATATATATTAATTAATTTTTCACATATATACATCACATATATTGCTCCTTCACCCCACAATTATCCACATTTTTTTCCCACAATTTTCAAGCATACCTTAATTACATTTTACAAATATTGTCCACATGCATACATATATACATCCCACAATTATCAAAAATTAATTAATTAAAATACACAAAAAAAAAATTGTGGAATGAGAGAGAGAGAGAGGGAGAGAGAGTGAGCTCAAACCTGGCATGGTGGAGCTCGACCCAACTGTGCCGGCGACGGAGGTGAGGGGAGGAGGAAGAGGAGAAGGGGAGGAGGAGAGAGGGGAGGAGAGAGGGGAGGAGAGGAAGAGAGGGGAGAGGGAAGAGAGAAGAGAGGATTGAGGAGAGGGGAGAGGTGAGAATTTCGTGCTAAGAGAGGGAAGAGGGAAGAGAGAATTGAATTAGGCCGAAGAGAAATGGGGAGGAGGAGATCGAGCTCGAGCTATACCGCAACCACTGCCGGCGAGGTAGGTCAACGTCGTTGGTAATGACATTACCAACGAGTTGCTTATCAACTCGTTGGTAATGTCATTATTTGTCGACTATTATCCGATCGACCAATTTCCGACCATTTTCCGACTACACAATTTCCGACTACGTATAATTTCCGACTACGGTTCCGATTTCCGACTACGTTCAATTTCCGACTACATACAATTTCCGAGTACATTTTCCGACTACAATTTCCGAGTACATTTTCCGACTACAATTTCTGACTACAATTTCCAACGTACTAAGGATGATAATCGTAATCATCTTCATCACTTGAGTCTGACTCGGTTTCATAGGTAACCTCTGGCAATATGTGCCGCTCCTTGTCATCTGAATCAGCGTCAACTTCATATGGATTAACATCGAGAAGTTCTGCTCCAGTAATTCGAACCACACTCCCAAATCTCACATTATTAAGGCGAATCGTAGATGATTCCGGAATGTCAAAAGCGTTTGGCTCTTGGTATGTAGTAACTTCCTCATCATCTGCGGTATCACCAAGTGTGGCAGCACTGTATATGTTTCTATGAGCAACATGGTTAACCACCTTCCACGGGACTTTGTTAAGAAGATCGTCCAGGTAAAACACTTGTTTTACTGATGAGGCAAGAACGAAAGGGTCATCTTCATACCAGGTAGTAGCAGTATTCACCGAAAATGTTCCGTACTGATCGGTCCTTGTGTTCTCCGGGCAAGTATCAAACCATCTACACTTGAACAAGTGCACTTTCATGCGGTTCCCATAAATTAGTTCAACAACTGAATGAAGGACACCGTAATAGTCAACGCCATCCTGCCCACCATGGACCATCACCCCACAATTCTGTGTTTTCAGTCGGTCATCTCGATTTTCACATATAAAGTTCACGCCATTGACCTGACACATCGAGTAAACTTTTGAAGCAATCGGTTTCATCGCCAGGACCCTCAATTCGTTTGACCACTCTGGGCAACCATCATCTGCTACATGGTTCATTTGAAAACGTCCATATATTAATACGTACAGAAGAAATTATGTCATCTTGAAACCACAAAACCACGTACATACATACATGCTATATAAGGATATATATAAAAATATACATATACACATATACTTACCCATTGACCAAAGTAGTTTGCAAACGTCTTGTTGTGGTAATCAACATTTCCGGAATTAGCAGGGCAGTGAAGATGATAGTTTTTCCAATATTGTACTTCTTGACAGTTAATCAGTACCGACCAGTGGGCAATGGCTACCTCATTTCCATCCAACTTGTACGACTTTGGCAAGCTTCCTTGTACTACCACGTCACTGGAGATGATAGAAAGGTTGAACTGAGGTTCATCTATCGGCATCTGTTGTTGGGGGTCCTCTACATTTTCGAGGTACACTTTGGTGTACGTTACACACTCGTGCGCAACATATGCTTCAGCGATACACCATTCAGGTGCATATTTATTCTTCACATAGTCCTTGTAGGCTCCCAATTGTCTACAAGTTAACAAGTGCATGTTAACTTACTTAAAAAATAAGAATTTACATATAAAAACATAGGCAAACCAAATTTATGAATCATTTGTACCTTTCCATGGGATACATCCAAGTGTAGTGTACGGGACCGGTAAGCAACAATTGTTCCGAAAGATGGATCATCAGGTGCGGCATTATGTCGAAAAAATTTGGGGGAAATATCCTCTCAAGCTTGCAGATGATAAAAATGATTTCATCTTGCATCTCCCTCAGGTCTGCTTTTTTAACTTCCCTGGTGCATAACTTCTGAAAGAATCTTGACAAGGCCACCAATGGCTCCACCACCTCTTTGGGCATGTACCCTCGAATGAAAATAGGGAAAAGGCGTTGAAGCAGTACATGGCAGTCATGACTCTTTAATCCGTACATCTTATTGTCCCGGAAGTTAACACACCTGCTTATATTTCCTGCATAGCCATAAGGATACCTGCATATATATAGATAAAGCCATATATATGGACCAATTATATTCGGCGGTTCAAATTTATCTGTTTATTCGGCGGTTCAAATTTATACTTAACAACTTTCAAAACGTAAAATTATTCGGCGGTTCAAATTTATCTGTTTATATATACGATGCGTTCATCGATATTGTACGACTATTTCACTCGAATGACAGATCGCTAAATTCCTAGCGAATTAATTTAAATATTTTTTTTTGCATAATTTGAACCTAGACGACGGATACGGTCATTTTCCGTCGTCCAAGTGTTCACCTGGACGACGGAAAATGACCGTATCCGTCGTCTAGGTTCAAATTACCATGGCGGTTCGAATAAAATTTTTATTATTTTTCGATGTAAATATTGACTTGGACGACGGATATGTCGTTTTCCCTCGTGCAAGTGAACACTTGGACGACGGAAAACGACATATCCGTCGTCCAAGTCAATATTTACATGGCGGTTCGATTTGCCGCCTCAATTTTTGGCGCCGCTTGAAATTCCACTTAGACGACGGAAAACACTGTTTCCGTCGTCTAAGTCAACATTTATGGCGGTGAAACGGCCCGCCCATTTATTTGGCGCCGGTTCGAAAAAATTTGACTCTTCACTTAGACGACGGAAAACACTATTTCCGTCGTCTAAGTGCACTTAGACGACGGAGAATAGTGCTCCGTCGTCTAAGTGAAACTCTATATAAGGAGGAGCACCCCCCCTCATTTTCTCATCATTCCATCTCCTCCTCTATACTCTCCTCTCCTCTCTCTCTCACTCCGGCGATCCTCCTCCGGCGACGCTCCGACGACCAACTTTCCGGCGTGGTTCCCCCTCTCCGACGACTCGATCAACTCCCCGATATTCCCGAAAACTCCGATTCGGTACATTTCTATTTTTCCCTTATTAAAATAATTTTCATTTAATTAATTAATAAAATTCTAAATTTAATTAATTAGTAGAATTTAATTTATTACTTAGTTTTAAATATTTAATAAATGATTAATTTATTGTAAATTTATTGTAAATTTATTGTTATTAATTATATTTAGATTAATTATTGTTATTAATTAAATAAATGATTACATATTTTTATTAATTAATTAAATGGTAAATTATTGTTATATATTAATAATAATTAAATGAATAATTGTAATTACTTGATAATTTATGAAATGTTTAAATATTATTGTAATTATTTATTAATTAGTTGCATAATTAAATAAATATGAGATTAAATTAATTAGTAGTACGTGTTCGATTTAAATTTAGTACATAGGCTTGGTGTAATTAAGTCGCACTCTTTGGAATAGATGGCGCCTATTTTCCTTGCTTATCTCCTTAACCCCTCGTGATGTGTGGATTTCATCACCGCACACCATAACCTAAGTGAAGTTATGGACACGAGGTTGAGGGCGGAGTTTGCAAAGGACTTGAGGGAGTGTAAATTTTCGAAAAATTGGCCGAATGTCGGACATGGTGTCTAGAAACGGGTTATGACTGGTGACAGGATTTGGACTAAGAAAGACTTTTGTCGAAATTAGTCCTGCCTCTCGCGTTATCTCTATCCCTAACTGGCCATGTTTTTCGATTTAACCAAGGCTGATTAATTGAAAATTTACACTTTATCGCGCGGGTCGCACGTCCATTGAACGACCGAAAATGCCAAGCTAGTGTAGGTCAAGCTTGAGCTCGAGCTATACCGCAACCACTGCCGGCGAGGTAGGTCAACGTCGTTGGTAATGACATTACCAACGAGTTGCTTATCAACTCGTTGGTAATGTCATTATTTGTCGACTATTATCCGATCGACCAATTTCCGACCATTTTCCGACTACACAATTTCCGACTACGTATAATTTCCGACTACGGTTCCGATTTCCGACTACGTTCAATTTCCGACTACATACAATTTCCGAGTACATTTTCCGACTACAATTTCCGAGTACATTTTCCGACTACAATTTCTGACTACAATTTCCAACGTACTAAGGATGATAATCGTAATCATCTTCATCACTTGAGTCTGACTCGGTTTCATAGGTAACCTCTGGCAATATGTGCCGCTCCTTGTCATCTGAATCAGCGTCAACTTCATATGGATTAACATCGAGAAGTTCTGCTCCAGTAATTCGAACCACACTCCCAAATCTCACATTATTAAGGCGAATCGTAGATGATTCCGGAATGTCAAAAGCGTTTGGCTCTTGGTATGTAGTAACTTCCTCATCATCTGCGGTATCACCAAGTGTGGCAGCACTGTATATGTTTCTATGAGCAACATGGTTAACCACCTTCCACGGGACTTTGTTAAGAAGATCGTCCAGGTAAAACACTTGTTTTACTGATGAGGCAAGAACGAAAGGGTCATCTTCATACCAGGTAGTAGCAGTATTCACCGAAAATGTTCCGTACTGATCGGTCCTTGTGTTCTCCGGGCAAGTATCAAACCATCTACACTTGAACAAGTGCACTTTCATGCGGTTCCCATAAATTAGTTCAACAACTGAATGAAGGACACCGTAATAGTCAACGCCATCCTGCCCACCATGGACCATCACCCCACAATTCTGTGTTTTCAGTCGGTCATCTCGATTTTCACATATAAAGTTCACGCCATTGACCTGACACATCGAGTAAACTTTTGAAGCAATCGGTTTCATCGCCAGGACCCTCAATTCGTTTGACCACTCTGGGCAACCATCATCTGCTACATGGTTCATTTGAAAACGTCCATATATTAATACGTACAGAAGAAATTATGTCATCTTGAAACCACAAAACCACGTACATACATACATGCTATATAAGGATATATATAAAAATATACATATACACATATACTTACCCATTGACCAAAGTAGTTTGCAAACGTCTTGTTGTGGTAATCAACATTTCCGGAATTAGCAGGGCAGTGAAGATGATAGTTTTTCCAATATTGTACTTCTTGACAGTTAATCAGTACCGACCAGTGGGCAATGGCTACCTCATTTCCATCCAACTTGTACGACTTTGGCAAGCTTCCCTGTACTACCACGTCACTGGAGATGATAGAAAGGTTGAACTGAGGTTCATCTATCGGCATCTGTTGTTGGGGGTCCTCTACATTTTCGAGGTACACTTTGGTGTACGTTACACACTCGTGCGCAACATATGCTTCAGCGATACACCATTCAGGTGCATATTTATTCTTCACATAGTCCTTGTAGGCTCCCAATTGTCTACAAGTTAACAAGTGCATGTTAACTTACTTAAAAAATAAGAATTTACATATAAAAACATAGGCAAACCAAATTTATGAATCATTTGTACCTTTCCATGGGATACATCCAAGTGTAGTGTACGGGACCGGTAAGCAACAATTGTTCCGAAAGATGGATCATCAGGTGCGGCATTATGTCGAAAAAATTTGGGGGAAATATCCTCTCAAGCTTGCAGATGATAAAAATGATGTCATCTTGCATCTCCCTCAGGTCTGCTTTTTTAACTTCCCTGGTGCATAACTTCTGAAAGAATCTTGACAAGGCCACCAATGGCTCCACCACCTCTTTGGGCATGTACCCTCGAATGAAAATAGGGAAAAGGCGTTGAAGCAGTACATGGCAGTCATGACTCTTTAATCCGTACATCTTATTGTCCCGGAAGTTAACACACCTGCTTATATTTCCTGCATAGCCATAAGGATACCTGCATATATATAGATAAAGCCATATATATGGACCAATTATATTTCTCGCATATAACCATATATACTCCGATTTTTAAGGCCAAATTCCTACATAGCCATAAGAATATATACCTGACATTACTCAGCCACCGAAAAATTTCATTCTTATGCTTCGGCTTTACGGTGTACGGAGCTTGCGGCATTTTTCTCTTACCATCTCTTAACCACAAATGTTTCCGCAGACCCATTGCTTTCAGATCAATGCGTGCCTTAGGGATGTCTTTTGTTTTCCCCCCCAAGTTAAGAACTGTGCCCACCACACTTTCACACACATTCTTCTCTATGTGCATGACATCTAGGTAATGTCTGATAGGCAACCTGGGCCAGTAGGGGAGTTCCCAGAATATGCTCTTGTGCGTCCAAAACTTATACCTTTCGGGCTTGTCTGGAATTGACGCCACTATGTCAGGATGATTGCTCAGCTGGCCAAAATCATATTCATTCAACACTTCCAAAATTTCTTCCCCTGTCCATCGCCTGGGTGCCACACCTGTTTCCACAGTCCCATCAAACGCGTCTGGATCCTGCCTAAATGGGTGATCATATGGAAGCTAACAATGGTGACGCATCTGAACAATTTTACTGCAATGAGGACTGCAACAATCAACCGTCATGCACTCTGAACAAGCCCTGTAACCCCTGGTAAAGTTGCTCGACAACATACCGCGGGCAGGAAAATCACTGATGGTGCCAACAAGCATGGCATGCATCTGGAACATCTCCTTTTTGAACCTATCGTAAGTGGGGTGGCCACACTCACTCAGGTACTTAAGCTCCTCAATCAAAGGCCTCAAATACACATCGAGACACTTTCATGGATAACCCGGGCCCGGAATTAACAGAGTGAGCATATTGTATTCCTTCTTCATGCACATCCATGGTGGAAGGTTGTACGGTACCAAAATAACTGGCCATATACTGTATTGAAGACTCATGTTGCCAAAAGGGTTGAATCCGTCAGATGAGAGTCCTAGCCAAACATTTCGGACCTCTGCTGCAAAATGATCAAACTCCCTAACCATGTGCTTCCAAGCCTCTCCGTCGGAAGGGTGTATAAGGGTGTCATCGTCAGGCAAGTTCCTCTCAGCCCACCATCTCATTGCCTCGGCCGTGAAAGCACACATGAACAACCGCTCCAACCTATCAATAAGCGGGAAATATCGAAGTATCTTCACAGCTTTCTTGTTGCCTGCAGGAGTCAACTTATACCTTTCTGTAAAACATACCGGGCAGGCTTCAAGGTCTTCAAGATCTTTTCCCCAGAAGAGAATACAATTATATCTGCATGCATGGATTTTGATGTAGGAAAGCCCAAGATCTTTCAGGATATGTCGCACCTTATGATGAGTGGTAGGAAGACGATGACCGGGTGGCAGTAGCGAAGCAGTCCACTTCAACCAAGAATCAACAGCTTTGACAGACATTTTGTTCTCCATTTTGAGCTGCATCACTCCCATCACACTTTCAAGAACAGTCTTACTACAACCGTCGTACAACGGAGTCTGTTGCAATCCAATCAGGTTGTTGTACTTGTCCATACCGCTTGTGTTGACATGACCTCCAGGTAATGGTTCGACTGGCTCGATATGGGGGAAACCCTCAACGACGGGAGGGACATTTGGTGCTTCATCAGCAAATACACCACTCTCATGAGGAAACATATCATTGATTAACATCGATGTTGGATCATAGGATGAACTGCCCCTCTCAGCAAAATCTCCATGATCATAGCGTGGACTGGCCCTCTCACAAAATTGTCCATGATCATCCGGACCCGCTACCGATGTTTCACCGTGATAAATCCAACAAGTGTACTTATCCCAAAACCCGTATTTACTCAGGTGCCTCTGGACTTTATCAATGGGAAATCGAAATCGATCGCTGAAACACTTACATTCTTTACACGGGCAATAATGAAGTGTAGTGTCTCCACAATTAGCCTTCACAAAATCCACAAAACTCCTAATTCCCTGGTGATATCTGACATCCCATCTTTCGAGGCTCATCCAACTCTTGTCCATCCTGAAAATTCTAACAATTTTACGTATTAATTATATATATATACACACATTCACTACTAACAATCGACGTGATCTCTCAATTCAACTCTAATTAAATCAACACATGCATGCATATGTATATATATCGATCTAATCTCTGAATTCGATTCAGTACTCGATGATAGTATTCTCCTTTTTTCAATTCAAAACGTATTTGACTTGTCATTGATTCAGACACAAGATAACAATACGATAATACCAGTCATTGATTCAGACACAAGATTAACTACAAGCTGTTTTCTCGTTTCGGTGACCGTACATCAACAACATTTCATATATATCTCACGAATTGGATTTGATCAACACACACACATATATATATACCACATATACGTATATATACACCTACCTATATATATAGCTTCCCGAGTGATTCAGTTTTCAACGCGCGCCTTAATTTTGACAATATACCGAATGATCGATTTCAGAGCGTACGTACGTTTTCCTTCTTTCAATTTCTCTGGATTTTTTTCGATCAAAATGATTGAATGATCGAGCTGCCGCATCCAGCATCTAATATAAAACACATTGCCGGCGACGGAGTAAGTCGCCGGAAATGAAGACATTACCGGTGACTTTACGCCGGAATCTCGCCGGTAATGTTTTGGAACATTACCGGCGACTCCAACCGTCGCCGGCAATGTCTAGCCACACATTTCCGGCGAAATTCTGGCCGGAAAATCGCCGGAAATGTTCGGCTTGACATTGCCGGCGACGGTTGGAGTCGCCGGTAAGGTTTTGGAACATTACCGGCGAGATTCCGGTGACATTACCGGCGACGGAGTAAGTCGCCGGTAATGATGGACATTACCGGCGACTTTTCCGGTCGCCGGCCTTGTCTCCGGTGATCTCGCCGGTAATGGGCACAAATGTTGTAGTGTCAGCAGCGCAAGTACGAGGAGTTAACGAACTTGAGGCAAGGCAGTTTGTCTGTACTTGAGTATCGGGATCATTTTACTCGTTTGTCTCGTTTTGCGCGGGATATGGTGGCTACAGAGGAAGCCAAGTGTCGTAGGTTTGAGCTGGGATTGAATCTGAACATCAAGGCGACACTGACTACGATGCCTCGGAACAATTTTGATGAGTTTGTTAGTGCTGCACTCCGAGGTGAGGATATTGAGCAGGAGAGACAGCAGAGGTACCAGCCGAGGCGATTCGAGGAAGGTGGACCGAGTCAGGGGCCCTCGAAGAGGCAGAGTTCTGATACTTCTGGTTCAGCTTCATCCTCAGGCGGTGGATCTTACCGCCTACCAGTTAGTACATCGAGGCGGAGACCGTTTTGGAGGAGAGATCGACCACAGCGGCTACAGGCTAGTGCAGGTTCCAGCGGTTCTAGTTATCCTCGGCGTACTGGTGGCACATTTGCAGTACCGAGGGAGTACCCGTTGTGTAGTCTCTGCAGTCGACATCATGTGGGTCCGTGTCAGCGAGGTCCTATCACTTGTTTCCGTTGTGGCCAGGTGGGTCACTATGCGAGGGAGTGTCCTCAGTTATATGGCGGTGACGGACAGGCAGCCCAGAGTTCCGGAGTTGAGCGAGGTGCCACTACGGGAGCTCGACCAGCACAGTTTGCAGGCCAGGGCTGACAGCAGGGACAGCCCCAGCGAGGACGACCAGCCGGACAGGCGAGAGTTCATGCTATGACTATGCGTGAGGGCAGAGCATCACCGGAGGTCGTTATCGGTACGTTACATGTTTTTGGTATTCCTGTAGTTGCATTGTTAGATCCGGGCGCCACATATTCATTCATATCATTTAGACTGTCATCATTGGCTACGGTACCTACATCTCCACTTCCGGGGTTGTGGAGAGAGTTGTATCCATCAGGTGAGGTTGTGAGCATCGGTTGGGTTTACCGAGATTGTGAGGTGTTTATCAATGGACATGGTTTAGCCGCTGATCTGTTGTTGCTTGATATTGTGGATTTTGATTTGATATTGGGTATGGACTTTTTGGAGTCGCACTGGGCCATGTTTGATTGCCACTGGAAGGAAGTCGCATTTCGTCGACCAGGGTTGCCCGAAATACTGTTTCGTGGCGAGAAGAACACTTCTCTACCGTGTTTGATTTCCGCGATGAGGGCGGATCGGCTGATGAAAAAGGGTTGTGTTGCTTACCTAGCTCATGTTGTGGATACTACAGCTGCAGTGCCGGATCTCGGTAGTATTGAGGTTGTGTCTGAGTTTTCGGATGTGTTTCCAGCGGAGTTACCTGGTATACCCCCTATGCGGGAGATTGATTTTACCATTGAGTTGTTGCCGGGTACTGGACCGATTTCCCAAACACCATACCGGATGGCGCCTGCAGAGTTGAGAGAGTTGCAGATTCAGCTTCAAGAGTTGTTAGAGAAGGGATTCATTCGACCGAGTGTTTCTCCGTGGGGTGCTCCAGTGTTGTTTGTGCGGACGAAGGACGGGTCCATGCGGTTGTGCATCGACTATCGGAAGCTGAATCAGATTACAGTGAGGAACAAGTATCCGTTGCCGCGGATTGACGACTTGTTCGATCAGCTGAAGGGAGCGGCAGTCTTTTCGAAGATTGACCTTCGATCCGGATATCACCAGTTGAGGACCCGAGATTCAGATGTTGCCAGAACAGCATTCAGGACGCGGTATGGGCACTATGAGTTTCTGGTTATGCCATTTGGGTTGCCCAACGCCCTTGCAGCTTTCATGGATTTGATGAATCGGGTGTTCAGGCGATTCCTGAACAAGTTTGTGATCGTATTCATTGATGACATCTTGATTTATTCGAGGAGTGTGGGCCAGCACAAGAAGCACTTGCGAGTAGTATTGCGGACTTTGCGGGACCATCAGTTGTACGCGAAGTTTAGCAAGTGTGAGTTCTTGTTGGATAGTGTGAAGTTTTTGGGCCACGTGATTTCGGCCGAGGGAGTTAGTGTTGATCCTGACAAGATTGAGGCCGTGTTGAATTGGAATCGACCCACTACTGTACCGGAGATCCGGAGTTTCTTGGGGTTAGCAGGCTATTATCGACGGTTTGTACAGGATTTCTCCCGGATAGCTACACCACTGACCAGATTGACGAAGAAGGGCGTCAAGTTTGAGTGGTCTGATGCGTGCGAGGAAAAGGTTATTGTCTGCTGAAGGAGAGATTGACTACCGCACCAGTTTTGACATTACCAGACGACAGTGGTGAGTTTGTTGTGTATAGTGACGCGTCGAAGTTGGGCCTTGGCTGTGTGTTGATGCAGCATGGTAGAGTCGTGGCATATGGTTCCAGACAGCTGAAACCGCATGAGGTCAACTATCCGACGCATGATTTGGAGTTAGCCGCTATCGTGTTAGCGTTGAAAAGTTGGAGACATTACCTGTATGGTGCTCAGTGTAAGATTTTCACTGACCACAAGAGTCTTACCTACTTGCGGACACAGCCGGACCTGAACATGAGGCAGCGCCGATGGATGGAGTTGATCAATGATTATGATTGTACGTTTGAGTACCATCCAGGGAAGGCCAATGTTGTGGCAGATGCACTTAGCCGGAAATCCGGAGCCTCATTGTTTCATATGTGTGTGGCCAGAGTGTCGATGTTAGCCGAGCTTCGAGCTACAGGTGCTGTGTTTGGGTATGATGATGATGGAGCTTTGTTGGCCAGCTTTCAGGTTCGACCAGTGCTAGTTGATCAGGTACGGGAGGCACAGGATTCAGATCCTTACTTGCTGGGCAAGAAGACCATGATTCGGAATGGTGTGCCTACAGAGTTCCGTTTGAGCGACGACGGTACATTGTTGTTCAGAGGATTTGAAGAAGGAGATTCTAGATGAGGCCCACAGTTCAGCGTATGTGATGCATCCCGGAGGTACGAAGATGTTTCGTACACTTCGAGCGTACTATTGGTGGCGCAACATGAAGCGGGAGATTGCCGCATACGGGAGTCGGTGTTTGATTTGTCAGCAGGTGAAGGCGGAGAGGCAGAAACCTGCAGGGAAACTACAACCACTTAAGATTCCGGTTTGGAAGTGGGAGCATATCACGATGGATTTCGTCTATCAGTTACCACGTACTTCGGCGGGCAACACAGGCATTTGGGTTATTGTTGACCGACTGACGAAATCTGCACACTTTCTTGCACTTCCAGGGAAGATTTCAGTGGGCAGATTGGCCAAGTTGTACTTATCTGAGATTGTTCGCTTGCACGGTGTGCCTGTGTCCATTGTTTCTGACCGTGATAGTCAGTTCACATCCGAGTTTTGGCAGGCGTTACAGTGAGCGTTGGGCACGAGATTACGGTTTAGTACAGTTTTTCATCCTCAAACTGACGGGCAGTCCGAGCAGACCATTCAGACTCTTGAGGATATGCTGAGATCGTGTGTGTTGCAGTTTCGTGGAAACTGGGATCAGCAGTTACACTTGATCGAGTTCGCCTACAACAACAGCTATCAGGCCAGTATTGAGATGGCACCATACGAGGCTCTGTACGGGAAGCAGTGTCGCACTCCATTGTGTTGGAGTGAGGTGGGCGAGCGTTGGCTTATTGGTCCTGATTTGGTGAAAACCACGATGGAGGACATTCAGGTTATTCGGGATCGACTGAAGATTGCCCAGGATCGGCAGAAGAGTTACGCGGATGTGAGGAGGAAGAGTTTAGAGTTCGAGGTTGGTGATTGGGTCTTCCTGAAACTATCTCCGTGGAGGGGAGTTGTGCGTTTCAGGAAGCGCGGCAAGCTTCGACCGCGGTATATTGGCCCGTACAAGATTACGGAGAGGGTTGGAGCTGTTGCTTATAGACTTGAGTTACGGGCTGAGATGGCTCGTGTGCATGATGTCTTCCATGTTTTGATGTTGCGGAAGTATATCTCAGATCCTTCACATGTTGTAGCCCCACAGCGGTTGCCGATCAGAGAGGACTTATCGTATGTTGAGGAGCCAGTGCAGATTCTCGATCGACGTGAGCAGGAGTTGAGACACCGTGTGATTCCGCTGGTGAAGGTCCTGTGGCAGAACCATTCGATTGAGGAGGCCACCTGGGAGACCGAGCAGCGTATGCGGGAGCAGTATCCTCATCTGTTCACATGACAGGTATGTAAATTTCGAGGTCGAAATTTCATTAAGGGGGGTAGATTTGTAACGACCCGAACCAGAATCAGAAGTGCGTTTGGAACGATTTTCGAGATTTGAGTTTAGTCGCAGTTTTGCGATATTATGTGGTTTGCTGATTCGATTCGCGGCTTTGTTTTCGGTCGAGAATTTGAGTAGGGTGTCTTCACGGAAAGTGTAGAGTACATGATTTCGAGTTCGTGGGTGGTTCCGGAAGATTTTTCCGATAACCGAGGAATATTTTATGATTATTTGAAGTTTCGGGTTCCGACGAGTTTATCCGATTGTTTTGAACTTATCCGAATTACATCGTATATTCATTCCGGACCGTTGATCGACCCGAGGGACGAGTATAAATATCGAAAAGTCGAGAAATAGTCGCAAAAACACGGAATTGCTTTGACCAGTCATTGACTTTCCCAAATTGGAAAGTTGACCTGCTGCCCGAAAGGGAAAGTTTCCATTTTCGGCTTCACTTTCCGGCGACCGGATTCCGGCCACCTTGGACTTCGAGGAAGGTACATTTAGCTTTCCTTGGTGATTTCGAGTACGTTGATGTATGTTGTATTGAGTTTTGATCTTGTTTGGTATGGACCCGAATCGGGTCGAACTCGTCTTCGTCGCCGGAGTAGTCAAGGACTCCGTGGTTCAGACTGTACTAGCACGGAGGAGTCCATGAGTGACCCCGTGGAATTTTACTTGCATGCTCGGTACATTGGAGGAGTATGGGTTTTACCTCGTGTACTTATTATTTTATATTCCTGGACTCGCATATGTATTTTAAATATATATATTAACTGGTGAAAGACATTTATTTTCGTCCACTCACTCTAACGTGTTTATTGTCTTTTCCCTGGGCTTTTCGGTTTCCGTGCCCAGTGTGCAGTTCAGGTTTGGTGTTTTCACGTCGCGGTTTGGAGGCTAGTGATCAGAGTCACCTGTGTTTTCCAGTAGGCTCTTGTTTCGCCTACTGATGTACATATTGTATATGTTTTACTCTAGAGGTCGCTCTGATACATTCTGATACATGTTGTGCGGATTTTCATGGATATACATATATACATAGTACAGTTTATTTACTGTTGTTGATTATATTGATGTTGAGAAATCCGGATGGGAATGGTGCCCACGGTTTGGCTTTTGTGGCATAGGACGAAGTGCTATTTTCAGGGTGCAGGTTTATGCAATTCCACGCTAGTAACGAAACTCTGCCAAAATTTTGAAAAATTTTTGTTGGTTCGTATTTTCGAAGGGGTTTGATTCCGGTTTAAGTAACTGAATCGGGATTGGGTCCTTTCATACAGATCTAACTAAAGATGAGATTATCGATGCCATTAATGAGGTAGATGAAGAAGACATGCAGGATGAGGACGCGGACGAGGACTCAGGTTATTCGTCGGATGATGTTGAGTATGATGAGGAGGATGAGCAATCGGATAACGGGGATGAGGATGATGACGATTATGACGAAGAGTACGGTCACACGACGAGGATTATTAATTGGTAATTAATTATTGTAATTATTGTAATATAAGATCGATGCATCATCGATCAAAAATTAATATATATATATATATATAAATATTATAAGGAGGATAATGTATGTACGTAGATCTTAATATTTTTGTACTTAATTAATTAATTACGCGCGTCCATGCTCGATCAGATCGGATCGACCGACGTACGTAAATTAAATTAAATTAATTAATTAATCCGAATTATATATTCTGGACAACGGAGAAATTAATTCCAGATTTCGCCTTTTGGGTATTTTGGGCTTTGAGTAGTCAAAAAGGTGAAAGCTTTCTATTATGTCCAATAAGCTTCATCAAGAAGCTTTCGTTCGTTTAATTGTTTTTAAATAATATTTATGTGTAAATAGGATTATGGGTCCCTAGCTATGATTATTGCGAGAGATGAATGAAATAAATGTTTCATAAATTATACTATATTATTCTATGAATGAAATAAATGTTTAAGAAATAATATGTTGTTTTAATTACGGCGTTAAATCTATATATCATGCCAAAAGGAAAGTTCATACATAAATATCTTGAGCTATCTCCCTAAACCCTAAACCCTAAAGCTAGCAGATCGGATCGATCGATGATTTTTTTAATTATCGACTTGAATCAGAATAATTGAACGGACACACATATGACCTTGGACCACCTAAACCCTAAACAGTAAGGCCCTAACCCCTGAATTCAGGGTCTCTGCACCTGGACGACAGAGATGACATTATCCGTCGTCCAGGTACTAACTAGGACGACGGAGAAGGGCATTTGCGTCGTCCAAGTGCACAAACCCTATACCCTAAATAGTAAGGCCCCCTAACCCCTGAATTCAGGGTCTCTGTACCTGGACGATGGAGATGAGCTTCTCCGTCGTCTAGGTGATTACCTGGACGACGTAGAAGATCAGCTTCGTCGTCCAGATGCAGATTTCGTAATTTTTTCTAAGACAACGACCATCTAGACCATCTTCCAATGCATATTCTTTTCATCAAGACTTTAGAGTAAACAATTCTTGGTGTGTGAGCTTCGACGGTTCGAAAATCGGAGTTGCGAAATGTCTTGTATCCACGTTTCCGGTTTGTGAAAATCTCGGTTTTGCGGTTGACTGTGCCGATGAAACCCTTCACAAACTTATTATTTTCTGAAAATTATTGTAATTATATATTATGTTACGGCGAACGTATCCAACGGTTGTTTCGTCCAAATTCAATTTCGTTAATACTCTGGTGCAAATGAGCCTAAACTTAATAACACTTAAGTCGTAAAGATTAGTAGATACTTAACAAGTTTAAAGACGTAAAATTATTCGTCGTTTCAAGAACTTTCTGTTTATATATACGATGCGTTCATCGATATTTTACGACTATTTCATTCGAATGACAGATTGCCAAATTCCTTGCGAATTAATTTTTAAATTTTTTTTACCATAAAATTGAACCTGGACGACGGATAATGACAATCTCTGTCGTCCTGGTGAACACCTGGACGACGAAGAATGACCATCTCCGTCGTCCTGGTGAACACCTGGACGACGGAGATGGTCATTCTCCGTCGTCCAGGTTCAATTTTATGGCGGTTGAATGTACCGCCTTAAATTTCGGCGCCGCTTCAAATTTCACTTAGACGACGAAGAATCAATTCTCCGTCGTCTAAGTTCAAATTTAAAGCGGTTGAAACGTCCCGCCGATTAATTAGGCGCCGTTTCAAAATTTTGAAACGCTTCACCTAGACGACGGAAAAGCCCGTTTCCGTCGTCCAAGTTCACTTAGACGACGGAAAACAGAGCTCCGTCATCTAGGTGAAAGTCTATAAATAGAACAGTCCCCCCCCCTCCTTTTCTCATTCCATCTCCTCTCCTCTCCTCCTCTCCTCTCCTCTCCTCTCATCCGGCCTTCCTCCTCCGGCGACTCAAATTCCGGCGTGGTTCTCCATCTCCGACGACTCTACTCCAGCGATATTCCGGCGACATTCCGGCGATGTAATAATTCTATTTTTTAATTAATTAACATTATTTTTATTTAAGTAATTATTTAATTTGTAAATAGTTTTAAATAATTAGTAATTATAATAATTATTTAGTTGTAATTATAATAGTAATAAGTAAATAATAATTAATAGTTGTAATTATAATAATTAGTAATTATAATAGTTTTAAATAATTACTAATTATAATAATTAGTAATTAATAATAATAATTATTAGTAATAATTAATTATTTTGTAATCATTATTAGTTGTTATTTGGTAATGAATAATTATTAGTTAAAATTAAATAATAGTAATAATAATTATTGTTAATAATAATTAATTATATTAGTAAATGAATAATTATTATTAAATGCATGATAAATAATAATTCATTATTGTCATTCTTTATTGTTTTAATTAATAGTATAATTTGTGATTATTATTGCATGTAATTAAAAATTATTAATTGATAATTATGTGTATTTTCTAGTAAATTGCATGGTAGTACGTCTTTGATTTAAATTTAGTACATAAGCTTGGTTTATTAAGTCGCACTCTTTGGAATAGATGGCGCCTCTTTTCCTAGCTTATCTCCCTAACCCCTCGTGATGTGTGAATTTCATCACCGCACACGACCTAAGTGAAGTTATGGACACGAGGTTGAGGGCGGAGTTTACAAAGGACTTGGGGGAGTGTAAATTTTCGAAAGATTGGCCGAATGTCGGACATGGTGTCTAGAAACGGGTTATGACTGGTGACAAGTTTTGGATCTAAGAAAGACGACACCAATAGAGTATATACCATTCATTTGGTTAGCCTCGGGGTGTTTTGTCGAAATTAGTCCTGTCTCTCGCGTTATCTCTATCCCTAACAGGCCATGTTTTTCGATTGAACCAAGGCTGATTAATTGAACGACCCAAAAAGCCAAGCTAGTGTACTCTATTTAAATCTTAGCCGCACTTAATTAGCATAAATTTTTTTATATAATTATTATGGTAATCAGGTATTTTAACAACGTACTCCTAGGTTTAAATGGCTCCGTCCGGCAAGAAAAAAGCCCAACAGGAGGCCGAAGATGCTATGCTCCGCCGCTTGGCGGACCAAGTCGGTTGGGAATTACAGGAGGGAAACGATGCCCTCAATCTGGATCCTTCATCTGGTCTGTCGGCAGCACCCTCTGGGGAAAATCCCGCTCCCCCATTTATCTTCAGCGGTGATGACGACCCCTATTTAAGTCCGACACCCGGTACTGGTTCAACAGCAAGTACTCAGGCGTCCTCGACCTCTGAATCTATCCTCTACAGCGCCCGGCGTAAGCAAAGGAGGGCCCCGACTGACCCGGAACCGAAAAGGACTCGCGGTCTCGTCAAAGGCGGCAAAGCAGAGAAAATTTTAAAGGCGACCGGGAAAAAGATCGACTTGTCGTACGACGAATTCACCGGTGGCCCTCCCACAGCTCAGCTAGCAAGTCTCTCGGCGCATAGCATAGGGTAAATCCTTCGTAGCCGGGTTCGACTCATTGCCCCTAATTCGAAGGAGTTGCCGGATGAAGAGAAGGCGAAACTCTTTAAAGAACTTTCGGTACGTAATACGTACAATTTTAAATTTATTTTCTAATAACCAATAAACATTATAATTTCATAATATATACGATTATAATTTTCTATTTATTTCTGATAGGAACAATAGGAGGTAGATCCCACACCGGCGATGCTTAGGCATATCAACTCCACCGCCAACTCTATCTACCGTGACTGGAAGTACAGGCTTCATCAATACTTCGAACATATCGGCCCCATGCCTACCCCCGTAGAGCTGCGTGGGGATAGAGAAGATGAGTGGCAATGGTTGTGTAACCACTTTCAAGATGAAGAATTTAAGGTGTTTACTTTTTTTATTTCAATTAAGAGAATTGAATTATTTTAATTTTAGTTACTTATTAATTTTTTAATGATTTATGTTGTCTAACAGAAATTCTCCGAAGTCAACAAAGCCAACCGGGGAAAGAAGGACAAACACCATACTTCCGGCGCCAAGAAACTTATTCAAATAGCCAAGGAGCACAAGGATAAGGGCTCCAAACACCCTTATCTCGATGCTAGCATAAGCGCGTACGTGACGCCTGAGCTCAATAATGAAGCGAGTCAATACGGCGTAAGTGATATATATATATATATGCTTTTAATTGTAGTAATTATTATTTAAATATTATTTCATTATAATTTTTTAATTATTATTTTGTAGGCAAGGGTGGTAGAGCGTGCGCAGGAAGAATTGGCTGGCACTCAGCTTGCGTTCCAAGATTTGCCACCGGAAGACCTGCCTCCTCTATCGATGGAGAGCCAAATTGCAATCGCGGATGAGGTCCATGGTCGTAGAGCTGGCAGGGAGGTTAGGGGGTTCGGACCTAAGGTGGTTCGAGATTTGTCAACGACCTCCGACTCATCATCTACGGGAGGTTCGGAGCGGAGAAGTACTCAGGCTGCGGCCGTCGAAGCAGCCATTCAAGAGGCTCGACTCGCACGAGAGGAAAATCAATCCATGCGTCAAAGGCTTGATGAGCAACAAGCACAAATAACCCAACTCATCACCCTCATGCAACAAGCTTGAGGAGAATGTCAACCTCCTCCGAACCCATACCCCGACGACGACGACCCGGCTGGAGGTGGAGGACTCGGCGGCGCATCTGCTCCTCCAGTATTTTAGCTAGTAGTTTATTATATCGTTTCTTTCCCCATTCCGAACAATATTTTAATTTTTATGCGTTTTTCGATAATGTATGTACAAATTAATTTTATTATTTAATTTAGTAATTACAAATTTATTTTAATTAATTAATTTAAACATTTTTCATTATTTAAATGAGATTGGTTTATAAATTAAATTATTAATATTTAATAAAAATTTAATTTTTTTTAAAAATTAAATAATCACCTGGACGACGGAGAATGTCATCTCCGTCGTCCAGGTGATTACTTGGGCTGCGAAGAATGTCCGCGGTCCAAGTGCACTTGGACGACGGATATGACATTCTCCGTCGTCCAGGTGCTTACTTGGGCCGCGGAGAATGTCTGCGGTCCAAGTGCACCTGGAGGACGGAGAATGTCATCTCCGTCGTCCAAGTGCCTGGATGACAGCACTTGGAGCACGGAGCCTGGAGGACGGAGCTTCCGTCGTCTAAGTACTTAGACGACGGAAAAACGCACTTAGACGACGGAAACAGTCCGCAGTCTAAGTGCGTTTTTCTTGTAGTGTCACCTTTAAAAATGGTATGTAAACATACATGTTATGCTATCCAAAATATCAAGTGGATCAAAAAACCATGATGTGTATAAGTGCATTTCGGATTTATAGCTATTATTCATAAGTGATTGCTCCTATCATGTACGATTGTGAGCATAATCAAATATTTAATACAATTCAACTACCTATTTACGCTTACTTTTACTCAACTTTGAAATTTATCCATCCACACTTAAAACCTTATGCATGTAATGCGCTCCAAACTAAGCTTTTACTCAGAAATGACTGCTCCTATTGTATAAAGTTGTGGGCAGAGGATAACATTTAATACAATTTAATATCAAGCCTTAAGATATGTTCGACCTGTATAACACGCCCTTAAGAGTTTGTCATACATGTCCTGATGATAATATCTTAAGAATTGTTCACATTCTAAGAATTGTTGGTATCATTTTTTTTAATTGTATATAAGAGAACTATGCATAATCTTCTTCCATTTCCCAAATTAAACAGATCCAAATTATTTGAGTTACAAACCACATCAATATTTTATATCTAACTATATTTTACTTGGACCAATTCATGTAATCAGATGTATCAATATCCTTTTTCTACAAGAATGAAAAATCTAGAATAAAATATTCAGTTTAATACTACATTTGAATGGCAGACCATTCCATCAATGATAAATACAATTACACCCACCTCTCCAACGGAACTTATTTCGCTCTTTTTATCTCTCTCACTCTGTCTCCACGTCTCTCTCCTCTTTCGCCACCAAAAAATAAATCTCGGTTGCAGATTAAAAGGAAACAAATCTCCCCTAGTCCGTGGAATACAAAATATATGCTATCAATGAACTGATTTCCGCCCTACTCAAGCAACAATCCTCAGTGATCTCTCAATCAACTGATTACGATGACCCACACAAAAGGTATCAGCTACTCCCATTTTGCAATTAGGGATTTTATCCCATGTGTTAATATATTTGAGATGTTAAATGGATATCAAAATTCAGATGTATTGGATTATCAGTGTGTTTTTCTGTCCAAAATTGCATGTCTAATTTCTTAAGTCTATGCTCTTATGATAGACGTTTTTCATTGTTCATCATTTGTTTACTTTTCTTTTCATCCTATAAGATTACAATTTTTTTTTGTCTGCTGGTGATTTCCTTCTTCGTTATTGTGTCTGTTTGATAGTCTTTGATTCCAGTATAATATAACTTGAATAGGACATGAATTGGCAGCATATGGTTCTATTTAGTTCCATTTTTAGAATTAGGGATTTCATCCAATATGTTCATTTAGCTCAGATCTTTGATGAATTTGAATGTTCAAATAGATCAGGATATCACGATGCTTCTCTTTACTCCATTCACTGATCATATAAGACTCAAGAAAGATCTCATATACCCAAGAAATTGAACCCTGCAACCATTCTTGAACAACAAAGCCTTTTAGCTAAACAATGAATCAAACCTTACACCATGTTTTATGCTTGGTTACACAGAAATGTTGTATGTTAACTTAGTTTCACCTTAATGGTTCAACATTTTCCTGCTTTATTTTTTTTCCTTCATATAAATTCAAGTATATTTTGATGTTTGCTGGTCTCTTTCTTCTTGCTTGTTGTGCCTGTTTGATAGTGTTTGATTCTAGCATCTATGGCAAACCTTGCTGTATTAAATGCATGCAACTTTACCTTTTTACATCTACAGGACATAGCTTATTCATCATCAATTTTTAATTGTCACAGTATAAATATGTAGTTCTAAAATGCACCTCTAATCTGTTATTCGTTTGAAGTTACTTCCCATCCACATGCAATGTTTCTTGAAATGACACAGCCAAATAGAATACATTATTATCTCACAAGATTATCATACCCATTCCATTAATTCTCACTTAATTGCACATAGTTTGTTAGCATCCATCTCTACTCCTTATGTGATTAGTTTCAATTCATATACATTATATAAAAGCACAGTGTAAATTCAAACAAAAAATATTGGACTGCATTCGAATTCATTACATATAATATATATATATATATTTCTGAATCTTCAAATGACTGAATTATTATATGCAGAACAATTCAGGGAAATGTGTGTATTAAAAAACCTGAATCCAAAACAACCGAACCCAGTTGTGACAGCCAAAAAAATACCGGCAATGCCAAAATCAAGCAGACCGATAACACGAACAGGAAAAAAGAAAGTAGGAATATATGTCGAGGATCCAGATTTCTCAAAAGACCCTATCCCAAAGAGGCCAAGAGGACGGCCACGTAAAAGGTCTGTCTTTTAAGAAATTTTAATATTTCATTATTTCCTATATCCTACTGTATATAATACAACATTATCTTCACTGACTCACTCACTTGCTCACTGCCTTTCTCTCTCAAATTGTTTGTTTCAAAAATTGTATATTTATGAGCAATGAAATAACTTTCGGTCATTTTCATTCAATCACCATAGTTCATATAACATTTCCTGTTTTTTTCCTTCAGAACACGCCGAGAAGATGAATCCATCACACAAAGGTTTGAAACAACAGCGCATGCACCAGCAAAAAAAAGGGGCAACCCTAATTGGACTAAGAAGGCAGACAAGTGCCCAAAAAACACTACACATCAATGGTACAAATTTTAAAAATTCATTCTTGTTGGACCTCTCAATCTAAAACACAACACCAGTTCAAGTTATGACACACAAACATTCTCAGTCAAGAATATACATTATACATATTTGCTGCTTCCATAGTTTATATTTATAGAATGAAGTTATTTGGCCATGAGCGACATAAATATCATATATTTGAAGCTATATCATATAATATAACTCTGGTGAGATAAATGAGTGTGCAAGAACAACTCTTAAATAGGTGTGATTCGACAAAGAAACATCATTAAGGTGTGAATAGGTGTGCAAGAAAAATTCTTTAACTCAAAAAGTGTATGTGAGTACTTGCTTACATATCAATGACTAGCTTAAGTACTTGCTTATGTGTCGATGATATATACAAGTATTGAACTTCATATCCATATATAACCAAAAAATTCAGATGACAAATCTTTACTTTGTATGCTGCAATTACCATCTGATGCTTTCAAAGCTTTGACATCATTGAACTCAAATTGTTGTCACTGGGTTGATAGTTGTGTCTAATATGTTAAAATCTTTATAAAAAGTTAATATTTCTGAAGTAGACTACGAAATAATTATCAAATGTTAACTTGCAATTTTTTAGGACATGGGAAGAAGATACGCCTCTAACAGAAACTCCATAACCTACCAAAAAGAGGAAAGCCAAACAACAAGAACAGTTACAACTTTTCCATCCCTTTCATTTTTTAAGTGCACTTTTATCTACAAAGGATAAAATCATCACATGTATCCACTATTTAACTAAATAATAATATTTTTTCATCAATGTCAGCAGAAATCTTCAGCATGACAAAGATAAAAGCCCAAGAAAACAAGGGAGGCCAAGTTCAACAAACATTCTAAATGAAGCCCTGGAGAGTGTCACACAACTGTTGGAAAAACAGAATGAAAAAATTGCACAACAGAACGTGCTGATGTTGGATCAAATAAGCCAGATGAGTGACATCAGAAAGCTTCTGATTGGATTTAAGGCATTTTTTGATCAAACAACAGAGGTCAACATCAGGTCAATCTCCATACCTATGTTATTTTACACCAATACTTGCATGTTTCAAATTTCATTAATCTGTTTCACTATTTTATTTACTACTTACAGGTACAACAGACAAGCACCAACAAACACAACTCATAGCATTAATCAACCCTATGTAGGAACATCCATGGAACAGCCTGCAAACAACACTAATCGTGGAATTGATCCGGGATTCCCTGAAAATATGTTCAATCAATCTTTCAACTAGAATGTGTCAGGTACAGAATCTAATCATGCTAGGGAAACCACCACCTAATAATTTTGTTCCACAGACCAGTGTATTTCCAAATTATAATTTATCTCATATATACAGGATCTATTCAGAATGAGCATTCATTTTGATATGGAACACGAACATGACTGTTATATTATGTTAGCAGTAATTTGGCCTCACATGGAACCTGACCTTTCATTTTCAAAATAATAGGTTTTTGTTTAGTTTTTTTCCCCATACTAGGTGATCTCCTCAGCTAAATTTACAATGTATATCATATATGGTGATGTTCATTTACATTGACTATTTCTTGACTCCTTTTTTCTCATGTTGACATTCATGATGAAATGATTTAGGTTAATGCAAAGAGAGGTTGCATTGTTCCTAAAAAGAACCACAGACCTAATATTGATGAATTTGATCTAAATTGCAACTATTGTCCCATGTCTGTAATATATTAATCATTTCTGGATTCTGAGTAACCTGAACATGATCTTCATAATCCCAATCCTCTGTAATATATTTCTATGTGGCACATTTTATGTCCAAAGTCTGTAACATATTTCTATGCTAGACTATCTAAACTTTCATCAATGTGTGAGTAATGCTATTTTGTTCTTTGAATGATTTCTGTGCTTATAATGGCCTATGTCTGATTAATATTTCAATTCTTTTTTTATATTACCTACATGCCAAAAATTAATCTTTAAATTGTTAGATTTTGATTGTCTGAATTCTATTTGGCAGTTTGATTTTTTAGAATAATTGAATTGTAGTAGTTAGAGTTGAGATATTAATCTATGAAAGAAAAATAGTTACTTTATAAGATCATGCTCTTTCTCAGTATCCAAACAAATTAATGTACAAATATCTATATAATAAATAAAGACCATTAGATAAAATCATTGAGCAAGAAACTTCCCAATAACACTCATGTTTCCCAATCTTAAAGATATCATTATTTTAGCTCTATGTCTACTTTTTTCATACTTATATTTAGACAGATATTGTTGTGGCCTTTTATATTCCAGGCATATCCAACAAAAATAACAAAACATGTGTTTTTCAATTGCTCAATGTCTTTTTCATTCTATTAACAAATTGATAGGCAAAAGAACCTATATTAAAAAATGAAATAGATAAAAAATATTTACTTTATATTTTCGCCTGAAATGATTATACTATCCTCTTATCGTATAACCGCGCAACGCGCGGGGACCCACCTTGTAAAAGACAATGCTGATCATCCTGTTACGTTTCATACTTTCATATAGCCCCCACTTTTATGAGTGAGGTTAATTCTTACAATTGATTGTACCGAATAGTGATTTGGGAAAAGAGCCTATCAATAGACATATATATACGAGGAAGAATAGAAAGAATACTAGTCAGCTGGCCAGTTGGAACAAAAAAGATGACGAAAACGATTAAAGGAAAGGTTAACAAGATTGGAAGCTATGTCATTAATTGTTTCTTGATCTACGTATTTTATGCTTGAATCTTAATATCTTTCTCTTTATATTTAGCTTTGTTTTGACCTTAGTATTCTCTATTCTAACTTACTTTGTTATTTTTAGGTCATAAATAAAGGAGATAAATTAAGGAGGTTAAAATGGAGCAGAAATGCAGAAAAATGAAGAATCCTATTTCGACTAGGAATCCTTATTGAAGAAGGATTTGTCACGAGTTTGCTTATATATTGAAAATGTTGACCCTATTGCTGAATGGGAGCCCAAATTACTCAAGAAAAGACCAAGAGCATGTCCAAAGAAGCCCAAAGAAAGAAGATGAATTAAAATTAATTATCAGAAATCGGCATTTGTACATCAAACCACTTTGAAAGACCACTGTGAACGGATTCGGATGAATCTAGACGCGATTTGCATATGATTGGAAAAATATAGAAGTCTAGTTTCCAACGCAACTGGAATCACACGATTTAGAGTCCTAGAACGAGAGAAATTCCTGTTTTCGTGGAGAAAGATCAAGTTATCCGGGTGGAGTAATTAGAGTCCTAGAAGGAGTCAAACTCGGCTTTTCTTGGCCTATATAAAAAAACTTCGGCCAGAACAAAGGTATCCCATATTATAGAAGCCAAACCTCTGCTTTAAACACATTTCCTCTCATACTTAGCAAATTCTTCCTCTAATGCCGAGCATCCACCTCCTCTACGGATCAAGTGTAATCGGCGTTCTTCGTCTTGCATTTGAGAATCACCACTTGGCATTTGTAGTACTCTTCACGGAACAAAAAATGTAACCATGAGCTTTTCTACTTCATCTCTTTCTTGTAATAGATTTTGTTTAAGTATGATTGTAATAAAGTTTGACAAAAGGTTTTATGTTTCAGATTTGCTTTAGTATCTTTAATGTATTCTTAGTTTTTAAGTTTTAATTCGTATGCATGCTTATGTGCTTAAAACTTCTTAACATGTTAGGTGATACGCTCTTCGTTCCTCTCTTGCATGTTTTGTATGATCTTTAAATGATTAAGTTGTTGTGCTCTTCGTTTACAATTTAAAAGAATGTCTATGTATTTTAGGTTGAAGATTAAGAATTTCGTTGACACTAAATAAATATGAGCATGAATTGGCTAGGTAGATATCATGTGTCGATCGCTTGTAAATATATTAGTTAGTGTTTATTTTCGGTCTAGTAAGCATGTTTAAGATTTTATGTTCTTTAATTGTTTCTACTTGTCTATGAGTGAAGCATATTAGAATTTAGGGTTCTAAATTCATTTGCTGGCCATTATTTGTTTAATTTCGTAGATTATAAAAATCAACTTAAAAAATATCCCCCTAAACTTTAACGTAGTCATGCATGCACGCATGCACCATCAATCCTCAGTTAAGAACGATACCCTATTTACCAATGCTACATCTACAACAAAGGGTTTTAATTGTTGTGTCTTTTTTGATTATTAAGTGTTTAATTTAGTAATTAGTGTTTGGCATATCACTTCTTCCATTAAAGATGAACAGCCTTGCATTACCTGTACTCATTGCGTCAGCCATGAAGACCCTGATCGTAGGGAAAGCAATGACGTACAGATTTTCTTGGCTGGCAAGGAATCACATGATTTTGGACTGTTTGTTGGCCAAGAGATCTTCCATTATTGGTCTTCAGGAGTTGTGGGGTTGGAACCAAGAGCTTGCCAACAACTCAACATATATATATATGTATGACAAGAGGCAGGGGCGGATGTGACGACCCGAACCAGAATCAGTAGAATATTCGGCACGATTCATGATATTATGCTTAGTCGCAGTTTTACGATTAATGTGTGGTTTGTCGATTCTATTCGCGACTATATTTTCGGCCGAGAATTTGAGTTGAGTTTCTTCACGGAAGTTATAGAGTACGAGATTTCGAGTTCGAACGCGGTTCCGGATGATTTTTCCGATAATCGAGGAATATAATACGATTATTTGAAGTTTCAGTTTTCGACGAGTTTATCCAATTGTTTCGTGTTTATCCGAATCGTGATGGTTATCCATTTCGAATCGTCGATCGACCCGAGGCGCGAGTATAAATATCGAAATAGTCGAGAATTAGTCGTAAAAACACTGTTTGACGTTGACCGAGCTTTGACTTTCCAAATTGGGAAAGTTGACCGTTGACCCGAGGGGAGGAAGTTTCCGTTTTGGTCTTCGCCGTCCGACGTCCATTTTCCGGCCACCTCCGGCCAAGCAAAGGGTAAGGCTCGCGTCCCCTTGTGATTTCGAGTTGGTCTGTGCTTGAATTTATGAAAATTAATGAGGTTTTGAGTGAGTTCGAGCTTGGCCGAGTTTGAGATTATCGCCGGTATTGGTTGCCGGTTTCCGGCGAGCCACGGTGGTGGTGGTTAGGGGGGTTTGACTCCCCTTGCTCCTCTGAGACTATTGGTGTAGTTAATTTCAGTTTTGGTTGAGGTTTGGTTAGGACCCGATTGGGTTGCCGGAGGGTTTTCCATTCGGTTTTTCGAGCTGAAATTGAGGTGGTTCCAGTTTGGATTACGCTTGGTGTCAGTTAAAGGTTTGGTTGGGGTTGAGATGAACTCCATTTCTGGAGCTTCCTCGCCGTGGAATTCCACCGTTGACGGCGCGCCGCCGCCGGCGGCAGCGGTCAACGGCGGAGCTCCGGCGAGGGGTTGACTTTTTGGATTTTAGTGTTTTTAATGTCTTTTTTCTCGTAATCGCGCCCTGATTATCGTCCAGAGGTTTTCAGATTGGCTTGGATAGCCGATTTTCAATAGAAGGTTTCGAGTGGAGATTTCGGGAATTTCGTTAATCATTTTGTACTGCATTGCATATTTCCGGGAACGGTTGGTTTCCGTGGTTAAGTACAGAGTTGTGGGTTATGTTTTGATCAGTTGTATTTTATGAATATTCAGGGGATCGAGATCGAAATCGTGACCGTGCTTCAGGCGAGGGATCTTCCGTCGGGCCTCGAGATTAGCGCGAGTGCGCGTTTTGCTCACCAGTGAGTGGACAATTTCTATTCACAGAATTCTTGCGAGTCTTTTACATGATTTACGAATTTGAGCATGTTTACGAGATTATGATTATTATGAGCATGTGTTATACGATTATATTACGTATATGCATTCATATGCTGTTTATTGTATTTGCATCGGATTATTTGTGATTTGATTTACACAGAGCACAGTCGTAGTTCATGTTGTTGTATCGATACACACGCATCCCGGCTGATCACCGAGGGTGCCTACCAGGAGGGGTACCGTACCTTGTGCCGATGTAGTTCCGGGTGGGTACTGGTTTTTGTACCTTGTGCCGATGTAGTTCCAGGTGGGTACAGATGTCTGTTTCTTGTGCCGATGTAGTTCCGAGTGGAAACAGATACCCTGACCTGAGGCATTTATGGCTCTAATCACGTGTGGGTCTGGGATCCCATGATTCGGACTGTACTAGCACGGACGTGTCCATGAGTGACCCCGTAGACTTTGTTATTTTATTTACCTGGAGTCACATATGTTATTTTAACATATATATATCAACTGGTGAAAGACATTTATTTTCGTCCACTCACTCTAACGGTTTTCATGTCTTTCCCCTGGGCTTTTCGGTTTCCGTGCCCAATTGCAGTTCAGGTTCTGGTGTTTCACATCGCGGTTGGAGGCTAGTGATCTGAGCTACCTGTATTTTCCAGTAGGTCCTTGTTTCGCCTACTGATGTGTTTATTGTATATATTTACATTAGATGTCGCTCTGATACATTCTGATACGTGTTTATACGGATTTTCACGAATATACTATATATAGTACAGTTTGTTTATTGTTTATTGTTTATATTATGATGTTGAGAAATCCGGATGGGATTAGTGCCCACAGTTTGGCTTTTGTGGCATAGGACGAAGTGTTATTTTCAGGGTGCAGGTTTATGCAATTCTATGATAGTAACGGAACTCTGCCGAAATTTTGAATGGTTTTTGTTGGTTCGTGTTTTCAGAAGGGGTTCGATTCCGGTTTAGGTAACTGAATCGGGGTTGGGTCCTTTCAGCTTGGTATCAGAGCATTAGGTTGTCAGATTCTGTAGACTCTTGTAGTCGTGACGCTTGGGGTATTTGAGTTTATACAGCATGACTGGAGTGATGACCCGACTGGCCAGCGGTACTCATCAATACTTCGGGTGTTGTGTGTTCTCAAATATCTGCGGTTTCATGATTACGTTCTTTCTGCTTGTACCTAATGCTTGTCTTGTATCAGTAGGATGCCTCCTCGACGTGGTCCCCGTGTTGATCGGGATGAGGATCCTAATGAGTATCGCCGAACGCGCGACTTGCTGATGCGAGTGCTGCGTTTGGAAGAGCGTTTTGACCCTGTGGTCAATGCTCGCACGTCTGGTGCTACTGTGTTTTCGGGTTCAGTTGATCTTGAGATATGCGAGACATGGTTGGTTCAGATTGAATGTGTTTGTGAGCGTCTGCAGTTTACTCCTGAGCAGATGACAGTGGCCGCAGTCGGATTACTTGAGGGTGATGCATATTTTTGGTGGGTTAGCACCGACAGAGTTCCAGCGGATACTCCGTGGACTTTGTTCCGTGATCTGTTTATGTGGAGATATTTTAATCAGGCTACCCAGCAGCGCAAGTATGAGGAGTTTACGAACTTGAGGCAGGGCAGTTTGTCTGTACTTGAGTATCGGGACAGGTTTACCCGTTTGTCTCGTTTTGCGCAGGATATGGTGGCTACTGAGGAAGCCAAGTGTCGCAGGTTTGAGCTGGGATTAAATCTGAATATCAGGGCGACTCTGACTACGATGCCTCGGAACAACTTCGATGAGTTTGTTAGTGTAGCACTCCGACGCGAGGATATCGAGCAGGAAAGACAGCAGAGGTATCAGCCTAGACGATTTGAGGAGGGTGGACCGAGTCAGGGGCCTTCAAAGAGGCAGAGTTCTGATACTTCCGGTTCAGCTTCATCCTCGGGCGGTGGATCCTATAGACCAGCAACTAGTGCATCGAGAAAGAGATCGAGATAGAGGAGAGATCGACCGCAGCGACCGCAGGCTAGTGGGGGTTCCAGCGGTTCTAGTTATCCTCGGCGTACCGGTGGCACGTTTGCTGTATCACGGGAGTACCCATTGTGCAGTTTCTGCAACAGGCATCATTTTGGACCATGTTAGGGAAGCCCTATCACTTGTTTACGCTGTGGCCAGGTGGGTCACTATGCGAGAGCATGTCCTCAGTTAGATGGCGCTGATGGACAGGCGGCCCAGAGTACCGGGACTGAGCGAGGTGCCACTTCGGGAGCTCTACCAGCACAGTTTGCAGGCCAGGGTAGACAGCAGGGACAGCCTCAGCGAGGACGACCAGCCGGACAGGCGCGAGTTCATGCCATGACTCTACGTGAGGGCAGAGCTTCACCAGAGGTCGTTATCGGTCCGTTACATGTCTTTGGTATTCCAGTACTTGCATTGTTAGATCCAGGTGCCACACATTCATTCATATCATTTAGACTATCATCATTAGCTACGGTACCTGCATCTCCACTTCCGGGGTTGTGGAGAGTGTTATATCCGTCAGGTGAGGTTGTGAGCATCGATTGGGTGTACAGAGACTGTGAGGTGTTTATTGGTGGTCATGGGTTAGCTACAGATCTGTTATTACTTGATATTGTGGATTTTGATCTGATCTTGGGTATGGATTTTTTGGAGACACACTGGGCCATGTTCGACTGTCACAAGAAGGAGGTCACGTTTCGACGACCAGGGTTACCCGAGATATTGTTCCATGGCGAGAAGAACACTTCACTACCGTGTTTGATTTCCGCGATGAGGGCAGATCGGTTGATGAAGAAGGGTTGTATCGCTTACTTAGCCCATGTTGTGGACACTACAGCAGTTGTACCAGACCTTGGTAGTATTGAGGTTGTGTCTGAGTTACCTGGTATACCCCCTGTGCGGGTGATTGATTTTACTATTGAGTTGTTATCGGGTACAGGACCGATTTCCCAGACACCGTATCGTATGGCGCCAGCGGAGTTGAAGGAGTTGCAGATTCAACTCCAGAAGTTGCTAGAGAAGGGTTTCATTCGACCGAGTGTTTCTCCGTGGGGTGCTCCAGTGTTGTTTGTGCGGAAGAATGATGGGTCCATGCGTTTGTGTATCGACTACAGGAAGCTGAATCAGGTTACGGTGAAGAACAAGTATCCGTTACCGCGGATTGATGATTTGTTCGATCAGCTCAAAGGAGCAGCAGTCTTTTCGAAGATTGACCTTCGATCCAGATATCACCAGTTGAGGATCCGAGACTCTGATGTAGCCAGGACAGCTTTCAGATCGCGGTATGGGCATTTTGAGATTCTGGTTATGCCATTTGGGTTGACCAACGCCCCCGCAGCTTTCATGGACTTGATGAATCGGGTGTTCAGACGGTTCCTGGACAAGTTCGTGATTGTATTCATTGACGATATTTTGATCTATTCCAGGAGTGTGGGCCAGTACAAGAAGCATTTGCGAGCAGTGTTGCGGACTTTGCGGGATCATCAGTTGTTCGCAAAGTTTAGCAAGTGCGAGTTCTGGTTGAATAGTGTGAAGTTTTTGGGCCACGTGATTTCGGCCGAGGGAGTCAGTGTTGATCCTGACAAGATCGAGGCCGTGCTGAATTGGAGTAGACCCACTACTGTACCGGAGATTCGGAGTTTCTTTGGATTAGCAGGCTATTACCGACGGTTTGTACAGGATTTCTCCCGGATTGCTACACCACTGACCAGATTGACGAAGAAGGGCGTCAAGTTTGAGTGGTCTGATGCGTGCGAGGAGATTTATTTGCTCCTGAAGGAGCGATTGACTACCGCACCGGTTTTGACATTGCCAGACGACAGTGGTGAGTTCGTAGTGTACAGCGATGCGTCGAAGTTGGGGCTTGGCTGTGTGTTGATGCAGCATGGTAGAGTTGTGACCTATGGTTCCAGGCAGCTGAAACCACATGAGGTCAACTATCTGACGCATGATCTGGAGTTAGCCGCTATCGTGTTAGCGTTGAAGAGTTGGAGACATTATCTGTATGGTGCCCAGTGTAAGATTTACACTGATCACAACAGTCTCACCTACTTGCGGACGCAGCCGGATCTGAACATGAGGCAGCGCCGATGGATGGAGTTGATCAACGATTATGATTGCACTTTCGAATACCATCCGGGGAAGGCCAATGTTGTAGCTGATGCACTTAGCCGGAAATCTGGAGCCTCGTTGTTTCACATGTGTGTGGCCAGAGTATCGATGTTAGCCGAGCTTCGAGCTACGGGTGCTGAGTTCGGGTATGATGACGACGGAGCTTTGTTGGCCAGTTTTCAGGTTCGACCCGTATTGGTTGACCAGGTACGAGAGGCTCAGGATTCAGATTCTTACCTGTTGGGCAAGAAGACCATGATACGGAATGGTGTGCCTACAGAGTTCCGATTGAGCGACGACGGTACGTTGTTGTTCAGAGGTAGGTTATGTGTGCCCAGAGACGAGAGCTTGAAGAAGGAGATTCTGGATGAGGCCCACAGTTCAGCGTATGCGATGCATCTTGGAGGTACGAAGATGTTTCGTACACTTCGAGCGTACTATTGGTGGCGCAACATGAAGCGGGAGATTGCCGCGTACGTGAGTCGATGTTTGATCTGTCAGCAGGTGAAAGCGGAGAGGCAGAAACCTGCGGGGAAACTACAGCCACTTGAGATTCCGGTTTGGAAGTGGGAGCACATTACGATGGATTTCGTTTATCAGTTGCCGCGTACTTCGGCTAGCAACACCGGTATTTGGATTATTGTGGATCGACTGACGAAATCCGCACACTTTCTTGCACTTTCGGGAAAGATATCAGTAGGCAGATTGGCCAAGTTGTACTTATCAGAGATTGTTCGCTTGCATGGGGTGCATGTGTCCATTGTTTCTGACCGAGATAGTCAGTTTACTTCTGAGTTTTGGCAGGCGTTGCAGCGAGCTTTGGGCACGAGGTTGCGATTTAGTACAGCTTTTCATCCTCAGACTGAAGGGCAGTCCGAGCGGACCATCCAGACTCTTGAGGATATGCTGCGATCATGTGTGTTGCAGTTCCGCGGGAATTAGGATCAACAGTTACATTTGATAGAGTTCGCCTACAACAACAGCTATCAGGTTAGTATTGAGATGGCACCGTACAAGGCTCTGTACGGGAAGCAATGTCGCACTCCGTTATGTTGGAGTGAGGTGGGCGAGCGTTGGTTTATTAGTCCTGATTTGGTGAAGAGCACTATAGAGGACATACAGGTTATCCGGGATCAATTGAAGATCACCCAGAATCGACAGAAGAGTTACGCAGACGTGAGGAGGAAGAGCCTCGAGTTTGAGGTAGGCGATTGGGTCTTCCTGAAACTATCTCCGTGGATGGGAGTTGTGCGTTTCGGGAAGCGTGGCAAGCTTCGACCACGGTACATTGGTCCATACGAGATTACAGAGAGGGTTGGAGCTGTTGCTTACAAACTTGAGTTACCAGCTGAGATGGCTCGCATTCATGATGTCTTCCATGTTTTGATGTTGCGGAAGTACATCTCAGATCCTTCACATGTGTTAGCCCCACAGCAGTTGCCGATCAGGGAGGATTTGACGTATGTAGAGGAGCCAGTGCAGATTCTCGATCGTCGTGAGCAGGAGTTGAGGCACCATGTGATTCCGCTGATGAAGGTCCTGTGGCAGAACCATTCATTTGAGGAGGCCATCTGGGAGACTGAGCAGCGTATGCGGGAGCAGTATCCTCATTTGTTCACTTGACAGGTACGTAAATTTCGAGGTCGAAATTTTTTTAAGGGGGGTAGATTTGTGACGACCCGAACAAGAATCAGTAGAATATTCGGCACGTTTCATGAGATTATGCTTAGTCGCAGTTTTACGATTAATGTGTGGTTTGTCGATTCTATTCGCGACTATATTTTCGGTCGAGAATTTGAGTTGAGTGTCTTCACGGAAGTTGTAGAGTACGAGATTTCGAGCTCGAAGGCGGTTTCGGATGATTTTTCCGATAACCGAGGAATATAATACAATTATTTGAAGTTTCAGTTTTCGACGAGTTTATCCGATTGTTTCGTGTTTATCTGAATCGTGATGGTTATCCATTTCGAATCGTCGATCGACCCGAGGTGCGAGTATAAATATCGGAATAGTCAAGAATTAGTCGTAAAAACACTGTTTGACGTTGACCGAGCTTTGACTTTCCAAATTGAGAAAGTTGACCGTTGACCCGAGGGGAGGAAGTTTCCATTTTGGTCTTCGCCGTCCGACGTCCATTTTCCGGCCACCTCCGGCCAAGCGAAGGGTAAGGCTCGCATCCCCTTGTGATTTCGAGTTGGTCTGTGCTTGAATTTATGAAAATTAATGAGGTTTTGAGTGAGTTCGAGCTTGGCCGAGTTTGAGATTATCGCCGGTATTGGTTGCCGGTTTCCGGCGAGCCACGGTGGTGGTGGTTAGGGGGGTTTGACTCCCCTTGCTCCTATGAGACTATTGGTGTAGTTAATTTCAGTTTTGGTTGAGGTTTGGTTAGAACCCGATTGGGTTGCCGGAGGGTTTTTCGTTCGGTTTTTCGAGCTGAAATTGAGGTGGTTCCAGTTTGAATTAGGCATGGTGTCAATTAAAGGTTTGGTTGGACTTGAGATGAACTCCATTTCTGGAGCTTCCTCGCCGTGGAATTCCACCGTTGACGGCGCGCCGCCGCCGCCAGCGGTGGTCAACGGCGGAGCTCCGGTGAGGGGTTGACTTTTTGGATTTTAGTGTTTTTATGTCATTTTTCTCGTAATCGCGCCCTGATTATCGTCCAGAGGTTTTCGGATTGGTTTGGATAGCCGATTTTCAATCGAAGGTTTCGAGTGGAGATTTCGGGAATTTCGTTAATCATTTTGTACTGCATTGCATATTTCCGGGAACGGTTAGTTTCCGTGGTTAAGTACAGAGTTGTGGGTTATGTTTTGATCAGTTGTATTTTATGAATATTCAGGGGATCGAGATCGAGATCGTGACCGTGCTTCAGGCGAGGGATCTTCCGCCGGGCCTCGAGATTAGTGCGAGTGCGCGTTTTGCTCACCAGTGAGTGGACAATTTATTTTCACGGAATTCTTGCGAGTCTTTTACATGATTTACGAATTTGAGCATGTTTACGAGATTATGATTATTATGAGCATGTGTTATACGATTATATTACGTATATGCATTCATATGCTGTTTATTGTATTTGCATCGGATTATTTGTGATTTGATTTACACAGAGTACAGTCGTAGTTCATGTTGTTGTATCGATACACACGCATCCCGGCTGATCACCGAGGGTGCCTACCAGGAGGGGTACCGTACCTTATGCCGATGTAGTTCCGGGTGGGTACTGGTTTCTGTACCTTGTGCCGATGTAGTTCCGGGTGGGTACAGATGTCTGTTTCTTGTGCCGATGTAGTTCCGGGTGGAAACAGATACCCTGACCTGAGGCCTTTCTGGCTCGAATCACGTGTGGGTCTGAGATCCCGTGATTCGGACTGTACTAGCACTGACGTGTCCATGAGTGACCCCGTATACTTTGTTATTTTATTTACCTGGACTCGCATATGTTATTTTAACATATATATATCAACTGGTGAAAGACATTTATTTTCGTCCACTCACTCTAACGATTTTCATGTCTTTCCCCTGGATTTTTCGGTTTCCGTGCTCAGTTGCAGTTCAGGTTCTGGTGTTTCACGTCACGGTTGGAGACTAGTGATCTGAGCTACCTGTATTTTCCAGTAGGTCCTTGTTTCGCCTACTGATGTGTTTATTGTATATATTTACATTAGAGGTCGCTCTGATACATTCTGATACGTGTTTATACGGATTTTCACGGATATACTATATATAGTACAGTTTGTTTATTGTTTATTGTTTATATTATGATGTTGAGAAATCAGGATGGGATTGGTGCCCACGGTTTGGCTTTTGTGGCATAGGACGAAGTGTTATTTTCAGGGTGCAGGTTTATGCAATTCCACGATAGTAACGAAACTCTGCCGAAATTTTTAATGGTTTTTGTTGGTTCGTGTTTTCAGAAGGGGTTCGATTTCGGTTTAGGTAACTGAATCGAGGTTGGGTCCTTTCAGCGGAGGCAGTCGGTACGCTACTTCAGATGTCGAGCCTACTTTTGCCTAGTTTAAAAAAACACTTACAAAAATATAGAAATAAAATGATGCTACCCTCACGTCAGTTACGTGTTTACTTCTTTCAACCCATTAAGTCATTAACCCTCTTATTCATTGTTTAGATAGAAAAAGAAAAAGAAAACCTTCACCAGACTGTTTTAGTCGCTCCACTCAACTTCATACCACAAGCTCGTCAATCTTCTTCTCCTTATCTTTTAAGAGTTTCAGGTATCGCTTCACTTAGATAGATTGATATGTTGTGTTGACTCTTCCTGTGTCTACTGCAACAACTGACAGAGCATTTTCATGTATGAAAATCTTGAAAACTACTATTCGAAATAAGATGGGTAATGAACTCCTTGATAATTCAATGTTTCTTTACATTGAAAGAGAGTATGTCGAAAGCATTGATAATAATTCAGTTGTTACGGAGTTTGAAGTTAGTGGATTTCAGAGGATAAAATTTAGTTAGTTATTTACATTGTAGAATTTATATTTAGGGATTTAGTTTTAATTTATATCATAATAACAAAGACATTGAGATGAGTCTCCTAATAGATTACAAATCTTAAAAAAAAAAAAATGTGCGCTGCGATGTAAAGCCTCCCATTTCGAAATTTTGGATCCGCCTGCCTCTGATAAGAGGTTTGGTGACGGTTTGATGACGAGATTGTGTTGCTCGGTTAATATATGTTGAGTTACTCTTCAATGGTATTCGTCAGGAAATGCTCATTGTACATACCTATTTGTTATTTACTCATGATTCAAGTCCGTACAGTACGCTTGTATCAGGTCTACAAAATCCTACAGTTTGTGGAATCTTATCAGAAAGAAAAGGGACTCAACCCCATGCCCACCTTACTCTGCGGGGACCGGACTGGAAGCGAACGTGGACATGTCTACTAATTTCTTAAGTCTCATGGGCTTGTATCTTCTTATGACGTCACTGCTCATCATTACACTGATGCAGAGGCACCCAAGTGGGTTAGCCACCGAAATCATAGGGGGAACATATGTGGGGTTGATGTTATATGGCTTCTCAATCCGAATAGTACGTTATAGGAAACTACTAAAAACAAGGTGGAGTGTGGCAGTATATGGCATGTTCCTCAAGGCTGATCACAACCCTGGTGATTACATCATCTATTCAGGTTTCTGTGAAGCACTTGGACAGCTTAATTTGACAGGCCATTGCCAAGGTGGACTTAGCCTCGAAGAGATCAGGGACTTGTGGGCTCAAGTACGCATACATGGAAATTGTATTCTTGATTACGATGGTAGCGAATTTGGAATCTAATAGATGGTGGTATTGGTAATGAGATATGGGATGTTGGTAAACCCATTGGTAGTGAAGAGCAAACCATTGGTTTCCGCGTGTAAAATGCAGTGGGGGCGCCAAAATTAAGGAACATGGTCCGAAGCAGAAGCAGCGGTGGAGTAAAAGATTAATTTTTTCACATGTTGAGTTGTACTAAAGGGAGTGAAGGGTTGTGATATTTTATTGTAGAACATAGGATTTTTTTTCGTGAACTTTATTACATTACAATGACCGTATTTTAATTCATAATTCTACGTATGTTATCTCTAATTTTTACAAAAAAAATGTATAAATTTACTAAATTTCTAATTTTCAATTTGAAAATACTCGATAAAAGTAGATCGAGCAACGTCGAAATATATCAAAACTAAAAATAAAGAGTTTAGACAAGCATTGAATTCTTGAGTTTGTGCAAAACTTATGAAGTTTTGTTAATAAAGAAAAAATGGGGTTGTAGTTTCAAGAATGTATTATCGAGAAGACATAGTTGTGTCGTAAAGAGCCGAGTTACGAATGAATAGGAGAGGAAATAATCTTAGTTAAAATATAATTAATTTTTTGAATGAATGAGATTGAGATTTTGAATTTTGAATTTTAAACGGATTAATTAGGTTGCACTTAACAAAACAAATTAAACCTTATAGTAATTTATTTTACTTCAAAACTAATAATAATTTTTTTTAACCTCTCAAATTCTCATCAAACTTAAGTCTTGATCAACTTAGTCACAACTCTCTGCTACTGAAGACTACTCTCTTTCCAATCATGCACGACTCACTGTGGTTTTCTCACCAATCAGATTGCCATGCTTTCAGATGATCACCTATTTATATCCATATTGTCACATCGATTAGTCGCATCATGACCGTCAAAACGAGAGAAGTATAAGATGATTAATACTAAATTTTGACATTAATAATTTTATCCGGTCCTAATGGTCATCTTGATTTGAGCTATATATATTTTCGATAAACATATGAGATTATGTTGGATGTTCTCTCAATTCTCAGTGTAAGAAATGAAAGTTTGTGGTACGGATGGATATCTATAGAAAGTGATCAATCTTTAACAGATGGTGAAATGCATATATATCAACTAGACGAGTTCTAGTTCATGAGGAATATGAGCAGGGGATCACTTGAGTTAAAGCACATTTGTAGTTCCCAAGTTAATTAGATGAAGCATGGATGACAAGAAGACTTCTACTAGAACCAAACTATCGAGAAAAACCCTATTTAACTGAGTTCTAATTGTCATGCAACACTCGGTTCACATTACAAGTTGATATCAAGAAGCACATTTGTTAGAGTGAGTCACACTTCATATATATTTAAGAGTTGTATATTCTATAATTAAGCAGGATTCTGTAATTAATACTCAATTTGGGATTAATCAATATATCAGAAAATTTTCCAAACACTTGTTTATTATTGGACTTGGCATCAGAGTGTAAGTTGATCCTAGCAATCTGACCTGTTTTTTCCGCTACAAATTTGTCCCTGATTTGATATGTTTGACGCGTCGAATCTTGTCTTCGACCCATCGAATCCTGACAAACTTTGTCCCAATCTTCTGTTATTTCTATCAATCTGATCTGACTTCTGAACTTGTTTGTAATGGATCTTGCAATCTTTGGAGAACAACTTGAAATTACCCGTGAACAATTTATGGCTCTTCAGATTGGGAGCTCAAGATGTAGAGTGCAATTGAATGGCACCAATTACCAATTATGGTGAAGATTGATGAAGATGTATCTTGGAGGTGTTGGCAAGTGGGAATATGATGCTGACACTACCACGACATGCAGCCTCTGAAAAAGAACATGCTTTGTGGGATACTATGAATTCTAATATGATGATGACTCTCCTTGAATCTATGACAAGACTAATTATGCTTTTGTTCTTTGATTACTCTTCTCCAAAAGTACTCTTCTAATAAAGTACGTTTCCTTTGTAATGGTAAGGTACAACACTTTTCTTTCTGTTCCTTATGACCGCCCCATTGAGCAGGATGATTTTACAAACAACAGGGTATTGCGTCTACGAATACATACAATCTTTACACCACTAACAGTAAGAAGCATTGGCGATTATGATCAATAAAAATTGCATCATAATTCTTATATATTCTTTTTGATACCTCCTGCAATTTCAACCTAATATAAGAAAGCATTTCCTTTAAACAGCAAAATATCAAACAGCCTATGACTCCAATTTAATTCTTTTTCTGTTTTCTGCAAATTATGACTATTTAAACGTTTGATATTTACAATTATTGGCTTGTTTAGGATTACTTTTCAGAGAGCCATTAGCGCTTTTAGATTCATCAGAAAAATTGATTAAAAAACAGAAAAATTCAAAGTGTATAAAAAAAGATTTGGTTGAATTTTAGAAACATTTGGAAGTGGTTTGATAAGTACTTAGAAGTAGTTTGAAAAGCACATAATAAATGTTTCCGGATTAAAAAGCACTTTTGAGACCGTTCTCAACCCTGTTATGTTAATAAGCAAGCAGAACAATCCCGCTGGATACCCTACCTACCCACTGTAAATTTATGTATATTCAAAATGCCATCCAGAACATATTGTTAATATAACATGAAGAAACATTTCTACAGGCCAAAGACAATAAAATAAAATAAATTAGATCAGACTCGAGTAAGTCTAATATGAACTGTCACAAAGGTTAGTATTGTAAATCTGTAAGTTGCAACGATATGGGTTGCACTCCAGCGCTTAGTTTTTCCTTAATGAAACTTGCTCAAGGCATTCGATGCTTATAACTGTAAGGGATGATCATATTACAACTTATACACATTACACAGAAACTCTATGAGAAGCATTTCCATGTCAAATCATTACTTGATACACAAAACGGGAAAAAAAATTAAAAAACAAATTCTGCATAATTTTAGGTGGAAGCAATTTCTAGAGTCAGGATGACAAGTCGTCATGAATCACCATGTTGCGGGATGTTCATATCATATCTGTTAAGACATCTCAGCCTTGAGCAAAAATAACATTTTGCTGTTATTAATTTATATTGAAATGAACAAAAATTGCCACTTCTGGCACATTTTACTAGACCATAAACCAGTAGACTTCCAGATATAACAATAATAAATAGTTAGCCTCGGTTAAAATCCAATATCAACTTAATAGCTCGGTAAACATCATCTGTTTTAGCAATATTCAAGTTTTATTGGCCCGAATAGTGTAAATCAAGGAGAACACACATACAACACATGGATCATAAGCAATGACATATATGAGAAATCAACATCCTACAATCATTTATCATAACATGATCATTCCATTTTAACCTTAATATATACACAATCATATTTAAAGGAATGTAAGAGAAATAGCAGGAACTCACCAAACCATTCTTTAGATTCCGCAACTGCCCAATAACTCTGCACCTCACTCCGAGGACCTGCGCCTCTCCTAGTTTCTCCACCACTAAAAAGAAGCAGAGCTGCATCGTTTTTGGCTGCGATTTCAATTCCCTTTTCTATATGGGCCAGAAAAGTAGAAGTTTGCCCAGGATTCTTCTGATATGACTCCAAAAACCAAGAATCTTCTTTCTCAACTTTTCCACAGCTACTACTAGTATATACCGAATGCCCAGCAACCATGACCAGATTCTTGAGATTCGGCAAAGGATAACTATCGAAATCCATGTCAAATCTCCGATAGTTGTTCAATTGAAACCGGTTCTCGTGTAGAGGCAAAAGTACAAGAACTGTGACCCCCAAGTGACAATATGATCAAGAAAACCAAAAAATACATATCACAACCCTCAGTTCATGCCTCCAAAAAAAACAAAACCTCGACAATGCCCTTTTACCTTGTCATAATGCAAAGCAATGAGCATGGTCACTCCTGCAACCAGCCCAACTTAAGTTAAGCTGAACTTAGGTCTTGCTTTATCAATGTCTTTTGAATATATAAAAAACACAAAACAAATAAAATACCGTTTTGAGCCAGGTTAATTAACATTGAATAATCTACACAGCTGGATCTAGAAACCCTGGTAAACGGGGTAAATGGCAAGCAGCAACACCACTGCTCTCCAAATTGAAGGTGCACTCACATAATCCTACTAACTGAGAAACAAAACTAGTTGAGAAACTCAAGATAAAATAATACTCGTGACTGGATTTCAAGTGCGTATTCAGAACCATAAAACATAAAGACAACATCAAACATACGTATGCTAATCACAGATTGCATTCTGTAAGGCAAGTCATTGACATCACAATGATCGCACATCATATCAAGCTCATCCCAACATAAACAACAACAAAACCATCCAAATTGAGCAAAATCCTAACAGACACATCATAAAACTTGACAAAATCAGATCTTTTCTACTCTCGACTAAAGAAATTGACAGAACCTAGCTTCTTCAGTTTACAATTAAAGAGATATCTCAGACATAGCTGTCGATCAATGACTTCCTCATTTCATCCACAATTGCAGTAGGTTGAGAATCCCTCAGCTTGAAAACACTTTCAATTACTGAAACTTCTGTGGCGGTGGTGTCAGATCCACAGAATGCTGTCCAATCATTCACGGTCAAGCCAGCTGCTATCACTTCACTACCACGGTTAACTGTCCCAGCAACCAGAGGGATCTGAAGAAGAGTTGAAAGTTCATCCAAGTCTTCAACAGATGTGTGGGGATGAACCTGAGGCAAAATTATATATTCCAAATAAGGAAAAAGATTAGCATGAAATAGAAAACTTCACTAGAAAAGCACCATAAACACAAGACACATGTTCTTACCAAGCCACCTCTGTTGGACAAGGCACAAAAGCTTCCCACAAGAACGTTTTCAGCAATTGTCTGCCTAAAAACTTCCACCCCAAGCACATCTGCGATCATCTCCTCAGTTTCCTATTAAAAAAAAAGTAAATAAAAGTGGACTAATGCACGAGAAACTTAAAGGTCACTAAATTCTATGAAATGTCATCCAGGGGTGTCGGGATGTATACAGCAGCTTTGGATGCACAACGCAACATTGTCTATTCAACTAGTAAATAAATGCATTTTTTTAGTAGTGTGTACTCATGGCTCTTCTATGATCATATGATAACCAAAGTCTTATTGCAACAAGCACAAGAAAGACTGCTTGCTACTAGTACAGAGGAAAACAATTGCTCACCACAAGCACAGGAAACACTTTTTCCTACAAACTCATGAACCACTGCTTTCCACAAGCACAACACTGCTCGCATACAATCTCAGACAACACATCCAACTGAAGATATAATGTTGAAAAGCCTACTTCCGTAATAATCTGAAAAATTGGCTCTAAAGACAGTTTTGAGCTGAAATTAAATGGAAGCATGGCTTAGTTGGAGGAATCAATATTGAATAACCATTCAAATCCTCTTTAAGTTTGATAATATGGACTGTACGGTCTCTCCTCATCACACTACCATCAAAGAGTACTACCAGTACAGGCTTAAAGGTACAACAAGTTGATAATATGGGAGATTATTAATGTTTGAAACTCCCCAGTTTTAAGCTACCTTGAGTGCAGACCAACTAGGAACTCTAAGATTAATGTAATTCAATGAATTTTGTAAGGGCAAGAAAGCCAACATGTTATATCCACTTACCCTATATCAAGATCATTGTGTGTAACCGTAAGCTTAATAATACTTCAATGAATTTTTCTAGGAAAAGATAGCAACATGTAATACCAACTTTAAACAAGTATGAAAAGATTACCCTATCAAGATCAGTGTGTGAAAGAGCAACATGATCATTGCAAGCGATGCAGTTACCAAGAGCAGATAGTCTCTCTTCAACGCGCTGAACAACAACTTGATCAGGCAAGCTGTTCCTCAAATGCTGTAGTTCTTTAATTTTTTTTTTTAAAAAAAATGGAAGCTCAGTAAGTTGCAAATTAAAGAATACGGTAACCAGCAGAACAGATTGGAAAAGAAAAGAGTTGGGAATGAAACCTTGGTCTGTAGTGGTGTGCGGCAAAAGAAGCCCGTTTTTGTTGCCTGAAATGCAATTTGTGTCATTGAAAGATACAAAGACAATATGAAAACAAAAATAAAGATATCAAATTGAATTGAATCTAATGTATTACCAGCACAGAGGCGGCCAATAATGCGAGTGCCACCAATGGAGGTCTTAACCACAGGGATCACGTCTGCCAACTCAGCTTCAAATGTGCTATAAAAACTCTCAGAGCCTCCAATGGCAACCAAACAGTATGCATTCGTCAGCTTCGAGAACACACCAATCTCACACGAGTTCTCAAATTGCAGCCCTACATAACCCAAACCGGTTTGCATCATCATCCACATATACAAATTTACATCAGTATAATGTATATTCTCGACAACATCATTAGGAATAAGAACAAGAAAACAGGCACTTACTGGTAGCCATAGCAAAGTTCAAACAAATAGAAATTCTTCAACGTGGTTGTCGGTCTGTATCACAAAGCAAGAAAATTTCACGGACGTAAGTTGATAATCTCGATACATAAAAAACATATATCACATGAATAATAGGCCAACACAGATCTCAGCGATTCATTCCCTAATTTAATTAGAGCCATTGATATATTTAGGTTCTATTATTGCAAACCTCTAAGAATTACTCTAAGCATGATAAAGACTTGAAAACTTAAAACAACTTCAATAACAGGTCGAGAGGAGTAAAGAACATACGGAACAAGCAGCGAAACAGGAGCGGCGGTGGGGGAGGTGGGACGAGGCGGCGGCTCAACGAAGAGCAAAGTTTGCAACAAGGGGAAAAACTGCTCTGGGTCCTATCTCTATTCAAAGAAGAGGAGAGAGAGAGAACGCGAGAGGAAGGCGTATAAATAGTTTTAGGGCATCTCCGGCTTTAAACTCTGGAAAGCAAATGCACCCAATTTTGCTTTTGCCCGACTAAGACCAAAACATTTTGCAAAGAAACCCCTCTTAGGACATCTCCAATGGGAGGTGCTAAATCCTAAATTATAACTTGGTATGCCAATATTTGTTCTCCAGTAGTTCATTTTGAGGATCTAAACTCTACACATATCTAGTTACAAGTCTTAAATGAAGATATAGAATAGAACTTCATTTAGATCCGGATCTAAAATGGGAGGGAGAGATGCAGTGGGCCAGGCATAGGGAAGAGAAAGAAAACGAGCTAGTTTAGGACTTTAACCATTGGAGATGATTGAAGTCCTAAATGAATAGTTTATATTCTCAAAATGTTCATAATAAAAAAATAGTTAATTCTTAATTTTTATAGAAAAGTAAAAAAAAAAACTAAAAATATAAAGATAATTATTATATATCTATTTTTACTCTCTCGAGACTCATTTTCATTGCTCCGCACACATCGAGTGCGATTTTTTTCTAGTATACTATAAAATAAAGAAATTTCTAAGTCGACCACACTACCCGGCAGTTTTTAGCTTTGGTTTTGATTGATCGATTGCTGTGTAGTGGGGCCCCGTAACACTTTTTTCATTTACACTGCTAAACAGTTTTTTGCCTCCCAGTTATGCATCTATATAGGGGTTACCATTTGGCTCATAGGCCCGAAAAGCTCGTGGGTGGCCCGAGGCCCATTAAGCTCAGACCCGTCCCAGCCCGAAAAAATCCGGCATGATGGACATAAGGCCGAACTTGGACCAAGGTCCCAACCCCACTGGCCTAAAAAAGCCTGGTTCGTCAAAAGTTCGCTTAGGTCCGGAAAGCCCAGCCCAACCACCCCATGAACAAATACATTATATCTGAACCATTTGTTATATATACAATTATATATTATAGTTTATTGTCATACACTACAACAATAACAATAAGGGGAAAAAACTCATAGTAATGATTTATATATCACCAAACTAAACACTCAAAAATTCATAATTAATTCATTATAGTCTTATAGTCTTAGAATTAACTAAGTATAGTGATCGATACTTAATTAATTAATTATAGTGTTAGTATTACAATAGAAATTTTAATCTTATAGTAACTTTTTTTTCCTTACAGTACATTCTATCTTATTTTTCATTTGCTCCAAAAAAAACTATTAATTATTAGAATAGCAATAAAGTCTCATTTGAACAGTTATTTTATAGTAGTTTCTCATGAAGAGTTGAAGAGAAAAGAAATTATAATTTTTTTTAATTTTCATATTTTTATGTTATTAAAAGGCCCAATAGACTCGGCCTGAAAAACCCGTCAAGGCCCGGCCCTGTGGGCCACCCACGGGCTTGAAAATTTTGAAAAAACTGGGTCCAGCACCACCCAGATTTTGGAGGAATAGTGTTTAAGCCCTGCCCGAGCATGGTTTGGGCATGGGCGGCCTGGCCCATTGTCGAGGCCTACATCTATACAATTATTAGGTAAAACTATGTTGTCAACCAAAATAATTTGTTTTCACCATATTAACTTTTAAAAATTAAAATACTATAGAAACAGTGAAGTAGTTAGGTTAAAACTCTAAATTAAAAATATTTTTACAGAATAAATAAATAAATAAAAGTTAAACAACTACTCTTTTCCGTTTTTATGATAAATGTTTTTTACAGTTAATTAACTCCTCATAAACGAAGAAACCAACCCCTCAAACGCTTCACTCTTCTTCTTTTTCACGTTCATTTTTTTTTTCAATTAGTTTTTTTTCCTTTTAAATGTTCAAAGTAAAAAATTAAACATAAATAGTATTTCTCAAAATATCTCTATTAATTAAGGCAACACTCCTTAAGACAGTTTTGGAGAAGTTGTGGATAGTTTTAGAGGAGTTGAAGGTAGAACTTTAGGAATATCAGAAATATCCCTGTTCATTATGTACATAAAAAAACAACAAATTAAAAAACGAAGGATAGAAGTGTAAAACACAAAACAAAAGCTTAACTTCTCCTCAACTTCCTATCGTCATTGTCAAATCACTTCTACTCCTCCAAGTCTCTCCCAAATTCAGAAATTGAACATCAACAGGGATGGGTTAGAGGGAAAATTGGGGTGAATCTCTGTGGGTTTTGATTAGGGTGAATCTCGGAGATGTGATCCTCTCCTGCGAATCAACGGTCCCGTTTGTATTTTGGGAGTTTGGTCGCGGAAAAGAAAAGTTTTCCACCACTGAAATCAGATGATCTTTGAATTATGCTGTCGATAAGCCTCTCGATCATGGATTTCTAAGCCTGTCGATTTCCTCTTCCTAGCCCACTCCACTCCGACATCGCCTGTCATCAATTGAGGTTAGTCTGATGGTTTTGTTTGAATGTTTTTTTTATTTTTTTTCCTGGGGGCAAATGGTTTTTTCGTCTAAGCAAATAGCTGGAAAGAAACATTCTGATTAGATTTTGTAAGAATACGTGTGGGGTTTCATAATCATTGGGTTCAATAAGATATTTGACTAATTCGAGTGTTTATGTTTACAAGAAAATGCAACATGATCTTCTGTTGGGATGGTTCCGATTTGAATATTATTAAGCAAGCATACATGTACATGTCATTTATCAAAGAGAGTAAAGATTTTGCTGGGCTTGACAAAGAATTCGCCATGACTACTACAACTGCCTCTGGTTCCAATCCTCCCAACACCGAAGAAGACGCGCTTCTCTCACGCGCCTCCCACCTCACGCGCCTCGAAGTCCTCCTGCGGCGGTCCCGCAACCTGAAGCAACTGAGAAAATGCTACAAAGACCACTATTGGGCCCTAATGGAGGAACTCAAGGTCAAGCACAGGGACTACTACTGGAACCATGGTGTCTCCCCTTTCACTTCTTCTAAAAGAGATACTACAGCCGCCGCAGTGGACGGAGTTGTTGACCGGCGGTGCTCCTCCGTCGGGTGCAAATTGACGGCCATGGCGCTGACGAGCTTCTACCACCTCCATATTCTCTCCGATTCCAAGCAGAGGTTGTATAAGGCCTGCGATTTCGTCATCAAGAGGTATACTTGATCTGTGATTCGTGTCTCTATGATGATATTATCTGTATCTGTGTTATTGAAAATCCTGGGGTTTGAAATTGTAGGTTAAGTTCAAATTTCAATTGGTTCCTTCTGTTTTAGACACAGTTTGAATTGTGAGAAATTATGGAACTTGAATGAAAATCGATAGGAGCTGTGTTGTATATAGATGGAGCAGTTGTTGGTGGTCTGTTTGAATTCATGTAAATGAGAAATGAGAGGCCAAGAGAGAATATGTGGCTTGTGGTGGGGGGGGGGGGGGGGGGGGGGGGGGGGTGGGTGGGGGGGTTCGACATTGGGCTTTACTCTCTTTTGCTATGTTTAGGGTGGTTGGTAAGGTGGGTTTATGGTATGCAGATTTTGAAATGCTTATATGAATTTTGCTATTGAGCTGAAGCAAAAAAGTTTCATTATGTTTGGGTGTATTCTCAGGTTTGAAAATTATTAAAACCAACACCCTCACAGAGTGTTCATGTTTAGGATAGTCAGGTAACAGCTTAGTAGTAACTTTGGGCCTTGGATGACATCCCCTCGCATATGCAATGGATAATCATAAGTAGTAGTGCATAAGGCAGTTGGGGAGGTAGAACATTAAAATACGCTTCCTCTCTGATAGTATTTGGCAGCTGCAATGGGCATGGGCAATGATTTATTACACCGATAAATTGCACACTCTTGAGTATTACACCGATAAATTGCACGCACGAGCGCGACGCCTTTCGCACGCGCATATGCATGAATACAGTAATCTTCATACTTAAAAGTTGTTTTCGTATGTATATCGTTGAATATAATTGTACACTTTTAAGTATGCCATCGTTAAATCGCACGCGCATATGCTAGTATATATATAAAGGAATATCTACGTGATAAAGAGTTATATCAAGTTTCAAATTTTGCATATGCATCGCATATGTGCAAGATGCTAATGATATATTAAAATAAAGAACCAGAAAAACCTTCCTTAATTTAAGGAGAAGTAACCAATTAAAGATAAGAAGCGGAAGTTTTTTCGATACAGATAATGGAGAAGTTATTTTCATGAAGTTATACCTAATTTTTTCTAAATGAGTTAAATCCTATAACGAGCGGAGTTTGATATTTTTTTTGAAAATAAAAAAATATAAAATAAAAAGTTCATTTATGGGATTTGGACACCACCAGTAGCCCAAAAAAAAATTTGTATTTTCAAAACTATGAACAAGTTACCGAGCTCCTAAAATCACATAAACGCGGAGTTGTGGATAATTCTAGGGGTGGATTGGTAGGTATACCAATTACATTTTCCTAGTACCATGTACCAACCAATATATAATTGGTAGGAAAAATCCACCATTCTACTAACCAATAACGTTGGTATACCAACTACTTGGTACGGTTGGTACTCGGTTGATACGGTTGGTACTGGGCTTCTACTAACATATTTATGGCCCAAAAATTTAAAGGCCCAATCCAAATAAGTAACAACAAATCACAACACAAATCCATAGTCTTATACAACTTCAACCAAATTACCAAATAAAAAGTCACAAACTGAATGCCAAAGTACAAATACCCAAACTTCCAAAGTACTAACAAGTCACAAATTCACAAAACGATTGAAAAAAGTACAAATACCCAAACTTCCAAAGTACTAAATATATATATTTTATATTTAATAATTTAATATAGGATAAGTCGGTAGGTACGGTATACCACGGTAGAGGAAAAACTTGTACCACCTACCGTACCGTATTTTGAAGTTGGTACGGTATACTGTACCGTGTACCATGTACCGACTTTCTGGTATACCAAATTATTTGGTACGGTTGGTATAGGAATTGGTTGGAATGGAATTGTGTACCATTGCCAGCCCTAGATAATTCTATCAATTTTTTGTCTCATCTTCACCACCTTTGCTGACATAGCAGCATGATTATGAAATCGAAGGGTAATTTCATGATCTTACATCTGTTCGAACAAAGCCACTCGTGAATGTCATATGAAAGGGTAATTATGTAATTTTATCGACCTATGTCTTGAACAAAATCACAAAAGCAAACCTAATTAGTTCCATTATAGGATCAGGCTGGATGCTTGCCAAGGGTAAGTACCTAATATATTTTTTTCAAACGTGACACGTGACACAATTTTAATCTGTCAATTGTTCAATTTTGAGTAACTTCGACTGAGCTTATTATAAGCTCAGGTCATGTGAAAACTTCTCTTTCTTTCTCTCACTACAACAAAAAATCTAGTTTGCTTCAATTTTTTACTATGGTACAAGATGTCATAGCAAACGCTATCAATGACGCCGAAAAATAAGCCGTCGCGAATGAGAAACACTTATTGCCGCGGTAATTGTGTGTCATGACAACTATTTTCATAAGGCAAAATAGCATAAATGGTCATTCATCTCTGCCCAAAACGGCAATTTGGTAACTATCGTATGACATATGTCAAAATGGTCACTCGTCTTTTTCGAAAGTATATCAAAATGGTCATTCGCCCGTTAAAAAAAAACTATTTTTTTCAAGGGTATTTTTGTCTTTTTATCTTGACAAAATTGCATGAATAGTCATTAATCTTTGCCCAAAACGACACTTTAGTCACTATCGTATGACATATGTCAAAATGGTCACTCCCGCTAAGGTTTCATTTTCAAATTGGTCATTCGAGCTCAAACGTCTGTTAAAAAAAGAATATTTCATTTATGTTCAGGGGTAATTTTGTCTTTTTATCCTCATTTGACAAAAAATAATCTAAAAATCTAAAAAATATAAAACAAAAAATTATCCTTTCTATTTCTCCTCCCCTGAGGCTCGCCACCACCAGCGACGGCTCGTCGATCGACATTTGTAGTAGCACCGCAACCGAAATCCATTGCCGATAAATCGATCTCTACCTCGACCAGGCTTGTTAGCACCTCAAGCCACATGCTCCGAGGTAGAGTGAGAAGCCTACGAAAGTGAGATAAAGGTGAAGGCGGAAGTCGGGAAGGTCGGGAGGAGTTGGCCGTGCTACGTCGAGCTCGGGGGAGATATGGCGCAACGCTGGGGGGAGATATGGTGCGACGCTTGGGTTCCTTCATTTGGCTAGCCGCGATGAGGCATAGGATGCCATGAGGTGACTGCGATTGTGGAGAATCTAAGGGCGGCGACGGTAATGGTAGGGGAAGAGAAAGGTTTGTAGGTCTTCATCGTTGAGAGTTTAGGGTTTACGACTCCTTCGTGTTGTTCTCAGGCTTGGGTTCAATCTCCATCGGCCGACGATTGTAGGGTGGAGAGAGAGAGAGTTAATATTTTTTTAAAACTTGTAATAATGACATTATTGTAAATTAAATAAAATTAAATGATAAAAAGACATTTGTACCTCTTACATATCAAGTATTTAACGTCTAAAATAGATAGAGTGACTAAATTGATAGACAGAGAACGAAAATGAGTGACCATTTTGACATATCACCACCAGCATTTTCACTATAGCCGACGAAAAAAAAAAACCGACGAGATTTTTTGTCGTCGGCTATAGTGGACAATTTCCACTATAGCCGACGACAAATCAACAAAAAATCGTCGGCTATACTATAGCCGACGAAAAATGGGCAAAAACATCGTCGGCTAAAGTCGCTGGCTAAAACCTGTCGGTAATAGTATAGCTGACGAGATTTTTACCCATTATCGTCGGCCGACGAGTTTTTAAAAAAAATTTAAAAAAATAATTTTTTTTTAAACTATAGCCGACGAGATTTTTTATCTCGTCGGCTATAGTTTTTTAAAAAAAATTAAAAAATAAAAAAAATAAATTTTTTTTTTTAAAAACTATAGCCGACGAGATAAAAAATCTCGTCGGCTATAGTTTTAAATTTTTTTTTTTTTAAAAACTATAGCAGACGAGATAAAAAATCTCGTCGGCTATAGTGTTTTCAGTGGTAGTGTATGTCATACGATAGTGACCAAAGTGTCATTTTGGGCAAAGATCAATGACCATTTAAAATTTTTAGTAATGACATTTTTGTAAATAAATACAATTTAATGATAAAAAAACATTTTTACCCCTAAAAAGTTAACGGAAGTGACCAATTTGATAATCAAACGTTAGAGGGAGTGACAATTTTGACATATGTCATACGATAATGACCAAACTGTCGTTTTGGACAAAGATTAGTGACCATTTATGCTATTTTGCCTTTCATAATTTGCTACCATAATTTAGTAGCTGTCGCAAAAGTTTAAGTAAAAACCCTAAATTTTCGCCGCCTCTCTCATATCTCAATCTCTCTCGACATCGGACTCTCCCTCAAGCCTCTCTCTCCCTTATCCTCACAACTCGATTAATCGCCCCTCTCTCTACAATCACGAGCCTATGATCACCGCATCACCGCTCCTGGCAGCCTCCACCATCACTCGCTCGGCCTCTGCTTTTGTCTCTCTTCTCGAGGTCGGCTTGGCTCATGAACTTTGCCGTCGCCAATTGGCTTAGTAAATTTGTGAGTCATAGTCTCTCCAAGCTTTAGATCTGCTCGGTTTTGATGGGTTTTCTGTAGATGTACGGATTTGTATGTATTGATTTTGTTGTTGTTATGGTTTCATGCAGGTTTAGGGGGGAGAGATGAATCGCGGCCTGAGGAGCCTCATCGCATCTCCAAGTAGCTCATCAAACCCTAGCAGATCCTAAAACGCAACGCCACCTCCATCGTTATATCCTTTGCTTCTCTCTTCTTCAAGTTCGTCACGGTACGTCTTCCTTGCTTCGTTCGTTTGATTGATTTTCATTTCTATTTTCTTCGCCGCTTTAGAATATTTGTGATCTGTCTAGAACGTTTTGCGATCCCGTTAGGTTTTAGATCAAAGCTATGGTTGTTTCGTTTCGATTCCGATATTATTTCAACGAGAATACTTATTATGATATGTTTTTCTGAGAGAAACGAAAGCTATGCATGCATAAAAGAATTTTGAAGCGATCTTGTGGCTCTGTGTTTGTGAGATAGGATTGTGTAGGATTGTGTAGTTTTGTGTTTGTTTTCTGCGGTAAACTGTGCTAGAGTTTGGAATTTTGTGACTGATAAATGGAGTTGTGGCTTGGCAGCTCATCTCTATATGCTTCCTAGAAAGAGACAAGTGGGCGGAGAGGTTGTAGTACAAGAAGGGGAACCAAACTTCGTCGACGAATCTCTAATCAAGAAGCCCTGTACTGACAATTCTAAGGGCACTGTGAAATTGGTATGCAAATAGACTCTATCTTTGAAATTGAGTTATAAAGACGTTGATTCTTTTGAATGAGATGGGGAAAAGAATGGCATGGGTTGTTTTGGTTGTTTTGCATGCATGTTTACGAGTTTTTGAAATTGTGTGTGTTTTTCTTCATCGTGAATGTAATATACGTATGGTGGGCTTACATATATTATCTAATCTTGTGGACTGTGTTGCATCATTGTTATATATCATTATATCTGTGTATTCTGAAATTGAGTTACTACCATAGCTGTTAGTTTGAAACATATGCACTAATTTCATCAACGTTCTCCATCCTAGCAGAAACATTGACATGTTAATGCTAAATCTACAAATGTGAATTTATTCATTTGTCCATTTCTATATTTGTTCATGCAGGATGATCGGTACTCTGTAAATAGAATGGCTATAGTGCTTATGACATATGGTCGCCATGTCCCTATCATCTCTGATAAGGTAAACCATCTTATATTACATCTTAGTTGTCATTGTATAGTATGGTCACTTTTTATTAGTGTAATACCTTTTGCTCCCCATGCTGGGTTTTTGGACTATTTTTTATTTTCTAATCGTTAAGTCTGGGGCTGTGCACACAGTTAACATGGCGATCTATATTGGTCGAAGACTTGAAGTCTTCATTGCAAATTTACGTCAATTATATTTATTATAAGCAAATTAGAGCATCAAAAATGTGTCGCAACTCAGGAATTGCAAGTGTTAATTGAAATGGCAGTTTACTATCTGCTGTATCATTATCCGCGTGTTTCATCTCATAATTTCAGCTAAACTATCTCCATGAATGGTTATTTTGTCATCTGACAGCATGTTGATAGAGAGTTTGGCACTGGTGTGTTAAAGATAAGCCCTGGACATGACCATAATGATTACAACCTTGCGAAAAGCTGGATCTTCCAATACAATTATGAACAAAGATGGGACACTTAACAAGGTGGCGGGTCTGTACTGGTAATTGATGAAATCACATTGTCAAAAGTCTTTGAGCATATGGTGAACGATTCCTCATATTTTGAATTTTTATTTCAGGGGCCTTGATTGGTTTGAGGCTCGAAAGAAACTTTGGGCAGAGCTGGAGGAGACAGACTTAGCTGTAAAGAAAGAACCACATACTTTACGAGTTCCCAGATCTCAGCGCGGTGGAGAAGTGTGAGTTGATTGTTATGCTAGTTGTATAATGTCAGTGTTGCTTCTGCTTTAACATAATTTCTCATGGTTTTCTTTTGTGTTTTGCATAGGGACATTATGGTACTAGAATGCAAGGCCTTTCTTTTCTCTTACGAACCTCGTTACAGGTACTACCGGATCCTCGTAGATCTCTTTCTCTTTGTTGTAAGGGTGGAGCTCTAAAGGCTCCTGATTAATAGTCAATGATACACCAGAGGCTGCAGATCAAGTACTGAGGTGGTAATCACCTCTTCTTCTTGTTCTTTTTATTTTTTATGGATGTGTTTTCTTTTTCTTTTTTTCTTAACTGTGATCGATCTTCATCATGGCTAGCTAGCTTGGTAAATATCCAGAGTATTAGATTCTGTGCTTTATATGATTTTAAGTAATTTAAAAAGCTGTATGTATTTGTCATGTGGATGCAAGCTAGCTGGGAGATGATGGTTTAAAAAGCTTCCATGCTTATTGCAGAGTGCAACATAAAAGAGCGGAAAATTCCGTCCAAGGCTAATTAAGTACGGATCTACTCAATCACATCATCGTCTTCCTCTTCCGGTACGATCTCTTTCTCACTTTTGCAATGAAATTTAGTACTCTTAATTGACTTGAAAGTTGAAATCGGAGGAAACTGTATAAGGATTCAGACTGTATGTAATTCTCTTTATATTACGGAGATATGTCTCAGCCTAGGTTGCACTGAAACGGATACGAAAATGGGGATACGAAACGATACGATATGCCGAAACGGCAAAATCAAAAAATTTAAGGATACGAAAATCAAATTATTCATTACAAATTCAAATATAGTTAAAATAATAATAATAAGCATGTAATTAAAGTTTATGTCATTGTAGCTTCATGTAAAGACAGTAGACATCTTTAGACATTTTCCAAATCAATTTCTTCATCTTCATCTTCATCAACATTAAAGATCATCGCTTCCAAGTCTAGTTCATCGAGAGAAAGTTGTGCAATCTCCAGAACACCAACATTAGAAACATCCAAAGAATTCATTTCATCACCGCCAAGATCCCATTGTTGAGTCACGTCTTCATTGTAACTTGGATGTCTCCTAGCCAAAAGACGAAGATTAGTATCAACAAAAACCAAATCTTCCGCCCTTTGAGGTGTCAACTTGTTCCTAGCCACACAATGAATGAAGATGTAGGTACTCCAATTCCTTTCACAACATGAGGAAGAAGATGGTTGACCAAGTAACTTGTACGCCAAGTGTTGGATAGTTGGAACACTTGCTCCATGAACCGACCACCAAGTTACAGGCTTCATATGATACCTATCTCTTGTAGCATCTCCATCACTAAGACCATTCGTGCAATTGAAAAAATCAGCAAACTCAATTGCAACTTTTCTTCTGTCTTCGGGATTGGCAAAATACCGAGCAATATAAGCTTTCCTTTCTACAGAAATCTCTTGATCATTATTGGGAGCAACCCGGCTGTTGTCCTCTTGAAGCCACTCAAAGCTGTAATACCTAAACAAGATAAGAAAAATAATAAGAAATTCCATAATAACAAAAAGTACCAAAATGAATTGAGTAGATGTTATACTTACTTTGGATTCAAAGAATGTGCCAAGCAATGTAGAGATGTATAGCTCTTGGTCCACATTGCTATCAATACTGATTCCACAGCATTCCAAAACTCTGAACTTTCATGTAGTTGCTTTCTTTCTTTTCGGTAAATAGCATGCTTGATTCGCTCTATCATGCTATCCCACCATTCATACACCAAATGAAGAGAAGGTTTATTGGTGTCGGCCTTTCTAATCATCTCATGAATGGGACCAGCGAAGGTGAGGATGTACTCAATGTCATCCCAAAACTGCTAATTTAGAAGCTTTACTTTCACAAGCTCTGCCTTATGATAATCATCAGCTCTATACTCCTCCCACTTCGGACTAATCACCATTTGTTGCAAACCATTCTTGATTTTTTTAAATCTCAACATCATTACAATAGTTGATGCAAACCTTGTAGGAGCAACTAAAAGTAACCTCAAGTCACAATGCTCTGAAAAACATCACCAATCTCATACCATGATTCATAATAAAGTTTCTAATAAACACAACATCATCAGAAACATGCATGATCCAAGAACAGGCATCATACACATCTTGAGTTGCATCACTATGTGATGAAGAGAGTGTAGGTGCACATATGTTCTTCACAGCAAGATTTAATGTATGAACTACACATGGTGTCCAAAATATGGTGGGATATTGGGTTTCAATAAGCTTACCAGCCTTGGAACATACCGGAGCATTGTCGGTGACAACTTGCACTACATTTTGGTACCCAACTTGCTTAATAGACTCTATGATTAGGCTTGCAACCAACTTGTGATCCTTGAATTCACCCTCGCAATTTACCGCTTTGAGCATCATTGCACCAGTTTGATTAATTGCTAACACATTGATTATAGGTCTTCTTTGTGGATCCGACCAACCATCACTACACAAGCTCACACCCTTTGTAGGCCAAGTCATCTTGATTGGCTCCAAATGATGCTCAATATTTTTCTTCTCTCTAGCTAGAAGAGTGGTTCTCAAGTTATACCCTGATGGGGTATAACCTGGAAGAGTAGATGCACGGCGATAAGACTCCCGATAATGTGGATTTCTTGCAAGGTTGAAAGATAAACCACCGGTATAAAACATCCTCCCAACCTCTTCATCACATTGTGCTCTAGCTTCATTGTTGAAAGCTTGGTGAAGAGGACCAGAACCTCCTTTTCTCTTCTTCAGATCACAAGAAGGAGAAAATGTCATCCCATAACAACCAGTTGAAGAATTCCCTTGCCCTTGGCCTCTTGATGATGATGGCAAAGGAACTTGCCTAGGAGCTACATTTGATTGTCTCTCGTTGCAGTCTCTCACTATCTTTATCATTTGAGTATGTGCTTGTGAATTCACCTTTGAGCAATATGCAACTCCCACCGAATTGCCCTCTTTTAGAAGCTGATACTTCACTCTAGTGTACGAGCCTTGGAAATCCAGCTTGCAGAAAGTACATTGCCATTTCCAACATCCTCCTGCTTGACTAGTTTTCTCGATCTTCTTTACAAATTGCCACAATGGAGCTTTGTCATTGAAGACGTTATGAATCTCATGAGCACTAACATTAACACTGGCACTAGAACTGATTGGAGGCGTATCTGCGTCATCGTCAGCCATCTAAAGTTTGGTCACAAGAAATTGAAGATCATACAAATGTACAAAACTAAGACTAAGACTAAGACTTTTTGAATTTTTGGTATTCTGTTTCAAACTTTCAACTTGACTTAACCCAATTTTATCTCAGTCCGGTTTAAACCCAAATTATATCTCATGACTAAACCCAATTAAGTGTATTCTGTACTTTTAACCCAATTAACCCAATTAAGTGAATTAACCCAACTTGACTAAACCCAATTAAGTGAATTAACCCAACTTAACTAAGCCCAATTAAGTGAATTAACCCATTGATCTACCCAATTTGCATAACCCATTGATCTACCCGTACCCAACTAGCCCAGGAAAGAATTAACCCATTGATAAGTGCATAAGTTGCATAACCCATTGATCTACCCAATTAACCCATTGATAAGTGTTGGCCCGTCTCAAGAGTAATTTACAGCTAGCCCAGGAAAGTACCCATTGATCTACCCATACCCAACAGCCCCAACTACCCATTGATCACAGCATAAGTGGCTTAAGTACATAACCATTACAGCATCGTACACAACTTCTCAACAAGTAAAACAAGTAAACAAGTAAACACTGTAAACAGCAATCGATACGAAAGAGTGGAAAGACAAAGTCAAAGACTCAAGGATAAACAGCAATCGATTCTCCACTTTCACGTATGGGCTGGATCGAGTCGAGGCGGAGGAGAATGAGTCGAGGCGGAGGAGGAGGATATTGAGTCGAGGCAGAAGAGACCGAGTCGAGGGCTCGAGGCAGAGGCGGAGGAGACCGAGTCAAGGCAGAGGCAACCGAGGCGAGGCGACCGAGGCGAGGAGACCGAGGCGGAGGAGACCGAGCTGGATTTCCAAATTAGGTTTTTGCATTTCCGTTTTAACGTGGAATTGCCATTAACCTGCACCCGAAAACACACTTCATCCTATGCCACAAAAGCCAAACCGTGGGCACCAATCCCATCCGGATTTCTCAATATCATAACAATAATGTAAAGTAGTAAGTAAAACTATACTTTACAGAAATCCGGGGAAAAATCATATGAAAGTATAACCGTACAATAATCAAAGCGACCTCTAGTGTATAAATACATAAATATACCATAGTAGGTAAAACAAGAAACCTACTGGAAAAGCAAGGTAGCTCGAACACTAAGCCTCCGACTGCGACGTGCGACACCAGAATCTGAACTGCAAACTAAGCACGGAAACCGAAAAACCCAGGATAAAGGCAAATAAAATCGTTAGAGTGAGTGGACGAAAATAATCATATGCCTTTCACCAAATATATATCATAAAACAAAGCAAAGCGAGTTCATAAAATGAATGGAGGTGCCAGGCGAATCTCTCAAACCCGATGGTGATAGACTAGACGAATCTCTCAAGCTTAGTGGGCACATCAGGGGAATCTCTCAACCCTAGATCTGGACTACTGGTGATTAGCTGAGTAGCCAATGCATCGATGCTAAGTAAATGCCATCACCATATAAAATATAAAATAATACCTCCAAAAACAGTAAATAATCTCAACATCGTATCGTAAATAAATACGGAAATTAAGTACTCGTTACGACAGTGAAAATAAAAAGGTCCACTCACAGATGAGCATAACGCAATACGCATTAATTCAATGATCCGGCGGAAAATCCCTCGCCAAACGAACGATCACGATCCCCTGAATAATCATAAAATCCATTGCTCAAAATCATATTTCAAAACCTTGAATCACATCTTGAGAATCAACCATTCCCGGAAACATATAACTCAATATCGATGAAATCGTCAAAAATCCAATAACTGATCTACGCATTTTATGCTTGATTATTAATGTCTTTCTCTCTATATTTAACTTTGTTTTGTGCTTAGTAAATATGTTTTTAACTTACTTTATGTTTGTAGGTAGAAATAAAGGAGGAATCCGTAAAGGAGGCAGAAATGAGCTCAAAACCTACTAAGGAGGAAGTTCCTAAAATGAGGAGGAAAGATGAAGAAGAATGGGCCACGATTTATAAAGAATGGATCAAAGATCACTAAGATGGGTCAAGACCATGCTCATGTGTCCAAGAATGTCCAAGATCATGTCAAGATTCACCCACAAAGAAGCCCAAAAGAAGAAAATGGATCAAAAGCTAGAAATCAGGAAATCTGCCTGTGCAGATCAGCCCACTTCAAAAGGCCACTGTGAACAGATCCTGATGAATCTAGACGCGATTAGCATATGGTTGGAAAGATCTAGAAGTCTAGTTTCCAACGCAACTGGAATCAAGCGATTTGGAGTCCTAGAACGAGAGAAACTCCTATTTTAGTGGAGAAGGGTCAGGTTACCCGGGTGGAGTAGTAAGAGTTCTAAAAGGAGTCGAATTAGGCTTTGATTGGCCTATATAAATGAGGGCTCGACTAGGGTTTGAGGATCACACATTCTAGGAGCCGAATCTCTGTCCAAACACTACCTCCTTTCACACAAAGTCGAAGAACTCTTCTCCTTAGCCGAAACACCACCATCACCACCTCAAAAACATCCCTCCTTCACCCATAAGTGTTCTTACGCTAGATTTGGCTTTGAACACTTGTGTCCTCCCTCACGCCAACAAGGGGATGCTATACTTGGAGCTTGCGGAGAGACGAATTCCTCGGAGCAAAAAGTGTAACATGACATCTTGTATCAAATTTCGGTTATGTATTGGTTTTCTTTACTTTTTGTAGAAAGACAACATGTTTTAGTGTAAAGATGATTGTTTTGGATTTTTATGAGTTCTTCCATGTGTTCTTAGTATGAATTCGAATATGTATGCTAGCTTACTATGATCTTAATGCTTTGAAACTTGTTTAGGATGACACTAGATGATTTGGTTCACCCTAGCATGTTCCACCGAATTAATCAAGATAAAATTGAGTTAGGAAGTTAACTAGATGATTTGGTTGCTCTCTAATTCGATGTAAGCATGTGTATGTGTTTTAATGTGTGCTATGAATTTCGTAGAACTTGTTTAAAGAAGAAGTAATCGGCTTAGGTAATTAGTATGTGATGATCACTTGTAAATAACTAGTTTAGTTTTTTTTCGGCAATGATGCATGTTTAGGGTTTCTAGGGTTCTTGATTGTTTGCTTGTCTATGAGTGAAGCATGTTAGAGTCCTAGGGTTTCTTTATGTGTATGATTGCCACGTTTTTGTCTTTAATTTTGTAGGTATTAAACAAACAAATCTCGCACCCCCATTTAAACTTAGCATAGTTATGCATGCACCCTCAATCCCCGGTTAAGAACGATCCCTACTTATCAATGCTACATCTACAAAGAAGGGTTTTAATTGTATTCGTGTTTGATTAAGTGTTTAATTAAATGCTTGAAAAGATGAGAATCAATTTTGGCGCCGTTGCCGGGGAAACATATAACTCAATATCGATGAAATCGTCAAAAATCCAATAACCACACCATAAAACCTCGCTATAATTTCCGATGCTCAATTCAAAATATAAAACCTCACCACTGCGATCGGTGCGCGATTCCGAGCAAAACGACATAAAACTTGTCGAAAAACACCTCGGCCGGAAAATCGCCGCCGCTGCCAAAATGCCATCGGCTCAGAAAAATTCGACTTACACATGGATTTGAAGATCTCGACATTTCCAACAACTTTCTAGTTCAAAGTTAAGGCCAATTTTGACTGGAAAAGGTACAAAACTCACCTTAAAGACACAAACCCTCGCCAGAATTTCATCACCTTCGATCTCCCTCCTCCGGCCACGGCAAGGCTTGAAACCACTTCTGACAGCTTCCTCTCACTAAGGCTAACAAAACCCCTCAAAGGACCACCACCAACACGGCCGCCACGCCGCCACCCAAGGCTGCCGATTCTCGCCGGTTCTCCACGAACTTTGTCACGCCGATTCTCTCTCCTCCAGCCACCACAGAGGACGATCCACCTACCAAATTGAAGAGGAGCACGAACCCAACACTTTCCATGAAGAAACCTCGGCCAACCGTGGCCGAAATAAAGCTCCTCGATGGCGAGAACCATTCGGCCAAAACGGGGCCCTTGACCCTTGGTCAACGCGGGTCAACGACCCAGTTTCCCAATTTGGAAAGTTTCCAAAATCATCACGTATTCCCCCGTATTTATATCATACATGTATCGAAACCTAAATGGATAAATACGACAAAATCCAACGGCCGAAAATATTCGTAACTTATTCCTCGTATCTCAAAATAATCCTTCGGAAGTTCCCACGTGCTCGAAATTAAATTCTCTACAACTTTCGTGAAGGCTCTCAAATCAAATTCTTGCCCGATAATTTAGTCGTTAACGAGGCCGCCATATTAACCAATTATGACAAAATCGCGACTAATCGCGAAACTCGCAAATCAAGTCGATACACATTCCATTTTCGGTTTGGGTTGTCACAAATCTACCCCCCTTACAAAAATTTTGACCTCGAAATTTCCAAGTATGCCAACTGAAAAGTAGGGACGCTGCCTCTGCATACAGTTCAACTCCTAAGTGGCAATTTCAACTGAATGACTCTGCCAACAGATTTCACAATAGGAAATATCTCTGTGCCGAAATTCCTGCACCCTCAAATCCAGAATCTGAACTGGCTCCTCCACAAATGCCAAATCTTCCTATATAAGGAACTGATAGAGTACAAAACATGCAATAACTCTGAAATGTAGTTCCACCACATGGAATACAACAGACACAAAGGCCAACACTATAGGCAATGCCAAACTATACAGCATAACACAAACTCGCCCTATGATCACATACGGACCAAAATAACGTGGCAAATTCATAACTCAACCTACTCACATCAACATTACTCCAGTGTTGAACTCGAGCAATTATCAACCTATCCCTGCTAATCCGAAGGTCTACAGTAGCGCATATCGCTAAATCAGGATCAAACGCCAGCTCATTCCTAACTCGCTCCAACACAATGGAGTGCAACACTGTTTTTCATAAACGATTTCATACAATGTCATAATCATACTGGTCTACAAACTGGTACTGCAAGCAATCTCGAACAAATGAAACTGCTAGTCCCAAATCCCTCGGAACTGCAATACACGAGACCACATCATGCCCTCCAAAGGCTGAATAGTCCTCTAAGATCGCCCACCAATCTGAGGATAAGAAACTGTACTAAACTGTAATCTGGTCCCCAATGCTCACTGCAATGATTGCCAACACTCTATTGTAACTGATTATGTCGATCAGCAATCTGGGGCACAGACACACAATGAAAATGGACAATCTCTACCAAATATCGTTCTGCCAGTCTGTCCACTGAAATCTTTTCTGGAAGTACAAGGAAAAGAACTGATTTTATCAAATGGTCCACAATGACCCGATAACTGGTATCACTAAATCCACAGTGACAAGCTCCAACTTCCAATAAGAAATCTCAAATGGCTGTAACTTCCCAGCAAGTTTCTGCCTCTCTGCCCTCACCTGCCAACAAATGTGGCATCTGCTCGCATAAGCTCTTATATTCCTCTTCATGTTGTGTCATGAGTAGTAAACTCGAAGTATCTGATACATCTTCGTACCACTAGTGCGTAACGTATGTAAAACAGTAAGCTTCATCATCATCACACTCTAACTCAGCTCCCGTAGCTCGCAACTCGGCTAACATGGAAACTCGGGCCACACACACATAAAACAATGAAATTCCCGATTTCCGACTGAATGCATCAGCAACGACATTAGCCTCTCTCGGATAAACTCAAATGTGCAGCTATAGTCGTTAATCGACCTCATACCTCTACGGTGCCTCAAGCTCAAATCTGGCTGAATATGCAAGTAGATGAAACTCAAGTGATCAGTGTACATCATACACTGTGCTGCACGCCATAGTAGTATTGTCTCGAACTCTTCGATGCTAACATAAAGACAACAACTCCCAAATCATACACAGAATACGTAACTTCATAAAGTTTCCACTGTCTGGAACCATAAGCCATTACTCTGCCATGTTGAATCAAAACACAACCAAGTCCCAATTTCGATGAATCGCTATAAACCTCGAACTCTCCACCGTCGTCAGATAAAGTCAAAATCGGTGCAATGATCAACCTTTCCTTTAGGAGTAAGTAACTCTCTTCACACGCGTCAGACCACTTGTGACGACCCGAACCAGAATCAGTTGAGTAAACGGCTAAATTCACGAGTTAGAGCGTAATCGCAGTTTTTCGATAATTGTGTGATTTGCCGATTTTGATTACGACTTAATTATTGACCGAGAATTTGAGTTGAGTCTCTTCTCGAGAGTTGTTGTACACGTGATTTCGAGTTCGTGGGTGGTTCCGGGTGATTATTTTGACGACGGAGGAATATAATATGAATATTTGAAGTTTCGGAATCTCGTCGAGTTTATCCGTTCGTATCAAGTTTATCTGAATCGTAAAGGTTATCCTTTTTGGACCGTCGATCATTCCGAGACGCGAGTATAAATATCGGAAATAGTCGAAAATTATCGAAAATCACTATTCGGGAAGTGTGACCTTGGGTTGACAGTTGATTTTCGTTGACCGGAGTCCACCGCCGCTGTGCCGAGCTGCCATCACCGGAACTTGCGATTCCGGCCACCTCAGACCTTGAAACCGGTATGGTTAGCTTCCTCTCTTCATTTGCAATGGATTAGAACTTGGATTTGTGGAAATTGATGTTGATCTGAGGTAGAACGAACTTGGAGAAAATTGGGATTTTTGCCTGATTTGGGTTGGGTGTTCCGGCGATGGTTGAGGTCGGGTGTTTGGGGGGAAAGCTTCCCCTCAACCTCTAGTTGATTTGGGTAGAAGGAATTTGAAGTTGGTTGCCATTTTGGAGCTCGCCGGAAAGTCACCGGAATCCATGGATTCCGTGACTTTCGGGGCCAATTCCGGCCACTGTGGTGGTTAGATGGAGGTGGTCCTTTGAGAGAAGTTGTTAGGCTTGGGGAGATGAGAATTTCTGGAAATTTTGGCCGAGATTTGGAGCCGTCGCCACCGCGCCGCCGGCGGTGCTCCTGCGAGGTCCGGTTTTTCGAGGTTTTTATGTGTTTTTGACTCGTTTTCGCGCTCCGAACACAGTCATGAGGTTTTCGAGATGATTTGGGTGCCGGATTTTTAGTCGAGGGTTTATACAGAGAGTTTTGAGAATTTCGTCGATTATTTTATACCGCGATAAATGTTTCTGGGAACGGTTGGTTTCCGAGGTGTAGTTCAGTGTTGTGAGCTATGATTTTGATCAGTTATATTTTATGATTATTCAGGGGATCGAGATCGTGCTTCGGGCGAGGGATCTTCCGCCGGACCACGTGATTAGCGCTAGTGCGCGTTTTGCTCACCTGGGAGTGGACAATTTATTTTCACTGATTAATCGCGAGTCTTTAATACACGTTTTACGAGCTAGAGCATGCAGATGAGATTATAATTTATATGAGCATTTGTTATATGATTATGCCTATACAATTATACATTACGTATATGCATTCATATTATGCTTTATATACTTGCATAGAACTATTTATGATTTGGTTTACACAGAGTACATGAAAGGACCCAACCCCGATTTAGTTTCCTAAACCGGAATCAAACCCCTTCTGAAAACGTGAACCAACAAAAACCATTAAAATTTCGGCAGAGTAACGCTACTAACGCGGAATTGCCTTTACCTGCACCCGAAAAATAACACTTCATCCTATGCCACAAAAGCCAAACCGTAGGCACCAATCCCATCCATATTTCTCAATATTATATCAATAACAATAAGCAGTAAACATAACTGTAATATATAGTATATCCAGGAAAAACCGTATAAAACATGTATCAGGACGTATCAGAGCGACCTCTAGTATAAATATATACATAATGTACAACAGTAGGCGAAACAAGAAACCTACTGGAAAACACAGGTAGCTCGAACAACTAGCCTCCGACCACGACGTGAGACACCAGAATTTGAACTGCAAACTAGGCACGAAAACCGAAAGGCCCAGGGGAAAGACATGAAAACCATTAGAGTGAGTAGACGAAAATAAATGTCTTTCGCCGAATAATATATGTTATAAAAACATATGCGAGTCTAAACGCATAAAAATCAAATGGTACACGAGGGAGACTCTAACTCCTCACGCGTACAGAGCATGCATCATAAATACCGCGGGGTCACTCATGGACTCCCTCGCGCTAATACAGTCTGAATCACGAGATCCCAGACCCACACATGATTCTAAGCCAGAAAGGCCTCGGGTCAGGATATCTGTCCCCCCCGGAGCATACTCGGGGATCAGCCGAGAAGCCATGTGTATCGATACAACCCTTTTTACTGAGACTGTACTCTGTGTAAACCAAATCACAAATAATTTCCATGCACATGCATAAAACATAATGTAAATGTATATATGTTCATAGATGCATATTCGTAAGTGCATAATTGTAAAACACGTGCTCATAAAAATCATGATTATAACTGCATGCTCATGCTCGTAAAACGTATATAAAAGACTCGCAGTCAATCCGTGAAAAGAAATGTCCACTCACAGGTGAGCAAAATGCGCACTCGCGCTAATCACGTGGCACGGCGGAAGATCCCTCGCCCGAAGCACCATCTCGATCCCCTGAATAGTCACAAAACATATCTGATCAAAATCACAATTCTCTACACTGTACCACACCGCGGAAACCAACCGTTCCCGGAAATGTACAACACAGTGTAATATAATCGACGAAATTCCTAAAATCTCCACTCGAAACCCTCAACTGAAAATCCGATACCCAAATCAATTCGAAAACCTCAAGGCGATGATCGGGGCGCGAATACGAGAAAAATGACACTAAAATCATCGAAAACCAAAAAGTCAACGCCCTCGCCGGAGCACCAACGTTGACCGACGAGGAAAGCCCAGTCCTCTAGCTTACCTCAAGCCCAACATCTTTTTCATACTAAATCAACACTAAATCAGCTCGAAACAAAACAAAATACAATTCCGAAAACCACCATGGGTTCCACCGGAAACCTCGTCTCATCCAAAATCAAATACTCAGAAAGCATCAATGGAGTAAGGGGAGTCGAAACCCCCTCACCCCCGCCACCGTGGCTCGCCGGAAGACCTCCCCCCGTCACCGGCGAAATTCAAGAATTTAACCCGATTTGAATTCAACCAAAACTCAATCAATTCTCACAAACTCAACTACCAATCGACAAAGGAACTTAAGAGAAGTCGAGCCATACCCAAACCGTGGCTGGAGGTGGCCGGAATGTCCGGGTCGGCCGGCGAAAGGCAACCGGGTCGTTTTTCTCCACGGGTCGACGGTCAACGGGTCAAACAGTGAAAGTCAACGCCGGTCAAACTTCCAACAGTGTTTTTCGACAATTTTTGACTATTTTCGATATTTATACTCGCGCCTCAGGAGGATCAACGGTCCAAAACGGATAACCATTACGATTCGGATAAACACGATACGAACGGATAAACTCGTCGATAATCCGAAACTTTAAATAATCATATTATATTCCTCGGTTATCGGAAAAATCATCCGGAACCGCCCACGAACTCGAAATCACGTGAACTACAACTCTCGAGAAGAGACTCAACTCAAATTCTCGGCCGATAATTAAGTCGCAAACACAACCGGCAAACCCCACAATTATCGATAAACCGCGATTACCTGATAACTCGGGAATTACACTGTTTGCTCTACTGATTCTAGTTCGAGTCGTCACAAATCTACCCCCCTTAAAAAAATTGACCTTGAAATTTACGTCCCTGTCAAGTGAACAAATGAGGATACTGCTCCCGCATACGTTGCTCAGTCTCCCAGGTGGCTTCCTCAACCGAGTGATTCTGCCACAAGACCTTCACCAGCGGTATCACACGGTGAAAGGACCCAACCCCGGTTTAGTTGCCTAAACCAGAATCAAACCCCTTCGAAAACACGAACCAACCAAAATCGTAGAAATTTTGGCAGAGTTTCGTTACTATCGTGGAATTACCATTACCTGCACGCGGAAAATACACTTCATCCTATCCCACAAAAATCAAACCGTGGGCACCAATCCCATCCGGATTTCTCAATATATCAATAGTAAAGTAAAACAATAAATATATCTATACTTTACTGAAATCCGGAGTAAAATCGTATAATATATACAACAGATTACTCAGAGCGACCTCTAATGTATAATCATATAAATATACCACAGTAGGTAGAACAATAAACCTACTGGGAGAAACAAGGTAGCTTGAGCACTATGCCTCCGACCATGACGTGCGACACCAGAGTCCGAACTGCAAACTGGGCACGGAAACCGAAAAACCCAGGGGAAAGACATGAAAACTGTTAGAGTGAGTGGACGAAAATAAATGTCTTTCACCAGTTAATATATATGTTTAAAATAACATATGCGAGTCCAGGTAAATAAAAATAACAAAGTACACGAGGTAAAATCATACTCCTCCAGCGTACTGAGCATGCAAGTAAAAATCCCACGGGGTCACTCATGGACACATCCGTGCTAGTACAGTCCGAATCACGGGATCCCAGACCCACACGTGATTATAAGCCAGAAAGGCCTCGGTTCCGGGGAAACGCCCCTCGCCGGTCAGGTCGGGGTAACGCCCTTCCTGGTAGGCCTACCATCGGGGATCAGCCGAGAGGCAAGTGTATTGATACAACAACGTAACTGAGACTGTACTCTGTGTAAATCAAATCATAAATAGTTCGATGCAAATGCATGAAACAATATATAAGTGCATATACGTAATATATACTAGTATAAGCATAATCGTATAACACATGCTCATGTAAATCGAAATCTCGTATGCATGCTCAAGTTCGTAAAACGTGTAATAAGACTAGCAAACAATCCGTGAAAAGAAATGTCCACTCACAGACTAGCGTAACGCAGTTCGCGTTAACCCGTGATCTGGCGGAAAGTCCCTCGCCAAACAAACGACCACGAACCCCTGAATAATCACAATGTCCATTACTCAAAGCCATAACTCGACAATTCAAAACAAATCTCGAGAAACCACCGTTCTCGGAAACACGTAATTCAATGTCGACGAATCGTCGAAAATCCGATATTTACATCTCAATACCTCGTTGTATGTTCGGATGCTCAATTCGAAAAACGAACCTCCCCACTGCGATCGGGGCACGATTTCGAGTGAAATGACATGCAACTTGTCGAAAACTCCAAAAGTCAAAGTTTGACTTTTGACCGCCGCCGGCGGCGGCGCCACCACCAACCTGAAATTTTCCCTGCGGAGCAACCCCTATTCCACTCCAAATCACCCACTGTGGAACTTTCATAACTGCATCGAAGGCCAATTCTCACTCTAACCATGTCAATTTCATGAAAAACTTAATGTTCACACAAATTTCACATCCAAAATTCTCCAAGCACAAATGAAATTAGATCACCAAACTTACATGGTAGCTTCCTAGTTATGAGGGCTACAAAAACTAGTCCTTGTTGTAGCTCAATTCGGCCGGAATCGTGGAACCCGAATAACCTCAAAAATCCCAAACTTTTGGCCGGAATTTCTCTCTGCACCGTCCACCTCGCCGTGAACGGTAGCTGACATGGGGTCAAGGGCTTCAAGGCGCACCGAACGGGACCGGAAGCAAGCCGTGGGGTGGCCGGAATCCACCACGCCACCGTGGAGCCTTGGCTTCCCGTCGTGAAGCTTATCTCCACCGAGTTGACTCGGTCAACTCGGTCAACTTCCCATAAATGCCAAATGTTGACTTGCCTGAAATAGCAACCTTCTATTTATAGGCCTTCCCAAAATGGAAACTTTCAAACACCCTTTTCGGTAAACTTCGAATATCCGTAATTTTCTCGTCGTAATTCCGATTCCGATAATTCTCGCAGTAACAAACTCGACTCGACGTATTCTTCAATTATCACCCGAAGTCAAACACATCGACCAAACTGATAAAAAGTCAACTATTCAACCCAAACACATATTTAAACCGACTAAGTAATCAACAATCGAAAATATTCACAACTTAATCTTCGTAACTCGGAATAATGCTCCAGAAGTTCCCATGAGCTCGAAATTAAATTCTCAACATCTTCCGTGAAGAAGCCGAAACCAAATTCTCGTCCGGTAATTTAGTCGCTAAGAAATACCCCATTTAAACCCGATTACGTCGAAACTTCAAATATTCATAATTTATTCCTCGGTCGTCCAAATAACGATCCGGAACCGCCCACGAACTCGAAATCACACGTACAACGACTCTCGAGAAGAGACCTAGCTCCAATTCTCGGCCAATGATTTATTCGTTAACAAGTCCGGCGATTCGAATAACTGTCGGAAATCTGCGATTACGCGATAACCTCATGAACTAAGCTGATCACACTGCTGATTCTGTTCCGGGTCGTCACACACGTTGCCTCAATTCTTGCTTACGACGATCGAGGATCTGTATCGGCTCCTCCACGTACGTCAAATCCTCTCAGATCAGTAAATGATATAGGGCTAACACATGCGAAGGATCTGAGATGTACTTCCGCAACATCGAAACGTGGAAGACATCATGAACACGAGCCATCTCAGCTGGCAACTCAAGCCGGTAAGCAACAGCTCCAACCCTCTCGGTGATCTCATACGGACCAATGTATCGTGGTCGAAGCTTGCCACGCTTCCCGAAACGCACAACACCCCTCCACGGAGATAGTTTCAGGAAGACCCAATCGCCTACCTCAAACTCAAGACTCTTCCTCCTCACATCCGCATAACTCTTCTGACGATCCTGGGCGATCTTTAATCTGTCTCGGATAATCTGGACGTCCTCCATGGTGATCTTCACCAGATCAGGGCCAATAAGCCATTGCTCGCCCACCTCACTCCAACACAACGGAGTGCGGTACTGCCTCCCGTACAGGGCCTCGTACGGTGCCATCTCAATACTGGCCCGATAGCTGTTGTTGTAGGCGAACTCTATCAAATGTAGTTGCTGGTCACAATTCCCGCAAAACTGCAACAAACATGACCGCAACATATCCTCAAGAGTCTGTATAGTCCACTCAGACTGCCCGTCAGTCTGAGGATGAAAAGCTGTACTGAAACGTAATCTCGTGCCCATGCCTCGCTGCAATGCCTGCCAGAACTCAAAAGTAAACTGACTGTCCCGGTCAGAAACAATAGACACAGGCACACCGTGCAGCCGAACAATCTCTGACAATTACAGCTTGGCCAATCTGCCTACTGATATCTTCCCCGGAAGTGCGAGAAAATGAGCGGATTTCGTCAGTCAATCCACAATAATCCAAATACCAGTGTTGCCAGCCGAAGTACGCGGCAACTGATAAACGAAATCCATGGTAATGTGCTCCTACTTCCAAACCGGAATCTCCAGTGGCTGTAATTTCCCTGCAGGTTTCTGCCTTTCCGCTTTAACTTGCTGAGAGATCAAACATTGGCTCACATATGTGGCAATCTCCCGCTTCATGTTGCGCCACCAGTAATACGCTCGAAGTGTACGAATCATTTTCGTAACACCGGGATGCATCGCATAAGCCGAACTATGGGCCTCTTCCAGAATCTCCTTCTTCAGGCTCTCGTCTCTGGGCACACACAACCTGCCTCTGAACAACAACGTACCGTCGTCACTCAATCGGAACTCTGTAGGCACACCATTCCATATCATGGTCTTCTTGCCCAACAAGTAGGAATCTGAATCCTAAGCCTCCCGAACCTGATCAACCAATACGGGTCGAACCTGAAACTGGCCAACAAGGATAAGTCATCCCACTCGAACTCGGCTCCCGTAGCCCGAAGCTCGGCTAACATAGACACTCTAGCCACACACACATGAAAAAACGAAGCTCCGGATTTCCGACTAAGTGCATCAGCCACAACATTGGCCTTCCCTGGATGGTACTCGAAAGTGCAATTGTAGTCGTTGATCAACTCCATCCACCGGCGTTGCCTCATGTTCAAGTCTGGTTGCATCCATAAGTAAGTGAGACTCTTGTGGTCGGTGTAGATCTTACACTCGGCCCAGTACAAGTAATGTCTCCGAATCTTCAACGCTAGCACAATAGCGGCCAACTCCAAATCATGCGTCGGATAGTTGACCTCGTGTGGTTTCAACTGCCTGGTACCATAGGCTACAACTCTGCCATGCTGCATCAGCACACAACCTAATCCCATCTTCGACGCATCACTATAAACCACGAACTCACCGCTGTCGTCTGGTAATGTCAGAACCGGTGCGGTAGTCAAATTTTCCTTTAGGAGTAAGTAACTCTCCTCACATACATCGGACCACTCAAACTTGACGCCCTTCTTCGTTAGTCTGGTCAGTGGAGTAGCAATCCGAGAAAAATCCTGTACAAATCGCCGGTAGTAGCCTGCCAAACCCAAGAAACTCCGGATCTTCGGTACAGTGGTGGGTCTTGAAAGGACCCAACCCCGATTTAGTTTCCTAAACCGGAATCAAACCCCTTCTGAAAACACGAACCAACAAAAACCATCAAAATTTCGGCAGAGTAACGCTACTAACGCGGAATTGCCATTACCTGCACCCGGAAAATAACACTTCATCCTATGCCACAAAAATCAAACCGTGGGCACCAATCACATCCGGATTTCTCAATATAACAACAGTAATGTAAAGTAATAAATATAACTATACTTTACAGAAATCCGGGGAAAACAGCATAAAAACATGACATAAGAATACTTAGAGCGACTTCTAATATAGATATACAAATAGTAGGCCAAACTAAGAACCTACCATTAAAGAAACATCGCTCGAATACTATGCCTCCAACCACGACGTGCGACACCAGAATCTGAACTGCAAACTGGGCACAGAAACCGAAAAGCCCAGGGGAAAGACATGAAAACCGTTAAAGTGAGTGGACGAAAATAAATGTCTTTCGCCAGATGATATATGTTAAAATAACATATGCGAGTCCAGATAAATAAAGATAATAAAGTACACGAGGTAAACTCATACTTCTCCAGCGTGCTGAGCATGCATGTAAAAATCCCACGGAGTCGCTCATGGACACATCCGTGCTAGTACAATACGAATAACGGGATCCCAGACCCACACGTGATTCTAGCCAGAAAGGCCTCAGGTCAGAGGTCTGCCCCCCCCGGTAAAGGCCTCAGGTCAGGGGTCACAGCCTCCCCCGGTAAACATCTTCGGGGATCAGCCGGGATGCAAGTGTATCGATACAACAACATATACTCAGACTGTACTATGTGTAAACCAAATCATAAATAGTTCGATGCAAATGCATAAAGCAATATTTAAATGTATATACGTAATGTATAATGGTATAAGCATAATAGTATAACACATGCTCATATAAAACATAATCTTGTATGCATGCTCATGCTCGTAAAACGTATGTATTGACTCGCGATTAATAGTGAAAAGAAGTTGTCCACTCATAGATGAGCGTAACGCAGTTCGCGTTAATCCCGTGATCCGGCGGAAAATTCCTCGCCAAACGAACGATCTCGAACCCCTGAATAATCATAAAATCCATTTCTCAAAATCATAACTCGATACCTCAAATCAAATCACGAGAAACAACCGTTCCCGGAAACGTATTATCCAATAACAACGAAATCGTGAAAATCCAATAATCACACCATAAAGCCTCGCTATAATTTCCGATGCTCAAATCGAAAAACAAATCTCACTACTGCGATCGGGGCGCGATTCCGAGTGAAACGACATATAACTCGTCGAAAACCACGTCAGACGGAAGTCGCCGCCGCCGCTGCCACCGTCGCCGGTATTTCAGATCTGCCCAGAAAAATTCATGGCATACATGGTTTTGAAGATCTCGACATTTCCAACAACTTTCCAGTTCAAAGTTAAGGCCAATTTTGACCGAAAAAGGTCCAAAACTCACCTTGAAAGTACAAACCCTCGCCAGAATTTCACATCGACGGATCTCTCTCCTCCGGCCACGGCAACCTCTCAAACCACTTGCAATAGCTTCCTCTCATTGAGGCTAACAAAACCCCTCAAAGAGGAGCCACCATCTCAGCCTCCACGCCGTCACCCAAATCGAACAAAACTCGCCGGAATTTCCCCATTTTCGCCGCCACTTTTCTTCCTCCTCCGGCCACCATAGGAGGGGATCCAACTACCAATCTGAAGAGCAGCCCAAGCCCAACAAAACTCGTGAAGACACCATGCCCAAATATGGCCGGAATTGGCCTCAATTTCTGGCAACCCATTCGGCCTCCAAAATGGGTCGACCCACCCATGGTAAACCCAGTCAACACCCAGGTTTCCTTTTTTGGAAGGTTTCCCAATTCGGCAAGTACCATTTCCGTATTTATACCGTATGCATATCGAACCCCAATCGGATAAATACGACAATAATCGACGGACGAAAATATTCACAACTTATTCCTCGTAACTTGGAAAAATTCTTCGGAAGTTCCCACGAGCTCGAAATTAAATTCTCTACAACTTCCACGCAGAATGCGAAATCAAATTCTCGCCCGATAATTTAATCGCTAAGGAAGCCGCCATAATAGCAGATTACGTCGAAATCGCGACAAATCGTGAAACTCGCAAATAAAATCGATAATCATTCCATTTACGCTTCGGGTCGATCAACGGTCCAAAACGGATCACAATCACGATTCGGATAAGCTCAAACACAAACGGATAAACTCAACAGTATTCCGAAATTTCAAATATTCATATTATATTCATCGGTAGTCCAAATAATGATCCAGAACCGCCCACGAACTCGAAATCACGCGTACAACGACTCTCGAGAAGAGACTCAACTCAGATTCTCGGCCAATAATTAAGTCGTAATCAAAGCCGACGATTCAATCAATTATCAGAAATCTGCGATTATACGCTAACTCACGAATTAAACTGATTACGCTTCTGATTCTGTTACGGGTCGTCACAAATCCACCCCCCTTAAAAAAAATTTCTACCTCGAAATTTCCAAGTCTGCCGACTAAAAAGTAGGAGCACTACCTCTGCTTACATCTCAACTCTCCAGTGGCTACGTCAATAAAAAATATCTCTGTACCCTCAAATCTCGAATCTGAACTGGCTCCACACAAACGCTAAGTCTTCCTTCATAAGGAGTTGATAGGGTACACAACATACAATAAATCTGAAATGTAGTTCCACCATACGGAATACCACACACACCAAGGCCAATGCTAAAGGCATCGCCAAACTATACGGCACAACACAAATTCGCCCCATCATCATATACAGATCAAACATCAGTTCAATCCGAACTCGCTCCAGCACACTGGAGTACAACATCGTTCCTCAAAACGACATCATGCAGCGTCATAATCATAGTGGTCCACAAACTGGTACTGCATGCAATATCGAACAGTTGAAACTGCTGGTCCCAAATCCCTCGGAACAGCCATACACAAGACTACAACATGCCCTCCAAGGTCTGAATAGTCCTCAAAGATCGTCCACCAATCCAAGGATAAGAAACTGTACTAAGCTATAATCTGGTCCCCAATGTCCATTGCAACGCTTGCCAACACTCTGTTGTAGCTGATTATTTCGATCAGCAATATGGGACACAGGCACACCACGAAAATAGACAACCTCCGCAAAACACAGCTATGCCAGGCTGCCACTAAAATCTTTTCCGAAAGTACAAGGAAACGTACTGAGTTTATCGAATGGTCTACAAAGACCCGATAATTGGTATCACAAACCGAAGTGCGTACTAGCACACAAAATCCATAGTGACAAGCTCCAACTTCTAATCGGAAATCTCCAATGGCTGTAACTTCCCAGCAAGTCTCTGCCTCCTAGCCATCGCCTGTCGACCAATGTGGCATCTGCACACACAAGCTGCTACATTCCTCTTCATGTTGCGTCACGAGTAGTAAACTCGAAGTATCTGATACATCTCCGTACCGCTAGTGCATAAGGCACGCAAAACAATGAGCTTCAACATCATCACACTCTAACTCAGCTCTAGTAGCTCGCAACTCGGCTAACACGGAAACTCGAACCACACACACATGATACAATGCAGCTCCCAACCTCTGATTGAATGTATCAGCAACAACATCCCAGAAGGATAGTCAAAGTATAACCACTAGCCTTTCTCAGATAAACTCAAATGTGCAGCCATAGTCGTTAGTCGAGCCCATCCATCTACGTCGCCTCCAGCTCAAATCTGGCCGAAAATGCAAGTAGATGAAACTCATGTGATCAGTGTACATCCTACACTGCGCTGCACGCCGTAGTAATAGTGTCTCCAACTCTCCGATGCTAACATAAGGACAGCTACACCCAAATCATACACAGGATATGCAACTACATAAGGTTTCCACTGCCTGAGACTATGAGCCACCACTCTGCAATACAGCATCAAAGAATAACCAAATCCAAATCTTGATGCATCGCCATAACCCACGAACTCGTCACGATCGATAGGTAAGGTCAGAGCTAGTGCAACTGTCAACTTCCTTCAGGAGTAAGTAACTCTCCTCGCGTGCATCGGACCACCCGAACTTGACGCCTTCTTCGTCAATCTGAAAAGTGGAGTGGCAATCCGAGAAAATCCTGTACAAAGCACCAATAATAGCCTGCTAAACCCAAGAGACTCCTGATCTCTCGTACAATGGTAGGTCAACCCCAAATCAACACGGCTTCTATCTGGTCAGGATCCATGTCGACTCCCTCGGAGAACATCACACGGCCCAAAATCTTCACGCTAATCGATCAAAATTCACACTGGCTGAACTTCGCAAACAACTGATCATTTCGCGAAGTCCGCAAAACCGTTCACAATTGCTTCTTGTGCTGGCCCACACTTCTGGAGTAAATCAGGATATTGCCAACGAATACGACCGCAAACTCGTCCAGAATCGTCTGAACACCAGGTCCATCAAGTCCATAAGAACTACAGGGGCATTGGTCAACCAAATGGCGTGACCAAGAACTCCTGAAGCCCGCACCGAGATCCGAAAGCTGTCCAGACCACATCTGACTCATCGATCCTCAACTGATGGTATCCAGACCCGAAATCAATCTTCGAAAAGACTGAAGCTCTCGTGAGCTGATCAAACCAATTGTCAATCCGAAGCGGAGGATACTTGCTCTCCTCTGAAGCCTGATTCAGCATCCGACATTCAATGCACCACCTCGTCGAACCATCCAACATTCGCACAAATAATGCAAGAGCACCCAACAGTGATACACTAGGTCGTACGAAATCTTCTCCAGCAACTCCTGAAGTTGAACCTATAGCTCCATCAGCTCCATCAGCTCCGCTGGTACTGAACAACAAAATGTCGGTGATATGAGTCCAGTGCCCGGTAAAAGCTCAATGGTGAAGTCGGTCTCCCAAACTGGAGGAATACCCGGTAACTCCTCCGGAACACACCAGGAAACTCGGGAACCACCGCAATATCACCAATGTCGGGCACAACAACCGTAGTATCCACAACATGAGCTAAGTAAACAACACAACCCGTTTCCACCATCCGCTCGACCATCACCGCTGAAATCACACATGGTAATAAAATATTCTTCTCACCGCGAAACAGTATCTCGGGAAAAGTCTGGTAGTCGAAACACAACCTCCTTCCCGAGACACTCGAACACAGCCAAATGTGTCGCCAAAAGTCCATACTTAACATCACAACAAAATCGATGGTATCCAGCAATAATGGATCCGTGACTAATCCATATCCTCCAACAAAGATCTCGCAACCTCCGGATGGAAGCAACACTCTCCAAAACCTCGGAAGTGGAGATGCAGGTACATTAACCATGGATGTCAAGCGACGATAACCTCAAAGAAACTCTGTCCTCACACAAGGTCGTGGCACGAACTCCGGCATGCCCAACTAACCGTCCACGTCGATTACGACTTACTGAATGACTCGTTTAGAAGTCTGCGTTGGTCAAACTCCAGAAACAGCATCATGACCTCCTCGTGAACTCTGAGTTACCAAACCACTAAAACAGCTGGCTGAGGGCGCTCCCTCGCAACGTGACCCTCCTGGCCACAACAATAGTAACTGAAAGTGCTACACGAACACAAGTCACAATGACACCTGCTGTGAGACAGGATCACCAATGATCACCCAAACTCATGCCACATGAGCAAGTCCGCTACTCTGTGATCTCCACCATCACCAAACGGATCGTCTGCTTTGATCTGATGACCCTCCACATAATCGAAAAGGCCACAGCCTGTTGAAATCACTGATCCCGAGGTGCCTGAACTCAACCTCATCAAAGTATCTTAATTAAGTCCACTTTCCTAAAAACAACACATCGGAAATCGCGTATACCTTTCCTTCTCAATATCATCGCCTCTGAGTGCAGCACATCAAACTCATCATAGTTATCTCGGGGCATAACAGTCAAAATCCCTCTGATGCTTAGGTTTAAACTCATCTCGAACCTCGTGCACTATTTCCTCTGAAGCCACATTACACGTGCAAACGGAAACAAACATATGAACAATATATCTCTGAATGTAGGCCATGAAGTCACAACAGGAACTTACACAATACCAGCCCACCAAATGCAATGATTTGACTCAAGCAAAACATCAACTGCCACGATTTTCTGCTCTGAGGCAACATGTAGACGCCTATACACGCACAACCAGGCAAACCATACCACACAATTCTCTGAACCCAGAATGCTCATCCAAACCCACAACTTACTGGCAAATCGCGCGTCGATTGATCCTCAATAGGATCCACAACCGTACCGACACGGAAAGCACGTCAAGGAGGCATCCTAATGAATAAAACATCGTTCGCAACAAGTAGAACATAATCATGGAACTTTAAATATTTGAAAGCATACAACACCTGGAGTATTGATGAGTATCCGCCAGCCGGTCGGGTCATCACTCCAGACATGCTGTACATTCTCAAATACCCTTAGTAAACACGACTACAAAAGTCTACAAAACCTAAAACCTAGTGCTCTAATTCCAAGCTGAAAGGACCAAACCCCGATTTAGTTTCCTAAACCGGAATCAAACCCTTTCTGAAAACACGAACCAACAAAAACCATAAAAATTTCAGCAGAGTAACGCTACTAACGCGGAATTGCCATTACCTGCACCCGGAATATAACACTTCATCCCATGCCACAAAAATCAAACCGTGGGCACCAATCCCATCCAGATTACTCAATATAACAACAGTAATGTAAAGTAATAAATATAACTATACTTTACAGAAATCCGGGGAAAACCGCATAAAAACATGACATAAGAATACTCAGAGCGACTTCTAATATAGATATACAAATAGTAGGCCAAACTAAGAACCTACCATAAAAGAAACATCGCTCGAATACTATGCCTCCAACCACGACGTGCGACACCAGAATCTGAACTGAAAACTGGGCACGGAAACTGAAAAGCCCAGGGGAAAGACATGAAAACCGTTAGAGTGAGTGGACGAAAATAAATGTCTTTCGCTAGATGATATATGTTAAAATAACATATGTGAGTCCAGATAAATAAAGATAATAAAGTACACGAGGTTAACTCATACTTCTCCAGCGTGCTGAGCATGCATGTAAAAATCCCACGGGGTCGCTCATGGACACATCTGTGCTAGTACAGTCCGAATCATGTGAAAGGACCCAATCCCGATTTAGCTCCCTAAACCGGAATCGAACCCCTTCGAAAATACGAACCAACAAAAACTTTTCAAAATTTGGGCAGAGTTTCGTTACTAGCGTGGAATTACCATTACCTGCACGCGGAAAATACACTTCATCCTATGCCACAAAAAGCAAACCGTGGGCACCAATCCCATCCGGATTTCTCAATATATCAACAGTAAAGTAAAGTAGTAAATATATATGCACTTTACTGAAATCCAGTGTAAAATCGTATAACGTATTCAACAGGAAGCTCAGAGCGACATCTAATACATAATCGTATACACATACCACAGTAGGTAGAACAATAAATCTACTGGATGAAACAAAGTAGCTCGAGCACTATGCCTCCAACCACGACGTGCGACACCAGAGCCTGAACTGCAAACTGGGCACGGAAACCGAAAAGCCCAGGGGAAAGACAATAAACACGTTAGAGTGAGTGGACGAAAATAAATGTCTTTCACCAGTAATATATACGTATAAAATCATATGCGAGTCAAATGCACATAAAATCAAATGGTACACGAGGGAGACTCTAACTCCTCACGCGTACAGAGCATGCAACGTAAAACATATCGCGGAGACTCTCGTTGGCTTCCACGCGATAGCACAGTCTGAACCACGGGATCCCAGACCCACACGTGATTCCTAGCCAGAAAGGCCTCGGGTCTGGATATCTGTCCCCCCCGGAGCGTACTCGGGGATCAGCCGAGAAGCCAATGTGTATCGATACCACAACATATACTGAGACTGTACTCTGTGTAAACCAAATCATAAATCTTTTCCATGCACATGCATAAAACATAATATGTACGTATATGTATATATTCGTATACGTATATTCGTATAAACATAATCGTAAAACACATGCTCGTAAAATCATAATCAATCTGCATGCTCAAGTTCGTAAATCATTTATAAAAGACTCGCAATCAATCCGTGAAAAGAAAAGTCCACTCACAGACTGGCGTAACGCGTATCGCGTTAACCCGTGATCCGGCGGAATGCCCCTCGCCAAACGAACGATCACGAAACTCCTGAATATTCACAATGTCCAATATTCAAAATCATAATCCGAAAATACAAATCAAACCACGAGAAACCACCGTTCTCGGAAACACGAAATCCAAAGTCGACGAATCGTCGAAAATCCGTATATGTATACCACAATACCTCGCTTTACGTTCGGACGCTCAACTCGAAAAATGAACCTCCCCACTGCGATCGGAGCACGATTTCGAGTCAAATGACATGCGACTTGTCGAAAGTCAAAAAATCAACTCTGACCGTTGACCGCCGCCGTTGACCGCCGTCCACGGCGGCGCCACTGTTGACCGGAGAATTTCATGGCGGAGCTACCCTTGTTCCACTCAAAATCACCCACTGAGCAACTTTCATAACTGCAACAAAGGCCAATTCTCACTCTAACTAGGTCAATTTCATGTAAAACCGAATTGGTTCATAAATTTCAAACCCAAAATTCTCAATCCACAAATCGAATTAGAATACCATGTTTATATGGTTAGAATCACCTTGAAGAGGGCTACAAAACCCAGTCCATGTTTGAGTTCAACTCGGCCCGAAACGAAAGTCACCATTAACACCAAAAACCTTGAACTTTGGTTCCAAAAATCTCTCTCCACCGTGAGCTCCACCACGAGAGGAGGTCGGCACAGGGACGGGGGCACCGAGACGAGTTGAACGGGACCAGCCCCGCCCTCTGGGGTGGCCGGAGTCGTCGCACCGCCGTGAGCCACCTATAGGCCGACGTGAATTCTCATTCTCCACCGAGTTGACCGAGTCAACTCGGTCAACACTCAAAGAGGAAAGGTCTGACCTGCCCAAAGTAGCAACTTCTATTTATAGACTTTCCATTTTTGGAAACTTCATAATTATCCTTTTCGACAAACTTTAAACACGCGTAACTTCTTCGTCGTAATTCCGATTCCGATAATTCTCACGGCCACAAACTCGTCTCGACATATTCTTCAATAATCACTCAAAGTCAAACACATCGGCCAACCGAATAAAAATTCAACCCTTCAAAGCAACACACATTAAATCGACTAAATAATCAACAAACGGAAAAATTCGCAACTAATTCCTCGTAACTCCAAATCATGCTCCAGAAGTTCCCACAAACTCGAAATTAAATTCTGAACAACTTCCGTGAAGAAGCCGAAACCAAATTCTCGTCCGGTAATTTAGTCGTTAAGTAGCCCACCATTTAAATCTGAACTTCAAATATTCATAATTAATTCCTCGGTCGTCCAAATAACGATCCGGAACCGCCCACGAACTCGTAATCACACGTACAACGACTCTTGAGAAGAGACCCAGTTCCAATTCTCGGCCAATAATTTAGTCGTTAACAATCCCTGGCGGTTCAAACCTTGTCGTCAATCTGCGGCTACGCAGTAACTCATATATACAGCTGATCATACTGCTAATTCTGGTCCGGGTCGTCACATCATGGGATCCCAGACCCACACGTGATTCTAGGCAGAAAGGCCTCAGGTCAGAGGTCTGCCCCCCCCCCCCCCCCCGGTAAAGGCCTCGGGTCAGGGGTCATAGCCTCCCCCGGTAAACATTCTCGGGGATCAGCCGGGATGCAAGTGTATCGATACAACAACATATACTGAGACTGTACTCTGTGTAAACCAAATCATAAATAGTTCGATGCAAATGCATAAAGTAATATTTAAATGTATATACGTAATGTATAATGGTATAAGTATAATCGTATAACACATGGTCATATAAAACATAATCTCGTATGCATGCTCATGCTCATAAAACGTATGTATTGACTCGCGATTAACAGTGAAAATAAGTTGTCCACTCATAGATGAGCGCAACGCAGTTCGCGTTAATCCTGTGATCCGGCGAAAAATTCCTGCCAAACGAACGATCACGAACCCCTGAATAATCTTAAAATCCATTTCTCAAAATCATAACTCGATACCTCAAATCAAATCACGAGAAATAACCGTTCCCGGAAACGTATTATCCAATAACAACGAAATCGTGAAAATCCAATAATGACACCATAAAGCCTCGCTATAATTACCGATGCTCAAATCGAAAAACAAACCTCACCACTGCGATCGGGGCACGATTCCGAGTGAAACGACATATAACTCGTCGAAAACCACGTCGGACGGAAAGTTGCCGCCGCCGTCGCCACTGCCACCGTCGCCGGAATTTCAGATCTTCCCAGAAAAATTCATGGCATACATGGTTTTGAAGATCTCAACATTTCCAACAACTTTCCAGTTCAAAGTTAAGGCCAATTTTGACCGGAAAAGGTCCAAAACTCACGTTGAAATTACAAACCCTCGCCGAAATTTCACATCAACGGATCTCTCTCCTCCGGCCATGGCAACCTCTCAAACCACTTGCAATAGCTTCCTCTCATTGAGGCTAACAAAACCCCTCAAAGAGGAGCCACCATCTCAGCCTCTACGCCGTCACCCAAATCGAACAAAACTCGCCGGAATTTCCCCATTTTCGCCACCACTTTTCTTCCTCCTCCGGCCACCATTAGAGGGGATCCAACTACCAATATGAAGAGCAGCCTAAGTGCAACAAAACTCGTGAAGACACCATGCCCAAATATGGCCGGAATCGGCCTCAATTTCTGGCAACCCATTCGGCCTCCAAAATTGGGTCGACCCACCCATGGTAAACCCAATCAACACCCAGGTTTCCTTTTTTGGAAGGTTTCCCAATTTGGCAAGTATCATTTCCATATTTATACCGTACACATATCGAATCCCAATCGGATAAATACGACAATAATCGACGGACAAAAATATTCACAACTTATTCCTCGTAACTCGGAAAAATTCTTCGGAAGTTCCCACGAGCTCGAAATTAAATTCTCTACAACTTCCACGAAGAATGCGAAATCAAATTCTCGCCCGATAATTTAGTCGCTAAGGAAGCCGCCATAATAGCAGATTACGTCGAAATCACGACAAATCGCGAAACTCGTAAATCAAATCGATAATCATTCCATTTACGACGCTTCGGGTCGATCAACGGTCCAAAACGGATCACAATCACGATTCGGATAGGCTCAAACACAAACGGATAAACTCAACAGTATTCCGAAATTTCAAATATTCATATTATATTCCTCGGTCGTCCAAATAATGATCCAGAACCGCCCACGAACTCGAAATCACGCGTATAACGACTCTCGAGAAAAGTCTCAGCTCAGATTCTCGGCCAATAATTAAGTCATAATCAAAGCCGACGATTCAATCAATTATCAGAAATTTGCGATTATACGCTAACTCACGAATTAAACTGATTACGCTTCTGATTCTGTTCCGGGTCGTCACAGGTCTACTCTAATTCAGCACGGCCTCGATCTTGTCAGGATCAACACTGACTCCCTTAGCCGATATCACGTGGCCCAGAAACTTCACACTATCCAGCCAAAACTCGCACTTGCTGAATTTCGCAAACAACTGATGGTCCCGCAAAGTCCGCAACACCGCTCGCAAATGCTTTTTATGCTGGCCCACACTCTTAGAATAGATCAAAATATCATCGATAAACACAATCACAAATTTGTCCAGAAACCGTCTGAACACCTGATTCATCAAGTCTATGAAGGCTGCGGGGGCGTTGGTCAACCCAAACGGCATAACCAAAAACTCGTAGTGCCCATACTGCGATCTGAAGGCTGTCCTGGCCACATCAGACTCTCGGATCCTCAACTGGTGATATCCGGATCGAAGATCAATCTTTGAAAAGACTGAAGCTCCCTTAAGCTGATCAAACAAGTCATCAATCCGCGGCAACGGATACTTGTTCTTCACTGTAACCTGATTCAGCTTCCGGTAGTCGATGCATAACCGCATAGATCCATCTTTCTTCCGTACAAACAAAACAGGGGCACCCCATGGCGAAACATTGGGTCGAATAAAACCCTTCTCCAGCAACTCCTGGAGCTGAACCTGCAACTCTTTCAACTCCACCGACGCCATACGATACGGTGCCTGAGAAATGGGTCCTGTACCCGGTAACAACTCAATAGTGAAATCAATCTCCCGAACAGGAGGTATACCCGGTAACTCCTCCGGAAACACATCCGGAAACTCAGAAACAACCTCAATACCACCAAGGTCCGGCACGGCAGCCGTAGTGTCTACCACATGAGCTAAATAAGCAACACATCCCTTCTTCATCAACCGATTCGCCCTCATCGTGGAAATCAAACATGGTAGTGAAGTGTTCTTCCCGCCGCGAAACAATATCTCGGAAAAGCCTGGTCGTCTAAACGCGACCTCCTTCTTGTGACAGTCAAACATGGCCCAATGCGGAGAATTTCACCGGCGAGGAAAGCCCAGTCCTCTAGCTTACCTCAAGCCCAACATCTTTTTCAACTACCACGAGTCCCAATTCATACTAAATCAACACGAAATCAGCTCGAACCAAAACGGAATACAATTTCGGCAACCACCACGGGTTCCACCGGAAACCTCGTCTCATCCAAGATCAAATACTCAAAAAGCATCAATGGAGCAAGGGGAGTCGAAATCCCCTCACCCCCACCACCGTGGCTCGCTGGAAGACCTCCCCGCGTCACTGGAGAAATTCAAGAATTTAACCCGATTCAAGAATTTAACCAAAACTCAATCAATTCTCACAAACTCAACTACCAATCGACAAAGGAAATCAAGGGAAGTCGAACCATACCCAAAGCGTGGCTGGAGGTGGCCGGAAAGTCCGGGTCGGCCGGAAAAATGCAACCGGGTCATTTTTCTCCACGGGTCAACGGTCAACGAGTCAAATAGTGAAAGTCAACGCCGGTCAAACTTCCAACAGTGTTTTTCGACAATTTTCGACTATTTTCGATATTTATACTTGCGCCTCGGGACGATCATTGGTCCAAAACGGATAACCATTACGATTCGGATAAACACTGTGACGACTCGAACCAGAATCAGTAATGTAGTCGGCACAATTCACGAGTATATGCGTAGTCGCACTTTTACGATATATGTGTGGTTTGCCGATTTGATTCACGACCTGATTTTTGGCTGAGAATTTGAATTGAGTTTCTTCACGGAAGTTGTAGAGTACGTGATTTCGAGCTCGTGGGCGGTTCCAGATTATTTTTCCGATAACCGAGGAATATAATACGATTATTTGAAGTTTCAGTTTTCGACGAGTTTATCCATTTGTTTCGTGTTTATCCGAATTGTGATGGTTATCCGTTTCAAATCATTTATCAACCCGAGGCACGAGTATAAATATCGAAAATAATCGTAAAATTCCCGAAAACACTGTTTGATGTTGATTGGACCGTTGACTTTCCAAAAACAGCAAGTTGACCGTTGACCCGTGGGGGAAAACTTTCCCGTTTTGGCTTCGCCGCCCGACGTCCATTTTCCGGCCACTTCTGACCTCGTTGAGGGTAAGGTTCACTTCTCCTTGTGATTTCGAGTTGATTGGTATTTGGTTTTGTGGAAATTGATGAGGATTTGTGGTGACCCGATTCGGGTCGGTTTCACGTTTGTCGCCGGTGACGGTTAGGGGGGTTCCGGCGAGTTATGGAGGGGGGGTTGTTGGGGTTTCAACTCCCCACACCTTGGTGATGCTCCCTGGGTGTTTGGTTTTGGACGAGGTGATGGTAAATGGGGAACCCGATTAGGTTACAGGAGGGAATTCCGATTTTGGTTCGAGCTGGAAATTGGGGAGGTTCTAACGAGTTTTGGTTGTTATGGTAGTGGAAGAAAAAGAAGGACTGGTTGTGAGCTTCATTTTTGGAGCTTCCTCCCCGGAGGAAGTCACCGTTGACGGCGCGGCGGCGGCGGCGGCGGCGGTCAACGACGGTGCTTCGGCGAGGAGTTGACTTTTTGGTTTTCGACGTTTTTAATGTCATTTTTCTCATAATCGCGCACTGATTATCGTCCAGAGGTTTTCGTAGTGATTTGGGTATCAGATTTTCAGTCGAGGGTTTCGAGTGGAGATTTCGGGAATTCCGTTAATCATTTTGTACTGCATTGTATATTTCCGGGAACAGTTGGTTTCCGTGGTTAAGTACAGAGTTGTGGGTTATGTTTTTGATCAGTTATGTTTATGAATGTTCAGGAGATCGAGATCGAGATCGTGCTTCTGGCAAGGGATCTTCCGCCGGGCCACAAGATTAGTGCGAGTGCGCGTTTTGCTGATCTGTGAGTGGACAATTTCTTTTCACGGATTGATTGCGAGTCTTTATACACGTTTTACGAACTTGAGCATGCATACGAGATTTCAATTTACATGAGCATGTGTTATACGATTATGCCTATACCAGTATATAGTACGTATATGCACTTATATATTGTTTCATGCATGTGCATTGAACTATTTATGATTTGGTTTACACAGAGTACAGTCTTTATATATGTTGTTGTATCGATACACTCGCATCCCAGCTGATCCCCGAGGGTGCCTACCAGGGGGGACTGTTTCTTGTGCCGATGTAGTTCCGGGTGGAAACAGATACCTTGACCTGAGGACTTTCTGGCTAGAATCACGTGTGGGTCTGGGATCCCGTGATTCGGACTGTACTAGCACGGATGTGTCCACGAGTGACCCCGTGGGATTTTATGCATGCTCTGTACGCGTGAGGAGTTAGAGCCTTAATGTTGACTGGACCGTTGACTTTCCAAAAACAGCAGGTTGACCGTTGACCCGTGGGGGAAAACTTTCCCATTTTGGCTTCGCCGCCCGACGTCCATTTTCCGGCCAACTCTGACCTCGTTGAGGGTAAGGTTCACTTTTCCTTGTGATTTCGAGTTGATTGGTGTTTGGTTTTGTGGAAATTGATGAGGATTTGTGGTGACCCGAATCGGGTCAGTTTCACGTTTGTCGCCGGTGACGGTTATGGGGGTTCCGGCGAGTTGTGGAGGTGAGGTTGTTGGGATTTCAACTCCCCACACCTTGGTGATGCTCCTTGGGTGTTTGGTTTTGGACGAGGTGATGGTAAATGGGGAACGCGATTAGGTTACCGGAGGGAATTCTGATTTGGGTTCGAGCTGGAAATTGGGGAGGTTCTGACGAGTTTTGGCTGTTATGGTAGTGGAAGAAAAGGAAGGATTGGTTGTGAGCTTCATTTATGGAGCTTCCTCGCCGGAGGAAGTCACCGTTGACGGCGCGCCGCAGCCGGCGGTGGCGGTCAACGGCGGTGCTCCGGCGAGGAGTTGACTTTTTGGTTTTCGACGTTTTTAATGTCGTTTTTCTCGTAATCGCGCCCTGATTATCGTCCAGAAGTTTTCGTAGTGATTTGGGTATCGGATTTTCAGTCGAGGGTTTCGAGTGGAGATTTCGGGAATTCCGTTAATCATTTTGTACTGCATTGTATATTTCCGGGAACGGTTGGTTTCCGTGGTTAAGTACAGAGTTATGGGTTATGTTTTTGATCAGTTATGTTTATGCATGTTCAGGAGATTGAGATCGAGATCGAGATCGTGCTTCTGGCGATGGATCTTCCGTCGGGCCATAAGATTAGCACGAGTGCGCATTTTGCTGATCTGTGAGTGGACAATTTCTTTTCACGGATTGATTGCGAGTCTTTATACACGTTTTACGAACTTGAGCATGCATACAAGATTTCGATTTACATGAGCATGTGTTATACGATTATGCCTATACCAGTATATATTACGTATATGCACTTATATATTGTTTCATGCATGTGCATTGAACTATTTATGATTTGGTTTACACAAAGTACAATTTTTATATATGTTGTTGTATCGATACACTCGCATCCCGACTGATCCCCGAGGGTGCCTACCAGGGGGGACTGTTTCTTATGCCGATGTAGTTCCGGGTGGAAACAGATACCCTGACCTGAGGCCTTTCTGGCTAGAATCACGTGTGGGTCTGGGATCCCGTGATTCGGACTGTACTAGCACGGATGTGTCCACAAGCGACCCCGTGGGATTTTATGCATGCTCTGTACGCGTGAGGAGTTAGAGTCTCCCTCGTGTACCATTTGATTTTTATACATTTGACTCGCATATGTTTTTATAACATATATTATTCGGCGAAAGACATTTATTTTCGTCCACTCACTCTAACGATTTTCATGTCTTTCCCCTGGGCTTTTCGATTTCCGTGCCCAGTTTGCGGTCCAGGTTTTGGTGTTTCACGTCGCGGTTGGAGGCTAGTGATCTGAGCTACCTGTGTTTTCCAGTAGGTTCTTGTTTCGCCTACTGATGTGTATATTGTATATATTTACACTAGAGGTCGCTCTGATACATTCTGATACATGTTTTATATGGATTTTCTCGGATATATATATATATATTACAGTATGTTTACTGTTTATTGCTTATGATATGATGTTGAGAAATCTGGATGTGATTGGTGCCCATGGTTTGGTTTTTGTGGCATAGGACGAAGTGTTATTTTCAGGGTGCAGGCTTATGCAATTCCGCGTTAGTAACGAAACTCTGCCGAAATTTTGAATGGTTTTTGTTGGTTCTCGTTTTCATAAGGGGTTCGATTCCGGTTTAGGCAACTGAATCGGGGTTGGGTCCTTTCAAACACGATACGAACGGATAAACTCGTCGATAATCCGAAACATCAAATAATCATATTATATTCCTCGGTCATCGGAAAAGTCATGCGGAACCGCCTAAGAACTCGAAATCACGTGAACTACAACTCTCGAGAAGAGACTCAACTCAAATTCTCGGCCGATAATTAAGTTGCAAACACAACCGGCAAACCACACAATTATCGATAAACCGCGATTACGTGATAACTCGGGAATTACACTGTTTCCTCTACTGATTCTGGTTCGGGTCGTCACAGTACAGTCATAGTATATGTTGTTGTATTGATACACTTGCATCCCGGCTCATCCCCGAGGATGTTTACCGGGGGAGGCTGTGACCTCTGACCCGAGGCCTTTACCGGGGCGGAGGACAGACTTCTAACTTGAGGCCTTTCTGGCTAAAATCACGTGTGGGTCTGGGATCCCGTGATTCGGACTGTACTAGCGTGGACGTGTCCATGAGTGACCCCACAGAGTTTTAAGCTGCATGCTCCGTACGCGCGAGGAATTTGAGTCTCCTTCGTGTACTATGTCATATTCATTTATTTAGACTCGCATATGTTTTTATAACATATATTATTCGGCGAAAGACATTTATTTTCGTCCACTCACTCTAAAGGTTTTCATGTCTTTCCCTTGGGCTTTTCGGTTTCCGTGCCTAGTTTGCAGTTTAGATTCTGGTGCCTCACGTCGCAGTCGGAGGCTAGCACTACCACATTTTTAGGTATTGCCGGCGACTGTCGCCGGCCTTTGTTTATAAGTCGCCGGTGATAGTCATTACCGGCGACATGTCGCCGGTAATACTCTCGCTGGAAACTTGGCGCCGGTGATAGTATCACCAGTGACTTATTATGCTAGTCGCCGGTGATACCTTGAAGTATCACCGGCGACTAAACTCGCTGGCAATGAAGTCATCACCGGCGACAAACTCGCCGGCAATGACTAAACCATTGCCGGTGAGTTTGTCGCCGGCAATGGTGTTCCGCTGTGACCGGAAATGAGAGTTATTGCCGACGAGATTGGTCCAACTCGCCGGCAATACCCGATGAAATTTGACAAAAAAAAGCCGTTCTGGATTGGGCCCAATTCCAGAACCTGCACTGAAAAACAGAAACCGTACAAATACAAGTTCAACGGTAAACACATAATTGACCAACGTACAGTACAAACAGCAACAATACGAGAATAAACTACAACTACACTAAGGGTCGAGGAAATCCATGTTGACGTAATCATTTGAACTCCAGTGGCTACCCTGGTCTTGCTGTGGTGGTGACGGCTGCGGTGGTGGAACACTGTGGAACACAGGGATCGGGGGAGGTGTGGGGAGCGGTTGACCGGTAGTCTGGCACGCGTACATGGTGCTAACGGGTTGACTTCTTATAGTTGCTGCGCCCTACTCGACCAACCCAAATAGTTGAGTGAACCTACATGAAGGGACTTGGTGTTTTTCAATCTGTTCTCCCTGTTCGTCTTGGAAATCGCCTTGTTTGATAAACATATGTAAAAAAAATAGTAACTAACTATTTCAATATGATACGATACATTAGGGTTGTAAAATATATTCAGGATGCATACCTTCGCATTGGGGTGCTCGAAGTGGGCTACCAGCCACAGCCACTCGTACTTCCTAAACTAGAATTCGCTATGGGTAGAACCTCGGCCTAGCTCCTTGTACTGTGTGCAATGTTTTGAAAGCTCGTTCTTCCACTTTTTATACCTATATTAACACCAGAAACAAATGTTAGAGATATTAAAACACTTGATAAAGTGTTTATCTAACTCGATATATACTCAAATAACTCGAATCACATCACCTGATATGTAGTTGACGCTCTGCCCACGTGTGAATAAGGCATTCATCCACGTCAAACCACAGCTGCAAGATGAATATATAAATGGTAAAATTATATATTTCTCCGGACTTAATTAATAAATGTAAAATTTACGTAATGAAAATACGATTTAACTCACACTCAGTGCATTATACACTTGCAACTTCACGTAGCGAGGCACACATCCCCAATCTGGCCAAAGCATTGAGACCTTGTCCAGCACGACGGCCCCGGCATGCTGGCATACTTTCGCGTGGTGTCAAATGTCTCGATCACCTCACCATGCTCATTAGCCCTAATGATCATTTTCCTTCCCCCGGTGGCCTGCTCAAGATTCTTCCCGGTGCAGGGGCCTCTAATCTTTCGTTTTCCATTGCCATTAACGATAATGCCTAATAATACAATGTCAACAAATTGATATTATTAATTGAGACTATTTATAGTCTTAAGTAATAATTAAGTACTCAATCTTGTTAAATAAAATTTACCTGCATCGTCCGTTTGCTGGTTGTTGCACCTCGCACTCCAAAGATACATGGGGTTGAACGGGATGAAGTTGTACGCTTCCTCCACGCTCAGGAACTCCGGCCGTCCTTCAATATAAATAGGTCTCCCCCTATCATCGAATTCAGGGATCATAGGAATCTCGTCGGGCACGAAGAGACCGGACGGCGGAGATAGATAAGGCCTGGACGATGAGGCGCCAGCACCATCTGCCTCAGATGATTCCCATGAAAAGGGAGTAGGCACCGGGCCAATGTGGGGCATTTGGATGGAGGGCGTTTCTGATGCGCCCGTTGAGTGTCACTCGCCTGACTGTCTGCTGACTGAGGGTCGAGCCTGGACTGAGGGTTGCATGGATCCGGATCGTCCAGCTTCCTCCTCTTCTCGCGCACGTAGAAAAATTTGTATGCGAGCATTCATAATTGGGCCGCTGTGGGTGTTGCTGACTGCGGCTGAGGAAGCTTGACTACTGCTCCCTCCACTGGATCTAGTCCCTCTCTGTTTGATGCCTCCAAGCCAATTTGCCGCAAAACCTCCTGCACATCCAACAATTTCACAGAACAGCCAAAAAAATATTCGATATGCCAAAAATAACCAACACAAAAATATATACGTACACAAACATATCCTACATATCATTACCGAAATATCATTACTGAAATATCAATTACCGAAATATCATTACCGAAATATCAATACCAAAATATCATTTCCGAAATATCAATTACCGAAATATCCGAAATATCATTACCAAAATATCATTACCGAAATATCAATTACTGAAATATCATTACCGAAATATCATTACCGAAATATCAATTACCGAAATATCATTACCGAAATATCATTACCGAAATATCAATTACCGAAATATCCTACATAACCAAATCACCAAAAATATCATTACCAATATAATTATCAAAATATCAATTATCAATTACTGAAATATCATTACCGAAATATCCTACATAACATTACCGAAATATCAATTACCGAAATATCTGACATAACCAAATCACCAAAAATATCATTACCAATATAATTATCAAAATATCAATTAATTATAACACAAATGCTTAATTAACCAACACAAAAATAATGTTACAAAAATATATTCTACTAATTAATTTAGCAAATATAATTAAAATATATTAATTCTACTAATTAACTTAACAAATATATTCTACTAATTAACTTAACAAATATAATTAACCAACACAAAAATACATAATTACATAATTAACTAATTAACTTAACAAATATAATTAAAATGCATAATTACTAAAATTGAGAGAGAGAGGGGGGGGGGGGGGGGAGGGACCTGTCATTGGCAGCGGTGGTCGGAATGAAGGGAGGGGAGGAGGTAGGGGAGATGGGAGGAGGAGAGGGGAGCTAGCGGATAGTTCGGGTATATGTGGAGAGGGGAGAGGGAAAAGGGGATGAGAGATTTTAGGAGGGTTTAAGTAGATTTGGGTAGGGTGGGCGGAGAGGAGGGGAGGAGAGATTTTAGGGTTTAGGTTGGGGAAGCTGAAGAAATGGTTGCTGCCCCCGAAGGGGCTGGGATTTTATAGGAGTATGACCGGCGAGTTGCTTATCAACTGGTGGGTAATAGTATTACCCACGAGTTGATAAGCAACTCGTTGGTAATACTATCACCCACGAGTTGCTCGTCGGTGATAGTGATTCCCAAGAATTTCCGGCAAGTTTATACCGTCCATACATCTAATGGTCTTTTTTAATTAAGTGTTCGATCATGGTCTTTTTTAATTAAGTGTTCATTAAGTATTAATTCACAAACACCGATCGATATGAGGTTGGCATGGCCAAATTTTTATAATTTACGACGTACTATAAATACGTACATGCACGTTTATATAACAAACATACATGCACGTTTATATATACTAAAATACGTACATCATTAACGTACTAAGGATGATAATCATAATCATCTTCATCACTTGAGTCTGACTCGGTTTCATAGGTAACCTCTGGCAATATGTGCTGCTCCTCGTCATCTGAATCAGCGTCTACTTCATTTAGATTAACATCGAGAAGTTCTGCTCCAGTAATTCGAACCACAGTCCTAGATCTCACATTATTAAGGCGAATCGTAGATGATTCTGTAATGTCAAAAGCGTTCGGCTTTTGGTATGCAGTAACTTCTTCATCATCTGCGGTCTCACCAAGTGTGGCAGCACTGTATATGTTTCTATGAGCAACATGGTTAACCACCTTCCACGGGACTTTGTTCAGAAGATCGTCAAGGTAAAACACTTGTTTTACTGATATGGCAAGAACGAAAGGGTCTCTTTATACCAGCTTGTAGCAGTATTCACCGAAAATATTCCGTACTGATCGGTCCTTGTGTTCTCCGGGCTAGTATCAAACCATCTACACTTGAACAAGTGCACTTTCATACGGTTCCCATAAATTAGTTCAACAACTGAATGAAGGACACCGTAATAATCAACGCCATCCTGCCCACTATGGACCATCACCCCACAATTCTGTGTTTTCAGTCGGTCGTCTCTATTTTCACATATAAATTTCACGCCATTGACCTGACACATCGAGTAAACTTTTGAAGCTATCGGTTTCATCGCCAAGACCCTCAATTCGTTTAACCACTCTGGGTAACCATCATTTGCTATATGGTTCATCTGAAAAAGATAAGAAACCACGTACACCATAAATTATGAACATAGAAAAAGAAAACCACGTACACACATGCTATATAAGGATATAAAAAATATATATATACACATATACCCTTACCCATTGACTAAAGTAGTTTGCAAACGTCCTGTTATGGTAATCAACATTTCCGGCAATAGCAGGGCAGTGAAGATGATAGTTTTTCCAATATTGAACTTCTGGACAGTTAATCAGTACCGACCAGTGGGCAATGGCTACCTCATTTCCATCCAACTTGTACGGAATTGGAGATGATAGAAAGGTTGAACTAGGGTTCATCTATCGGCATATGTTGTTGGGGGTCCTCCAGCGCTCCCAAATACAAGTTGGTGTACGTTACACACTCGTGCGCAAGATATGCTTCAGCGATACACCCTTCAGGTGCAGATTTATTCTTCACATAGTCCTTGTAGGCTCCCAATTGTCTACAAGTTAACAAGTGCATGTTATGATACTTAAAAAATAAGAATTTACATATAAAAACATAGGCAAACACAAATGTATGAATCATTTGTACCTTTCCATGGGATACATCTAAGTGTAGTGTACCGGACTGGTAAGCAACAATTGTTCGGGAAGATGGATCATCAGGTGAGGCATGATGTCGAAAAAATTTGGGGGAAATATCCTCTCAAGCTTGCACATGATAAAAATGATGTCATCTTGCATCTCCCTGAGATCTGATTTTTTAACTTCCCTGGTGCATAACTTCTGAAAGAATCTTGACAAGGCCACAAACGGCTCCACCACCTCTTTGGGCAGGTACCCTTGAATGAAAATAGGGAAAAGGTGTTGAAGCAGTACATGGCAGTCATGACTCTTTAATCCGTATATCTTATTGTCCCGGAAGTTAAAACACCTGCTTATATTTCCTGCATAGCCATAAGGATACTTACATATATAGCCATAAGAAACAATTATATTTCTTGCATATAACCATATATAAGTAAAAATTATATTAATTTCCTGCATAGCCATAAGAATATATATCTGACATTACTCAGCCACCCAAAAATTTCATGCTTCTGCTTCGGCTTGACAGTGTAAGGAGCTTGAGACATTTTTTTCTTACCATCTCTTAACCACAAATGTTTCCACAGTCCCATAGCTTTCAGATCAATGCATGCCTTAAGGATGTCTTTTGTTTTCCCTTCAAAATTAAGAACTGTGCCCACCACCCTTTCACACACATTCTTCTCTATGTGCATGACATCTAGGTAGTGTCTGATAGGCAACCTGGGCCAGTAGGGGAGTTCCTAGAATATGCTCTTGTGTGTCCAAAACTTATACCTTTCGGGCTTGTCTGGAATTGACGCCACTATCTCAGGATGATTGCTCAGCTGGCCAAAATCATATTCATTCAACACTTCCAAAATTTCATCCCCTGTCCATCGCCTGGGTGCCACACCTGTTTCCACAGTCCCATCAAAAACGTCTTGATCCTACCTAAATGGGTGATCATATGGAAGCCATCAACGGTGACACATCTGAACAATTTTACTGCAATGAGGACTGCAACAATCAACAGTCATGCACTCTGAACAAGCCCTGTAACCCCTGGTAACGTTGCCCGGCAACATACCGCGGGCAGGAAAATCACTGATGGTGCCAACAAGCATGGCATGCATCTGGAACATCTCATTTTTGAACCTATCGTAAGTGGGGTGGCCACACTTACTCAGGTACTTAAGCTCCTCAATCAAATGCCTCAAATACACATCGAGACACTTTCCTGGATAACCCTGGCCCGGAATTAACAGAGTCAGCATATTGTATTCCTTCTTCATGCACATCTATGGTGGAAGGTTGTACGGTACCAAAATAACTGGCCATATACTGTATTGAAGACTCATGTTGCCAAAAAGGTTGAATCCATCAGATGAGAGCCCTAGCCAAACATTTCGGACCTCTGCTGCAAAATGATCAAACTCCCTGACCATGTGCTTCCAAGCCTCTCCGTCGGCAGGGTGTATAAGGGTGTCATCGTTAGGCAAATTCCTCTCAGCCCACCATCTCATAGCTTCGGCCGTGAAAGCACACATGAACAACCGCTCCAGCCTATCAATCAGCGGGAAATATCGAAGTATCTTCACAGCTTTCTTGTTGCCTATAGGAGTCAACTTATACCTTTCTGTAAAACATACCGGGCAGGCTTCAAGGTCTTCAAGATCTTTTCCCCAGAAGAGAATACAATCATATCTGCATGCACTACAACATTCTTACCCATTGCCGGCGATTTTTAAATCGCCGGCAATGTTTTTTTAACATTACCGGCGATTTTTGTCGGAAAAATCGCCGGCAATGTAATTTTTTTTTTTTTAACATTACCGGCGACTTAAATGTAAGTCGCCGGTAATGTCTCGATGGGTAAGAATGTTGTAGTGATGCAAGGATTTTGATGTAGGAAAGCCCAAGATCTTTCAGGATATGTCGCACTTTATGATGAGTGGTAGGAAGGCAATGACCGGGTGACAGTAGCGAAGCAGTCCACTTCAGCCAAGAATCAACAGCTTTGACAGACATTTTGTTCTCCATTTTGAGCTGCATCACTCCCATGACACTTCCAAGAATAGTCTGACTACAACCGTTGTACAACGGAGTCTGTTGCAATGCAATCAGGTTGTTGTACTTGTCTATACCGCTTGTGTTGACATGAGCTCTAGGTAATGGCTCGACTGGCTCAATATCGGGGAAACCCTGCATGATGGGAGGGACATTTGGTGCTTGATCAGCAAATACACCGCTCTCATGAGGAAACATATCATTGATTAACATCGATGTTGGATCATAGGATGGACTGGCCCTCTCAGCAAAATGTCCATGGTCATAGGATGGACTGGCCCTCTCAGCAAATTGTCCATGATCATGCGGACCCGCTAACGATGTTTCACCTTGATAAATCCAACAAGTGTACTTATCCCAAAACCCGTATTTACTCAGGTGCTTCTGGACTTTATCAATGGGAAAACGATGTCGATCGCTGTGACACTTACATTCTTTACACGGGCAATAATGAAGTGTAGTGTCTCCACAATTAGCCTTCACAAAATCCACAAAACTCTTAATTCCATGGTGATATCTCACATCCCATCTTTCAAGGCTCATCCAACTCTTGTCCATCCTGAAAATTCTAACATTATGTACTATATATATATACATTCACTACTAATTAATTAAAAAATCATCATTAATTACATTTGATTCATTAGATTAATTAACAAAAGTTGACCCATGCATATAAAAAATATATATATACCAACAATTCACAATTACAAATTAACATGTATATATATACACACATATTAACAATTAATTACAAAATAAATTTATATACATATATATATACAAAATCAACAGTCAATCACTCGAAACCAACAATATATCCACTCTATTTGCATATCAAACCATTAATCGATATCTCAACTCTAAATCAACACATGCATATATATAGCTAAATCAACACACATATACATTGATCCACATATATATACATACGTATGTACGTACCTAGCTAGCTATATAGCTTCCCGAGCGGGTTTTGGACGCCTTTTGACAATACCGAAGGATTTCAGAGCGTTTTCCTTCTTTCTCACCGGATTTTTGTAAAATGAATGAGCTGTTGCGGAGTAGATCTGATATAAGAGTTATTGCCGGCGATATTCCGGCCAAATATCGTCGGAAATAAAGTGAAATTATTGACGGCGATTTTCTCCGTCGCCGGCAATAATGCTAATATTTTGGCCGGAATGTCGCCGGCAATGGGGGGAAAGTATTGCCGGCGATACTCTCCGTCACCGGCAATGGTGAAAAATGTGGTAGTGTAGTCATTCAAGCTACCTTTCTGTTTCAGTAGGTTGCTTGTTTTGCCTACTGTTGTATATTTTATATATATATACTAGATGTCGCTCTGATACACTACTGATACATGTTTCTATGTGATTTTCCCCGGATTTTCTATATATTACAGTTATCTTTACTGTTTATTGTTATTGATTTGATATTGAGAAATTCGGATGGGATTTGTGCCCACGGTTTGGCTTTTGTGGCATAGGATGAAGTGTATTTTCCGGGTGCAGGTTAATGGCAATTCCGCGTTAGTAGCGTTACTCTGCCAAAATTTTTATGGTTTTTGTTGGTTCGTGTTTTCAGAAGGGGTTTGATTCCGGTTTAGGAAACTAAATCGGGATTGGGTCCTTTCAGCTTGGTATCAGAGCATTAGGTTGTCAGATTCTGTAGACTCTTGTAGTTGTGATGCTTAGGGTATTTGAGTTTGTACAGCATGACTGGAGCGATGACCCGACTGGCCAGCGGTACTCATCAATGCTTTGGGTGTTGTGTATTCTCAAATATTTGAGGTCTCATGATTACGTTCCTTCAGCTTGTACCTAATGCTTGTCCTGTATCAGTAGGATGCCTCCTCGACGTGGTCCCCGTGTTGAACGGGAAATGAATCCTGATGAGGATCGCCAGACGCATGACTTGCTGATGCGAGTGTTGCGTTTGGAGGAGTGTTTTGACCCTATGGTCAAAGCTCGTACTGCTGGTGCGACTGTCTTTTCGGGTTCAGCTGATCCAGAGATTTGTGAGGCATGGTTGGTTCAGGTTGAACGCGTATGTGAGCGACTGCGTTTTACCCCTGAGCAGATGACAGTGGCAGCAATTGGATTACTTGAGTCAGATGCATACTTCTGGTGGGTTAGCACCGATAGAGTTCCAGTTGATACTTCGTGGACTTTGTTCCGAGATTTGTTTATGCGGAGATAATTCAATCAGGCTACCCAGCAGCGGAAGTATGAGGAGTTCACGAATTTGAGGCAGGGCAGTTTGTCTGTGCTTGAGTACCGGGACAGGTTTACCCGCTTATCTCGTTTTGCGCGTGACATGGTGGCTACTCAGAAAGCCAAGTGCCGCATATTTGAGCTGGGTTTGAACTTGAACATTAAGGGGACTCTGACTACGATGCCTCCGAACAACTTCGATGAGTTTGTCAGTGCAGCACTCCGAGGTGAGGATATCGAGAAGGAGAGGCAGATGAGATACCAGCCTAGACGATTTGAGGAGGGTGAACCGAGTCAGGGGCCTTCCAAGAGGCTGAGTTCTGATACTTCCGGATCTGCTTCATCCTCGGGCAGTGGACCATATCGACCACCAGCTGGTGCACTGAGACTGAGACAGAGATGGAGGAGAGATCGACCGCAGCGACCACAGGCTAGTGGGGGTTCCAGCGGTTCCAGTTATCCTCGGCGTACCGGTGGAACATTTGCCGTATCGAGAGAGTCCACTATGCAACTTCTGCAACAGGCATCATTATGGTCATTGTCAGCGGGGACCTGTCACTTGTTTTCGTTGTGGCCAGGTGGGTCACTATGCGAGAGAGTGTTTCCACTTCGGGGACTCAACCAGTACAGTTTGCAGGCCAGGGCAGACAACAGGGACAGCCTCAGCGTGGACGACTAGCCGGGCAGGCTAGGGTTCATGCCATGACTTTGCGTAAGGGCAGAGCTTCACCAGAGGTCGTTATCGGTACGTTGCATGTTTTAAGTTATCCAGTACTTACATTGTTAGATCCAGGTGCTACGCATTCATTCATGTCATATAGACTATCATCTTTAGCTATTGTACCTGCGTCTCCACTTTCGGGGTTGTGGAGAGTGTTGTATCCGTCCGGTGAGGTGGTGAGTATTGGCTGGGTGTACAGAGACTGTGAGATTTTTATTGGAGGCCATGGTTTAGCCGCGGATTTGTTGTTACTGGATATCGTTAACTTTGATTTGATCTTGGGGATGGACTTCTTGGAGACACATTAGGCCATGTTCGATTGTCACAAGAAGAAGGTTGTGTTTCGACGACCAGGCCTTCCGGATATATTGTTTCGCGGAGAGCAGAGCACTTCTTTGCCATGTGTAATTTCCGCGATGAAAGCAGATCGGTTGATGAAGAAGGGTTGTGTTGCCTATTTAGCTCATGTTATGGACACTACAGCTGTTGTGGCAGATATTGGTGGTATTGATGTTGTTTCCGAGTTTCTGGATGTGTTTCCGGAGGAGTTACCGGGTATACCTCCAGTTCGGGAGATTGATTTCACTATTGAGCTATTACCGGGTACATGACTCATATCTTAGGCACCATATCGTATGGCGCCAGCGGAGCTGAAAGAGCTGCAGATTCAACTCGAAGAGTTCCTGGAGAAAGGTTTCATACGACCCAGTGTTTCGTCGTGGGGTACCCCGGTTTTGTTTGTGCTAAAGATGGATGGATCCATGCGGTTGTGCATTGATTACTGGAAGCTGAATCAGGTCACTCTAAAGAACAAGTATCCGTTGCAGCGGATTGACGATTTGATTGATCAGCTCAAGGGAGCTTCGGTCTTTTCGAAGATTGATCTCAGGTCCGGATATCATCAGTTGAAGATGCGAGAGTCTGATGTGGCCAGGACAGCTTTCAGGTCGCGGTATGGGCACTATGAGTTTTTGGTTATGCCGTTTGGGTTGACTAATGTCCCTGCAGCTTTTATGGACTTGATGAATCGAGTGTTCAGACGGTTTCTGGACAAGTTCGTGATCGTGTTTATCGATGACATCCTGATCTATTCCAGGAGTGTGGGCCAGCACAAGAAGCATTTGTGAGCAGTGTTGCGAACTTTGCAGGATAATCAGTTGTATGCGAAGTTCAGCAAGTGCAAGTTTTGGCTAGACAGCGTGAAGTTTCTGGGGCACGTGATATCGGCTGAGGGAGTCAACGTTGATCCTGACAAGATTGAGGCCGTATTGAATTGGAGTAGACCTACCACCGTACCGGAGATCCGGAGTTTCTTGGGTTTGGCAGGCTACTATCGACGATTTGTACAGGATGTTTCTCGGATTGCTACTCCACTGACCAGATTGACGAAGAAAGGCATCAAGTTTGAGTGGTCCGATGCGTGTGAGGAGAGTTATTTGCTCCTGAAGGAAAAGTTGACTACTGCACCGGTTCTGACTTTACCAGACGACAACGGTGAGTTCGTGGTTTATAGTGATACGTCGAAGTTGGGACTTGGTTGTGTGCTGATGCAGCATGGCAGGGTTGTAGCCTATGGTTCCAGGCAGCTGAAACCACATGAAATCAACTATCCGACCCATGATTTGGAGTTGGCCGCTATTGTGTTAGCGTTGAAAATTTGGAGACACTACTTGTATGGAGCTCAATGTAAGATCTACACCGATCACAAGAGTCTCACTTACTTGCGGACGCAACAAGACTTGAACATGAGGCAGCGCAGGTGGATGGAGTTGATCAACGACTACGATTGCACTTTCGAGTACCATCCAGGAAAGGCCAATGTTGTTGCTGATGCACTCAGTTGGAAATCTGGAGCTTCGTTATTTCATGTGTGTGTGGCCAGAGTGTCTATATTAGCCGAGCTTCGGGCTATGGGAGCCGAGTTTGAGTGGGACGATGATGGAGCTTTGTTAGCCAGTTTTCAGGTTCGACCCATGTTGGTTGATCAGGTTCGGGAAGCTCAAGATTCAGATGCCTATCTGTTGGACAAGAAGATCATGATATGGAATGGTGTGCCAAAAGAGTTTCGGTTAAGTGATGATGGTACGTTGCTTTTTAGAGGAAGGTTGTGCGTGCCCAGAGACGAGGGTTTGATGAAGGAAATTCTAGACGAGGCTCATTGTTTGGCGTATGCGATGCATCCCGGAGGTACGAAGATGTTTCGTACACTTCGAGCGTATTTCTGGTGGCGCAACATGAAGCGAGAGATTGCCGCATATGTGAGCCGATGTTTGATTTGTCAGCAGGTTAAAGCGGAGAGGCAGAAGCCTGCGGGAAAGTTGCAGCCACTGGAGATTTTGGTTTGGAAGTGGGAGCACATTACCATGGATTTCGTTTATCAGTTGCCGCGTACTTTGGCAGGTAATACTGGTATATGGGTTATCGTGGATCGACTGACGAAATCCGCTCATTTTCTCGCACTTCCGGGGGAGATTTCAGTGGGCAGATTGGCTAAGCTGTATTTGTTGGAGATCGTTCGACTGCACGGTGTGCCTGTATCTATTGTTTTTGACCGAGACAGTCAGTTTACTTCCGAGTTCTGGCAGGCATTGCAGCGAGCCATGGGCACGAGATTGCATTTCAGTACAGCTTTTCATCCTCAGACTGACGGGCAGTCTCAGCGGACTATTCAGACTCTTGATGATATGTTGTGGTCTTGCATTTTACAGTTTTGAGGGAATTGGGACCAGCAACTCCATTTGATTGAGTTCGCCTACAACAACAGCTATCAGGCTAGCATTGAGATGGCACCGTACGAGGCCCTATATGGGAGGCAGTGCCGCACTCCTTTGTGTTGGAGTGAGGTGGGCGAGTGATGGCTTATTGGCCCTGATCTAGTAAAGAGCACCATGGAGGACATCTAGGTTATTCAGGATAGATTGAAGATTGCCCAGAATCACCAGAAGAGTTATGTGGACGTGAGGAGAAAAAGTCTCGAGTTTGATGTGGGCGATTGGGTCTTCCTGAAACTATCTCCGTGGAGGGGAGTTGCACATTGGTCCGTATGAGATCACCAAGACACTACCAGAAATGGAGACATTACCGGCGACCTGCCGTCGCCGGCCTTGTCTTTTTTTTTCGCCGGAATTGACATTACCGGCGACAAGTCGCCGGCAATGATGTCGCCGGAGATTCCCCGCCGGTGTTGACATTGCCGGCGACGGGAAACAGCGTCGCCGGTAATGTCCGAGACATCACCGGCGACTTGAGTCGCCGGCAATGGCAGCGCCGCCGTGGCCGGAATGTGAGACATTGCCGGCGACTGAGGTCCATGTCGCCGGCAATGTGTGGAAAATTTTTGAAAAAAAAACGCGATTCTGGATTGGGCCCAATTCCAGAACCTGCATTGAAAGACATAAACCGTACAATCATACAAGTTCAACAGTACACATAAATGTCCAACGTTACAGTACAAATAACAACGACGATACGAAAATTAACTACAACTACAAGTCAGGTCGAGGAACTTGCGGGTCAGGGTCGAAGTAATCCATGTACTCATTTGAATTCCGGTGGCTACCTTGGTCTTGCTCTGGCGTTGACTGGTGCGGTGGTGGTGGTGGATAGCTAGGGAACGGAGGGACCGGGACCGGGGGAGGTGTGGGGAACAGTTGTCCGGTAGTGTGAGCCTCGTACATCGTCCGCATCCATGTGTACATCTGAGCCTGCACCTGTGTCTGCTGCATTTGGTACTCGGCCATCTGCCTCTTTTGCTCCTCCAACTCCCTCTGCGTCCTTTGTTTGTAACATAACGGTTCCGGTTACAAACAGTTCCGGTTCCAAACCGTTTCGGTTCTATAACAAATCGGAACCGGAACGGTTTGGAACCGGAACCGTTTGAAACCGGAACCGTTTTCAAACGGTTCCAGTTCCAATTTGTTATGGTTCCAATATCACCTATTATACGTTAAATTAACAACTATATCACCTAACTTAACATATATACATACATCATTTCCGGCTTTAAACTTTTCACACATATATACATCAAATATACACTTTGTATACATCGATCATGCATCTTAATTTCACCTTAATTCACACATATATATATACATCACATATTAATTCAATTCACCCTAGCTAATTAATTTTCCACATTTTTCAAACATACGTATATATATACATTACATATATATTAATTAATTTTTCACATATATACATCACATATATTGCTCCTTCACCCCACAATTATCCACATTTTTTTCCCACAATTTTCATACATACCTTAATTACATTTTACAAATATTGTCCACATGCATACATATATACATCCCACAATTATCAAAAATTAATTAATTAAAATACACAAAAAAAATATTGTGGAATGAGAGAGAGAGAGAGGGAGGGAGAGAGGGAGAGAGAGTGAGCTCAAACCTGGCATGGTGGAGCTCGACCCAACTGTGCCGGCGACGGAGGTGAGGGGAGGAGGAAGAGGAGGAGGGGAGGAGGAGAGAGGGGAGGAGAGGAAGAGAGGGGAGAGGGAAGAGAGAAGAGAGGATTGAGGAGAGGGGAGAGGTGAGAATTTCGTGCTAAGAGAGGGAAGAGGGAAGAGAGAATTGAATTAGGCCGAAGAGAAATGGGGAGGAGGAGATCGAGCTCGAGCTATACCGCCACCATTGCCGGCGGGGTAGGTCAATGTCGTTGGTAATGACATTACTAACGACGTACGTCGTGGGTAATGTCATTACCAACGACTTGACTCGTTGGTAATGACATTACCCACGAGTTGCTAAGTCGTTGGTAATGTCATTATTTGTCGACTATTATCCGACTACGTACAATTTCCGACGATTTTCCGACTACATAATTTCCGACTACGTACAATTTCTGACTACGTATAATTTCCGACTACGGTTCCGATTTTCGACTACGTTCAATTTCCGATTTCCGACTACGTTCAATTTCCGATTTCCGATTTCCGACTACGTTCAATTTCCGACTACAGTTCCGATTTCCGACTACGTTCAATTTCCGATTTCCGACTACGGTTCCAATTTCCGACTACGGTTCCGATTTCCGACTACGTTCAATTTCCGACTACGGTTCCGATTTCCGACTACGGTTCCGATTTCCGACTACGTTCAATTTCCGACTACATACAATTTCCGACTACGTACAATTTCCGACTACATACAATTTCCGAGTACATTTTCCGACTACAATTTCCTTAAACATTTTACTACGTACATTTTACTACGTACATTTGCCGACTACAATTTCCGACTACAATTTCCAACGTACTAAGGATGATAATCGTAATCATCTTCATCACTTGAGTCTGACTCGGTTTCATAGGTAACCTCTGGCAATATGTGCCGCTCCTTGTCATCTGAATCAGCGTCAACTTCATATGGATTAACATCGAGAAGTTCTGCTCCAGTAATTCGAACCACACTCCCAGATCTCACATTATTAAGGCGAATCGTAGATGATTCCGGAATGTCAAAAGCGTTTGGCTCTTGGTATGCAGTAACTTCCTCATCATCTGCGGTATCATCAAGTGTGGCAGCACTGTATATATTTCTATGAGCAACATGGTTAACCACCTTCCACGGGACTTTGTTAAGAAGATCGTCCAGGTAAAACCCTTGTTTTACTGATGAGGCAAGAACGAAAGGGTCATCTTCATACCAGGTAGTAGCAGTATTCACCGAAAATGTTCCGTACTGATCGGTCCTTGTGTTCTCCGGGCTAGTATCAAACCATCTACACTTGAACAAGTGCACTTTCATGCGGTTCCCATAAATTAGTTCAACAACTGAATGAAGGACACCGTAATAGTGAACGCCATCCTGCCCACCATGGACCATCACCCCACAATTCTGTGTTTTCAGTCGGTCGTCTCGATTTTCACATATAAATTTCACGCCATTGACCTGACACATCGAGTAAACTTTTGAAGCAATCGGTTTCATCGCCAGGACCCTCAATTCGTTTGACCACTCTGGGCAACCATCATCTGCTACATGGTTCATTTGAAAACGTCCATATATTAATACGTACAGAAGAAATTATGTCATCTTGAAACCACAAAACCACGTACATACATACATGCTATATAAAGATATATATAAAAATATACATATACACATATACTTACCCATTGACCAAAGTAGTTTGCAAACGTCTTGTTGTGGTAATCAACATTTCCGGCAATAGCACGGCAGTGAAGATGATAGTTTTTCCAATATTGTACTTCTTGACAGTTAATCAGTACCGACCAGTGGGCAATGGCTACCTCATTTCCATCCAACTTGTACGACTTTGGCAAGCTTCCCTGTACTACCACGTCACTGGAGATGATAGAAAGGTTGAACTGGGGTTCATCTATCGGCATATGTTGTTGGGGGTCCTCTACATTTTCGAGGTACACTTTGGTGTACGTTACACACTCGTGCGCAACATATGCTTCAGCGATACACCCTTCAGGTGCATATTTATTCTTCACATAGTCCTTGTAGGCTCCCAATTGTCTACAAATTAACAAGTACATGTTAACTTACTTAACCACAAGAATTTACATATAAAAACATAGGCAAACCAAATTTATGAATCATTTGTACCTTTCCATGGGATACATCCAAGTGTAGTGTACGGGACCGGTAAGCAACAATTGTTCGGGAAGATGGATCATCAGGTGCGGCATTATGTCGGAAAAATTTGGGGGAAATATCCTCTCAAGCTTGCACATGATAAAAATGATGTCATCTTGCATCTCCCTCAGGTCTGCTTTTTTAACTTCCCTGGTGCATAACTTCTGAAATAATCTTGACAAGGCCACCAACGGCTCCACCACCTCTTTGGGCATGTACCCTCGAATGAAAATAGGGAAAATGCGTTGAAGCAGTACATGGCAGTCATGACTCTTTAATCCGTACATCTTATTGTCCCGGAAGTTAACACACCTGCTTATATTTCCTGCATAGCCATAAGGATACCTGCATATATATAGATAAAGCCATATATATGGACCAATTATATTTCTCGCATATAACCATATATACTCCGCTAAAAATTTAAGGCCAAATTCCTACATAGCCATAAGAATATATACCTGACATTACTCAGCCACCGAAAAATTTCATGCTTATGCTTCGGCTTTACGGTGTACGGAGCTTGCGGCATTTTTCTCTTACAATCTCTTAACCACAAATGTTTCCGCACACCCATTGCTTTCAGATCAATGCGTTCCTTAGGGATGTCTTTTGTTTTCCCCTCCAAGTTAAGAACTGTGCCCACCACACTTTCACACACATTCTTCTCTATGTGCATGACATCTAGGTAATGTCTGATAGGCAACCTGGGCCAGTAGGAGAGTTCCCAGAATATGCTTTTGTGTGTCCAAAACTTATACCTTTCGGGCTTGTCTGGAATTGACGCCACTATGTCAGGATGATTGCTCAGCTGGCCAAAATCATATTCATTCAACACTTCCAAAATTTCTTCCCCTGTCCATCGCCTGGGTGCCACACCTGTTTCCACAGTCCCATCAAACGCGTCTGGATCCTGCCTAAATGGGTGATCATATGGAAGCCAACAACGGTGACGCATCTGAACAATTTTACTGCAATGAGGACTGCAACAATCAACCGTCATGCACTCTGAACAAGCCCTGTAACCCCTGGTAACGTTGCCCGACAACATACCGCGGGCAGGAAAATCACTGATGGTGCCAACAAGCATGGCATGCATCTGGAACATCTCCTTTTTGAACCTATCGTAAGTGGGGTGGCCACACTCACTCAGGTACTTAAGCTCCTCAATCAAAGGCCTCAAATACACATCGAGACACTTTCCTGGATAACCCGGGCCCGGAATTAACAGAGTGAGCATATTGTATTCCTTCTTCATGCACATCCATGGTGGAAGGTTGTACGGTACCAAAATAACTGGCCATATACTGTATTGAAGACTCATGTTGCCAAAAGGGTTGAATCCGTCAGATGAGAGCCCTAGCCAAACATTTCGGACCTCTGCTGCAAAATGATCAAACTCCCTGACCATGTGCTTCCAAGCCTCTCCGTCGGAAGGGTGTATAAGGGTGTCATCGTCAGGCAAGTTCCTCTCAGCCCACCATCTCATTGCCTCGGCCGTGAAAGCACACATGAACAACCGCTCCAGTCTATCAATAAGCGGGAAATATCGAAGTATCTTCACAGCTTTCTTGTTGCCTGCAGGAGTCAACTTATACCTTTCTGTAAAACATACCGGGCAGGATTCAAGGTCTTCGAGATCTTTTCACCAGAAGAGAATACAATCATATCTGCATGCATGGATTTTGATGTAGGAAAGCCCAAGATCTTTCAGGATATGTCGCACCTTATGATGAGTGGTAGGTTGACGATGACCGGGTGGCAGTAGCGAAGCAGTTAACTTCAACCAAGAATCAACAGCTTTGACAGACATTTTGTTCTCCATTTTGAGCTGCATCACTCCCATCACACTTTAAAGAACAGTCTTACTACAACCGTCGTACAACGGAGTCTGTTGCAATGCAATCAGGTTGTTGTACTTGTCCATACCGCTTGTGTTGACATGACCTCCAGGTAATGGTTCGACTGGCTCGATATGGGGGAAACCCTCAACGACGGGAGGGACATTTGGTGCTTCATCAGCAAATACACCGCTCTCATGAGGAAACATATCATTGATTAACATCGATGTTGGATCATAGGATGAACTGCCCCTCTCAGCAAAATCTCCATGATCATAGCGTGGACTGGCTCTCTCACCAAATTGTCCATGATCATGCGGACCCGCTACCGATGTTTCACCGTGATAAATCCAACAAGTGTACTTATCCCAAAACCCGTATTTACTCAGGTGCCTCTGGACTTTATCAATGGGAAATCGAAATCGATCGCTGAAACACTTACATTCTTTACACGGGCAATAATGAAGTGTAGTGTCTCCACAATTAGCCTTCACAAAATCCACAAAACTCCTAATTCCCTGGTGATATCTGACATCCCATCTTTCGAGGCTCATCCAACTCTTGTCCATCCTGAAAATTCTAACAATTTTACGTATTAATTATATATATATACACACATTCACTACTAATAATCGACGTGATCTCTCAATTCAACTCTAATTAAATCAACACATGCATGCATATGTATATATATCGATCTAATCTCTGAATTCGATTCAGTACTCGATGATAGTATTCTCCTTTTTTCAATTCAAAACGTATTTGACTGGGTAGGAGGAGGCTCTGTTAAGCCTGGCTCCGATAACAATACGATAATACCAGTCATTGATTCAGACACAAGATTAACTACAAGCTGTTTTCTCGTTTCGGTGACCGTACATCAACAACATTTCATATATATCTCACGAATTGGATTTGATCAACACACACACACATATATATACCACATATACGTATATATACACCTACCTATATATATAGCTTCCCGAGTGATCGAGTTTTCGACACGCGCCTTAATTTTGACAATATACCGAATGATCGATTTCAGAGCGTACGTACGTTTTCCTTCTGTCGATTTCTCTGGATTTTTTTCGATCAAAATGATTGAATGATCGAGCTGCCGCATCCGTCATCTAATATAAGACACATTGCCGGCGACGGAGTAAGTCGCCCGAAATGAAGACATTACCGGCGACTTTACGCCGGAATCTCGCCGGTAATGTTCCAAGACATTACCGGCGACTCCAACCGTCGCCGGCAATGTCTAGCCACACATTTCCGGCGAAATTCCGGCCGAAAAATCGCCGGAAATGTTCGGCTTGACATTGCCGGCGACGGTTGGAGTCGCCGGTAATGTCTTGGAACATTACCGGCGAGATTCCGGCGACATTACCGGTGACGGAGTAAGTCGCCGGTAATGATGGACATTACCGGCGACTTTTCCGGTCGCCGGCCTTGTCTCCGGTGATCTCGCCGGTAATGGGCACAAATGTTGTAGTGAGAGAGTTGGAGCTGTGGCTTACAGACTTGAGTTGCCAGCTGAGATGGCTCGTGTTTATGATGTTTTCCACGCTTCGATGTTGCGGAAGTATATTCCAGATCCATCGCATGTGTTAGCGCCACAGCAGCTACCTATCCGAGAAGATTTAACATATGTGGAGGACCCGGTACAGATTCTCGATCGGCGTGAGCAGGAGTTGAGGCACCGTGTTATACCGCTGGTGAAGGTCTTATGGCAGAATCACTCGGTTGAGGAGGCCACCGGGAGACTGAGCAACGTATGCGGGAGCAGTATCCTTATCTGTTCACTTGACAGGTACATAAATTTCGAGATCAAAACTTTTTTAAGGGGGGTAGATTTGTGACGACCCGAACCAGAATCAGTTGAGTAAACGGCTTAATTCATGAGTTAGCGCGTAATCGCAGTTTTTCGATAATTGTGTGATTTGCCAGTTTTGATTACAACTTAATTATTGGCCGAGAATTTGAGTTGAGTCTCTTACCTGAGAGTTGTTGTACACATGATTTCGAGTTCGTGGGCGGTTCCAAGTGATTATTTCGACGACCGAGGAATATAATATGAATATTTGAAGTTTCAGAATCTCGTCGAGTTTATCCGTTCGTATTGAGTTTATACGAATCGTAATGTTATCCGTTTCGGACCGTCGATCATTCCGAGACGCGAGTATAAATAGTCGAAAATTGTCTAAAATCACTATTCGGGAAATTTGACCATCGTTTGACCTTGGGTTGACCGTTGATTTTCGTTGACCGGAAACCATCGCCGCTGTGCCGAGCTGCCATCACCGAAACTTGCGATTCCGGCCACCTCAGACCTTGAAACCGGTATGGTTAGCTTCCTCTCTTCATTTGCAATGGATTAGAACTTGGATTTGTGGAAATAGATGTTGATTTGAGGTAGAACAAACTTGGAGAAAATTAGGATTTTTGTCGGATTCGGGTTAGGTGTTCCGGCGATGGTTGAGGTCGGGTGTTTGGGGGGAATGCTTCCCCTCAACCTCTAGTTGCTTTGGGTAGAAGGAATTTCAAGTTGGTTGCCGTTTTGGAGCTCGCCGGAAAGTCACCGGAATCCATGGATTCCGTGACTTTCGGGGCAAATTTCGGCCACTATGGTGGTTGGATGGAGGTGGTTCTTTGAGAGAAGTTGTTGGGCTTGGGGAGATAAGAATTTTTGGAAAGTTTGGCCGAGATTGAACGCCGTCGCCACCGCACCACCGCCGTCGGCGGTGCTCTGGCGAGGTTCGGTTTTTCGAGGGTTTTATGCGTTTTTGACTCGTTTTCGCGATCCGAACGCAGTCATGAGGTTTTCAAGATGATTTGGGTGCCGAATTTTTAGTCGAGGGTTTATACGGAGAGTTTTAAGAATTTCGTCGATTATTTTGTACCGCGATATATGTTTCCGGGAACGGTTGGTTTCCGAGGTGTAGTTCAGTATTGTGAGCTATGATTTTGATCAGTTAAATTTTATGATTATTCAGGGGATCGAGATCGTGCTTCGGGCGAGGGATCTTCCGCTGGACCACGTGATTAGCGCGAGTGCGCGATTTGCTCACCTGTGAGTGGACAATTTATTTTCACTGATTAATCACGAGTCTTTAATACACGTTTTACGAGCTTGAGCATGCATATGAGATTATAATTTATGTGAGCATGTGTTATACGATTATGCCTATAAAATTATACATTACGTATATGCATTCATATTATGCTTTATACACTTGCATATAACTATTTATGATTTGGTTTACACAGAGTACAGTCATAGTATATGTTGTTGTATTGATACACTTGCATCCCGGCTGATCCCCGAGGATGTTTACCGGGGGAGGCTGTGACCCCTGACCCGAGGCCTTTACCGGGGGGCAGACCTCTAACCTGAGGCCTTTCTGGCTAGATTCACGTGTGGGTCTGGGATCCCGTGATTCAGACTGTACTAGCGCGGACGTGTTCATGAGTGACCCCGCAGAGTTTTACGCTGCATGCTCCGTACGCGTGAGGAATTTGAGTCTCCTTCGTGTACTATGTCATATTCATTTATTTAGACTCGCATATGTTTTTATAACATATATTATTCGGCGAAAGACATTTATTTTTGTCCACTCACTCTAACGGTTTTCATGTCTTTCCACTAGGCTTTTCGGTTTCCGTTCCCAGTTTGCAGTTCAGATTCTGGTGTCTCACCTCGCAGTCGGAGGCTAATCATTCGAGCTACCTTTATGTTCCAGTAGGTTACTTGTTTTGCCTACTATTGTATATTTTGTATATATATATTAGAGGTTGCTCTGATACGCTACTGATACATGTTTCTATGTGATTTTCCCCGGATTTTCTATATATTACAGTTATGTTTACTGTTTATTATTTTTGATTTGATATTGAGAAATCCGGATGGGATTGGTGCCCACGGTTTGGCTTTTGTGGAATAGGATGAAGTGTATTTTTCGGGTGCAGGTTAATGACAATTCCGCGTTAGTAGCGTTACTCTGCCGAAATTTTTATTGTTTTTGTTGGTTCGTGTTTTCAGAAGGGGTTTGATTTCGGTTTATGAAACTAAATCGGGATTGGGTCCTTTCACCACTCGAACTTGACGCCTTTTTTCGTCAATGTGGAAAGTCCAGTGGCAATCTGAGAAAAATCCTGCACAAAGCGCTGATAGTAACCTGCCAAACCCAAGAAACTCCTTATCTCTGGTACGGTGGTATGTCTACTCCAATTCAACACGGCTTCAATCTTGTCAGGATCCACGCTGACTCCCTCAGCTGATCGTGACCCAAAAACTTCATGCTAACCAACCAAAACTCACACTTGCTGAACTTCGCAAACAGCTGATTATCTCGCAAAGTCCTCAAAATAGCTTGCAAATGCTTCTTGTGCTGGCCCACACTCCTAGAGTAAATCAGGATATTGTCGATGAACACGATCATAATCTTGTCCATAAACAGTCTGAACACCCGGTTCATCAAGTCCATAAAAGATGCAGGGGTATTGGTCAACCCAAACGGCATAACCAAGAACTCATAATACCCGTACCGTGATCTGAAAACTATCTGGCCACATCCGATTCTCTGATCCTCAACTGATGATATCCGGACCTGAGATCAATCTTCGAAAAGACTGAAGCTCCTTTGAGCTGATCAAACAAGTCGTCAATCCGAAGTGGAGGATACTTGCTCTTCTCTGAAGCCTGATTCAGCTTCCGGTAATCAATACACAATCACATAGAACCATCCTTCTTCTACACAAACAATACAAGAGCACCCCGCGGTGATACACTGGGTCGTATGAAACCTTCTCCAGCAACTCTTGAAGTTGAATATGTAGTTCATTTAACTCCGCTGGCGTCATACGATAAGGTGCCTGTGATATGGGTCCAATACCCGGTAAAAGTTCAATGGTGAAATCGATTTCCAGTACTGGAGGAATACTCGGTATCTCCTCCGGAAACACATATGGAAACTCAGGAACCACCTCAATATCACCAATGTCTGGCACAGCCGCTATAGTATCCACAACATGAGCTAAGTAAGCAACACAACCCTTCTTCATCATCCGCTCGGTCTTCATTGCTGAAATCACACATGGCAATGAAATATTCTTCTCACCGCGAAACAGTATCTCTGGGAACCCTGGTCGTCAAAACACAACCTCCTTCTTGTGACAATCAAACATAGCCCAATGTGTGGTCAAGAAGTCTATACCCAAAATCACATCAAAATCGACTATATCCAGCAATAACAGATTCGCGGCTAACCCATAACCTCCAACAAAGATCTCACAATCCATCCGGATGGATACAACACTCTCCATAACCCCGGAAGTGGAGATGTAGGCATAATAGCCATGGATGTCAAGCAACGGTAACCTCAGAGAAACTCTGCCCTCACACAGGGTCGTGGCACGAACTACGGCATGTCCAACTAACCGTCCACATTGATTGCAACTTTGCTGATTGACTCGTCTAGAAGGCTGCGTTGGTCAAACTCCAGAAATGGCATCTTGACCTCCTCCTGAACTCTGAGCTGCCGAACCACTAAAAGTAGCTAACTGAGGACGTTTCCTCGTAACGTGACTCTCCTGGCCACCAAAATAGCAACTGAGAGTGTCCCTCGGACACAAATCACAGTGACGCCTGCTGTGTGAAAGGATCACCAACGACCACCCTGACTCATGTCACAGGAACAAGTCCACTACTATATGATCTTCTTTTCTACCAAACGAATCTTCTGCCTTATTCAGATGACCCTCAACATAATCGAAAAGGCCACAATCTGATGAAGATACTGATCCCGAGGTGCCTGATCTCAACCTCATCAAATATCTCGACTAAGTTCACCTTCCTCAAACCAACATGTCAGAAACCGCGTATGCCTTTCCTTCTCAATGTCCTTGCCTCTGAGTGCAGCACAAAAAACTCCTCACAGTTGTCTCGAGGCATAACAGTCAAAATCCCTTTGATGCTCAGGTTCAAACTCATCTCGAACCTCGTGCATTATTTCCCCTGAAGCCACATAACACGTGCAAACTGGGACATACATGTGAACGATACATCCCTGTCTCAGGTTGGTAAACACTCCATATTTCCATTGTTAGGTAGCTTGATTGAACTATTTCTGTATAAACAATACCCTGAATGTAGGTCATGGAGTCGCAACAGGAACTCACACAATATCAACCCACTAAATGCAATGATCTGACTCAAGTAAACCATCAACTGCCACAATTCACTGCTCAGAAGCAACATGTAGGCACCCATACACGCATAACCGGGTAAACCATGCCGCACATATCTCTGAACCCAAAATGCTCATCCGAACCTATAACTCATTTATCAAGTCGTGCGTCGACTGATACTCAATAGGATCCACAACCATACCGACACGAAAAGCACGTCAAGGAGGCATCCTAATGAATAAGACATTATTCACAACAAACAGGACGTAATCATGGAACTTCAGACATTTGAAAGCATACAACACCTAGAGCATTGATGAGTATTCGCCGGCCGGTCGGGTCATCGGTCCAGACATGCTGTACATTCTCAAATATCCTTAGTAAACATGACTACAGAAGTCTACAGAACGTAAAAGCTAATGCTCTGATACCAAGCTGAAAGGACCCAACCCCGATTTAGTTTCCTAAACCGGAATCAAACCCCTTCTGAAAACACGAACTTTCAAAAACCATGAAAATTTCGGCAGAGTTTTGCTATAACGTGGAATTGTCATTAACCTGCACCCGAAAACACACTTCATCCTATGCCACAAAAGTCAAACCGTGGGCACCAATCCCATCCGGATTTCTCAATATCATAACAATAATGTAAAGTAATAAGTAAAACTATACTTTATAGAAATCCGGGGAAAAATCATATGAAAGTATAACCATAAAATAATCAGAGCGAACTCTAGTGTATAAATACATAAATATACCACAGTAGGCAAAACAAGAAACCTACTGGAAAAGCAAGGTAGCTCGAACACTAAGCCTCCGACTGCGACGTGCGACACCAGAATCTGAACTACAAACTGGGCATGAAAATTGAATAAAATTGTTAGAGTGAGTGGACGAAAATAATCATATGCCTTTCACCAAATATATATCGTAAAATAAAGCAAAGCGAGTTCATAAAATGAATGGAGGTGCCAGGCGAATCTCTCAACCCCGACAGTCAGGCAAATCTCTCAACCCCGATGGTCATAGACTAAGCGAATCTCTCAAGCCTAGTGGCCACATCACGAGAATCTCTCAACCCTGGATCTGAACTACCAGTGATCAGTCGAGTAGCCAATGCATCGATGCTAAGTAAATGCCATCACCATATAAAATATAAAATAATACCTCCAAAAACAGTAAATAATCTCAACATCGTATCGTAAATAAATAAGGAAATCAAGAACTCGCTACGACAGTGAAAATATAAAGGTCCACTCACATATGAGCATAACGCAATACGCGTTAATCCAGTGATCCGGCGGAAAATCCCTCGCCAAACGAACGATCAAGATCCCCTGAATAATCATAAAATCCACTGCTCAAAATCATATTTCAAAACCTTGAATCACATCTCGAGAATCAACCATTCCCGGAAACATATAACTCAATATCGATGAAATCGTCAAAAATCTAATAACCACACCATAAAACCTCGCTATAATTTCCGATGCTCAATTTAAAATATAAACTTCGCCACTACGATTGGTGCGCGATTCCGAGCAAAACGACATAAAACATGTCGAAAAACACATCGGCCGAAAAATGTCATCAGCCCAGAAAAATTCGACCTACACATGGATTTGAGGATCTCGACATTTCCAACAACTTTTTAGTTCAAAGTTAAGGCCAATTTTGACCGGAAAAGGTCCAAAACTCACTTTAAAGACACAAACCCTCGCCGGAATTTCATCACCTCCGATCTCCCTCCTCCGGCCATGGCAAGGCTTGAAACCACTTCTAAAAGCTTCCTCTCACTAAGGCTAACAAAAGCCCTCAAAGGACCACCACCAACACGGCCGCCACGCCGCCACCCAAGGCTGCCGATTGTCGCCGGTTTTCCACGAACTTTGTCACGCCGATTCTCTCTCCTCCAGCCACCATAGAGGACGATCCACCTACCAAATTGAAGAGGAGCACGAGCCCAACACTTTCCATGAAGAAACCTCTGCCAACCATGGCCGGAATCAAGCTCCTCGATGGCGAGAACCATTCGGCCAAAACGGGTCGCCCTTGACCCATGGTCAACGCGGGTCAACGGCCTAGTTTCCCAATTTAGAAAGTTTCCAAAATCGTCACGTATTCGCCCATATTTATACTGTACACGTATCAAAACCCAAACAGATAAATACAACAAAATCCAACGGCCAAAAATATTCGTAACTTATTCCTCGTATCTTGAAATAATCCTCCGAAAGTTCCCACAAGCTCGAAATTAAATTTTCTACAACTTTTGTGAAGGCTCTCAAATCAAATTCTTGCCCGATAATTTAGTTGTTAACGAGGCCACCATATTAACCAATTATGACAAAATCGCGACTAATCGCGAAACTCGCAAATCAAGTCGATAAACATTCCATTTTCGGTTCGGGTTGTCCTCCTGAAAAATAATAAGAAATTATGGATCAAAAGGAAACAATATCGTGTACTCGATAGAATAACACATTGGCTGCCAATTGCAGGTGAATTGTATTATCTTAGAATGTTTTTGAATATTCAAAATGGATGTACTATTTTTGATTCAATAAAAATAGTCAATGGTATAATATACCCTGCGTATCAAGAAGCATGTCGAGTCTTTGGATTGCTAGGTGATGATAAAGAATAGGTAGAAGCATTGTTAGAATCTACTTTAACTGCAACTTCTTCTCAAATCTTTATTTATTAGTTACAATTATTCTATTTTGTAACCTCTCAGATGCTCAATCTTTACTTGATGCATATTGGATTAACATGTCAGATGATATATTAAACAAAATGAGATCAAATTTTAATATGTTAAATCTTACCATACCTGATGATGAATAATTAAAAATTGTTGTTTTATTTGAACTTGAAAAATTATTTAACATGTCGTTCAGTGCATTAAAAAATCATAAATTACCAATGCTAAAGACACAACAAATACGTCAACTTGACAATAGACATATCAGAGAAGAATTAAATTTTGATTGTGAAGTGCTAAAACAAAAATATTGTGATCTAATCACTAAACTAAATAGCGATCAAAAAATAATATACAATGAGGTGGATCAAAGTCGTTGAACAAAAGAACCCAAAATCATTCTTTGTTTATGGTTGTGGAGATACAGAAAAAACTTTTTTATGGAACACTATAATTTCTAGATTGAGATCTGAAGGTAAAATTATTTTGGCCATTGCTTCATCAAGCATTGCTTCATTATTACTTCCGATAGGCAGAACAGCTCATCGTGTGAAAGGACCCAACCCCGATTCAGTTACCTAAATCGGAATCGAATCCCTTCTGGAAATACGAACCAACAAAAACTTTTCAAAATTTCGGCAGAGTTTCGTTACTAACGTGGAATTGCATAAACCTGCACCCTGAAAATAACACTTCATCCTATGCCACAAAAGCCAAACCGTGGGCACCAATCCCATCCGAATTTCTCAACATCATAATATAAGCAATAACAGTAAACATACTGTACTATGTATATATATTCGAGAAAATCCGTGTAAACATGTATCAGAATGTATCAGAGCGACCACTAGTGTAAATATATACAATATACACATCAGTAGGCGAAACAAAGACCTACTGGAAAACACAGGTCGCTCATATCACTAGTGACGCAGCGGAGTATATAGGTTATCAAGCGATTAATCTAGAAAGAACCAAGATAAACTGGAATCCACCAGATTTTGAGAAAAGTTCTCGATTTGATTAATAATATGAAAGATGCGTCCAGCAGCCACAAAGAGGCGCTTAAATACCGAAACAAAACCCTAGGGCGAAAATAAGCGGGCCCACGGGCCGAATAAAAATAAAACTAAAAATAAATAAAATCCCAAAATGGTCCAAAAACATAAAAACGCGTTTTTCGAGGCCGAAACGACCCCAGATCGAAAAATGGAGCATAGTCCCTATAGAGATACGCTCCATGGGGACCCATTTTATTTCGTCGTTCCCTTTCTGGAAAGGTATTATGCGCCCAAATCGGACACTGTTTGCCAGACCTGCAGTTTACCGGTTTTACCTTTCCGACGAGCGAGCTCTTCTTCAATCTTCAATGCCATCTGTTCTACACCAGTCTCCTCTTCTTGGGAAGAACTCGACCCTGAGTTATCTTCATCTGGATAAAGAGACTCATCTCCACGAAACTCATGCAAATCAGCAACATTGAAAGTATTAGAAATTCCCCAACTGCTCGGTAACGCCACCACATAAGCATTGTCATTAATCTTCCTGAGAACCTGATATGGCCCATACTTCCGAGGCTTCAACTTGTTGTAAGTGCCAACAGGAACCTCTCCTTGCACAGAAAGACCATGACACTATCACCTTCCTTGAATACTTTAAGTCTCCTCTTCTTATCGGCAGCAGCCTTGTTCTTTGCATTAGTCACCTCCAACCTTGCTTTCACCTCCTCCTGAACAGCTTGGACATCCTTGGCCATGCCTTCGGCAACAACACTAACACCTGGAAGCTTAGGAAGCTTAACCAAATCAACCACATGCTTAGGAATAACAGTATAAACAATGGAAAAAGGTGACCTCCCAGTAGCACTGTGAACTGCACTGTTATAAGCAAACTCCACCTGTGGCAAAGCATAATCCCACTGTTTTGGTTTATCCCCACAAACACTACACACCATATTTTCCAGAGTGCGATTCGTCACCTCTGTCTGTCCATCAGTTTGAGGGTGAGCAGTGCTACTACGGTTCAAAACTGTCCCAAACATCCTCCATAAAGTCGTCCAAAAATGGCTCAGAAATTTCACATCCCTATCCGATGTGATGTTCTTGGGAACCCCATGAAGACGTACAACCTCCCTGAAAAACAATTTGGCTATGTTGGAAGCATCTGCTGTCTTCTTACAGGCGATAAAGTGCACCATCTTCGAAAACCTGTCCACCACCACAAACACCGAGTCCACTCCCCTCTGTGTACGGGGCAGCCCCAAAACAAAGTCCATAGACAAGTCTTGCCAAATACCATCAGGAACTGGTAAAGGTAAATAAAGACCAGTATTCTGAGACTGACCTTTAGCATCTTGGCAGATGTAACTGATCTACGCATTTTATGCTTGATTCTTAATGTCTTTCTCTCTACATTTAGCTTTGTTTTATGCTTAGTAAATATGTTTCTAACTGACTTTATGTTTTTAGGTAGAAATAAGGGAGGAATTAATAAAGGAGGCAATTTGGAGCTAAAAGCGTGCTAAGAAGGAAGTTCCTAATTCCGGAGAAGAAATGGTCCAAGAAATGGTCTTCAAGATGGTTACTAAAATGCTTCCCCATATGGTGTTAAGAATTGAAGACCAAATTCCACATGAAATGGATACCAAAATGGTGGACAAGAAGATGAAGACATTTCTCCTGCGCGAGCCAGGAAAGAGCAAAAATGGCGGAATGTATGTAGCATTTTTGGAGGACGAATTTGTGAGATTTTCTATCAATTTTCAGACCTGATTTGAGGGCCAAAATGTGTGCAAGAATAAGGGAAAATCGGCCCCAAAATATCAAGGAATAAGGAAAGCAAGATTTGAAGATATTAAGGATTCCTTTTCCTTGAAGAAAAAGAAAACAGGGCAGCCCAGGTCACTAAACTTCTAAAATCCGTAGAAAATTCAAATTAATTCCAAATATAGCGTTCTTTATATGGATTTTATAGCCCTTTGATTAAGCTTTCCAACGCAATAAGAATCAGAATTGTTCGAGGTCTACAACTCCGGAAAAATGCGTTTTACTACAGCTGGCCAGATTTCTCCGAATTTGCTAGGAGTCATTGTTTTGGAAGGACTACTCCTCTTCTTCTTCTATATAAAGGGGGGCACGTCTAGGGTTTCAGTACCACACATTTAGAGAGCCGAACCCCTGTCTCTACATCACCTCCTCTCACATTTAGCCAAGAGAATTCTCAAGAAACCGAAACACCATCTCCACCACCTTCCAAATAAACCTACCTTCACCCGCGGCCTCTCTTGCTCGATTTGGCTTTGAGTTCGTGCGACTTCATCAACCATCAAGGAGCTGCTACACTTGGAGATTGCGGAGCGAATAACCCTCGGATCAAAAAGTGTAACAATATCTTGTAATTTGTTTCGGTTTTGTAAGGAATTTTCCAAACTTTGTGTAGTGAGATTATGTTTTGTTGTAAGATGTTTATTTTCAGATTTGTTTGAAACCTTCCATGTGTTCATAGCCTTAGGTTCGAATATGCATGCTAGTATACCAACACTTAATGCATTAGAGCTTGTTAGGATGATACTCGAATATCCAGTTCACCCTCGCATGTTTTAATGAACTAATTAAAGATAAAATTGGACTTAGGTGGTTAACTCGATTTGGTTGCTCCCTACTTTCGATGTATACATGTGCGTATGTTTTAACTTGAGCTATGAATTTCGTTGGGATCAAATAAGGATGAGGTAAACGGCTAGGTTGAATAAATGTGATGATCACTTGTAAATAATAGAATTAGGGTTTTTCGGTGTAAAAACATGTTTAGGGTTATGTGTTCTTGATTGTTTGCTTGTCTATGAGTTTAAACATGTTAGAACTTGTGATTTCTTGATGTGTTTCTAACCATTTTTCTTGTTTAATTTCGTAGATTATAGAAAACAAACCAACTTTGCACCCCCCTTTATAACCTAGCATAGTTATGCATGCACCCTCAATCCCCGGTTAAGAACGATCCCTACTTATCAATGCTACATCAACAAAGAAGGGTTTTAATTGTATTCGTGTTTGATTAAATGTTTAATTAAATGCTTGAAAAGATGTGAATCAATTGTTGGCGCCGTTGCCGGGGATTGTAAAGAATTGTGTGATTATGCTTGTAAATACGTTTATAGTTTCTGTTTTTCGGAACTGTGCACTGCCCAGTTTTGTGTAAATTATTTGACATAGCTAGAGGACTCACAAAAATCTGAAATTTTGTAAGAATGTTTGGTTATGTGTCTAGTTTGTGTCTGACCGAGCCAATAAATCTAAAACAATTCGACAAGCTGCTGTGTTCATGTTTGCCATTATCTGGAATTGCATGTGTTCTTGTGAATATGTGAAATTGTACATTAAACCTACGAAATTTTTGTTCATATTTATACTAGCAATGTTCATATTGTATCTTTTGCAGCCATGTAACGTTAAAGGAAGCTTGGATTTGCATTGAGTACATGAGCTTGGTTGATTAAGTCGCACTCATTGTTGAATAGATGGCGCCTCTTTTCCATGTTTATCTCCTTAACCCCTCGTGATGTATGGATTTCACCACCATACACCATAACCTAAATGAAGTTATGGACATGAGGTTGAGGGCGGAGTCTACATTGGACTTGAGGGAGTTGTACATTTTCGAAAGATTGGTTGAATGTCGGACATGGTGTCTAGAAACGGGTTATGACTGGTGACAGGTTCTGGATCTAAGAAAGACTTACACCAATAGAGTATATACCATTGGCCCGGTTAGCCTCGGGGTGTATTGTCGAAATTAGTCCTGCCTCTCGCGTTATCTCTATCCCTAACTGGCCATGTTTTTCGATTGAACCAATGCCATTCGATTGAAAGTGTACACTTTATCGCGCGGGTCGCACGTCCTTTGAACGACCTAAAGATCAAGCGAATGTACTCTCTTCAAATCTAAAGCACAACTCAATGAACCATACATGTACATAACCAACGAAATACTTGTACATTGCCAACGAAATTGTAAAGGCTTAACCACCCTGCATTTGTAGCTTGCATAACCCTTTGGCGGCTTTGTGATGTGTGGATTTCATCACCACACACCCTAACCTAAGTGAAGTTAGGGGCATGAGGCCAAGAGAGTGGTCACGTTTGCATCATGTATTTAGCACGTAACTTTTGTGTTTTCTGCAGGTTCTAACGTTTTCTCTTATGCATTCACTTCATCCTTCACTTAGGTTCTTGCTTGATGCACTTTGAATGAAAGTTTGAATGAATTCTTGCATGAATTTCGTGGACTATGGTGTGTGCTTGCATCTTTTGAGTAACAACTTGTATATAACGTTTACCTTAGTGTTTATACAACTAACCCCTGCAGGATACATGTACAAATATACATAACTTGTTCTTAGTAACTTGCATTCATTTTAGGATTAACTTAGAGCTCTTGCATTTCATTTTAGTGTCTTAGCCGTAGCTAGTGTGTGTACAATGTGTCTTAAACGTAGCCTAGTGTCTCTGTTGTTTTTGGTGTGTTTTTTTTCTTACTTTGAATTCGTGTGTTGTGTTTTTGTGTGTTTTAGTGTGTTTTTGTTTTTTCTCTCTTGCTTTCCAACGTTTTGGCTTAGTATCATACATTCCTTGTGTATTCTTTTGATACTAACATTTGATCTTGGTTGAATTTTAGACTTGTGAATGACCAAACCTTCTCCACGTGAAGTACAACTCCGTAACCGCACACTGATCATTTCTACCAACGCAATAGAAGACATTGACCGACCTATTGTTGAGGACGAAGTTGACTCACCGAGATCCCGTCACTCAGAGCACGGTTTTGAGCAAGATCAAGAAGAGGAATTGAGGATGTTGGGACTTAATGGAAACAACAACAACAACGTTCCCAACAACAATGTGCTTCCCAACAATGGTGGAGGCAACAACGTTGCAAGGCAAACTCTTCGCCAACAAACCTGCTCAACGGATTGGAGTTCTGGCCCCTCATGCATTCGATTTCCTGAACCTCAAGATGACAAGAGGGATATTGAGCTCAAGAGTGGATTTCTCCATCGCCTTCCAATCTTTCAAGGGATGGCGCATGAAGATCCTAACATGCATTTGAGGCAGTTTCAGTTTGTGTGCTCGAGTATGAAGCCCACTGATGCAGATGATGAGCTTTTGATCGAAGTTGAAATCATTTCCATTTACTCTGAAGGAGAAAGCTCAGACTTGGCTCATGGAACTTCCACCAAATCACATCAGTACATGGAAGCAACTTGCGGATGCTTTCTTGAGCAAGTACTTTCCAGCCTCAAAGATCACTGTTTTGAGGAAGAAGATCACTGGAATCACGCAAGCATCAGATGAGACATTTGGGCAGTATTATGATCGTTTCAAAGTCCTCTGTGCCACATGTCCCTCCCATGGTTTCTCTGAGACAAATCTTATGAATTACTTCTATGATGGACTCAAACCGATTGATCGAGAGCTTCTAGATGCTTCTGCAAATGGAGCCTTCATGGATTTAGATGAAGAACGTGCCCATGCACTCTTGGAGAACCGAGCTAACAATGATGCTCAATATGGGATGGCTCCAAGGAAGACTGTTGCCGAAGTGAGCTTAGCAAAAGTCGCTGCAGATGACAAGTATGACAAACTTTCTAACTTGATGGAGCAGATGATGGAGCTTGAAGTGAAACGTCAGAAAGTCTCTCTTGGACAATTATGTGGCGTTTGCTATTCTCAAGGGCACTTAGGTGATCAATGTCCTACCTTGGCCGAGCAACCACATGAAGAACAAGTCAATGCCATAGGTGGATATCAAGGAGGCCAACGCTACAACAATTACAACAACTTTGGAAACCGTGATCATCCTGGTTTCAAGTGGAGCAGCAATGAGGGATGTCTTAACCCTCCAGCACCTCAGCAGCAGCAATACCAACGTCCCCAACAATATCAAGCAAGGCCACCAATGGCCCCAACGTCACAAGTTCCCTTGCCCCCTCCGGTTCAGACTTTCACAAATCCGGATTACGACAAGATGTTGGCTCAACTATCCAACACCACACAAGCTTTAATTGCTGGACAAAACCAAACGAAGGCTGTGTTGGAGTCACATGGTAATGATATATCCGAGATGAAGAAGCAAATGGGGCAAATTGTGGACTTTATGGGACACATTCGAGCCTCTGGACAACTTCCCTCTCAACCTCAACCACCACCAAGGACGACATGAAGGATGGAAGTTGCATCACGTCTAGGCTGTAAGACGTTAAAAAACAAGCGCTTGTTGGGAGGCAACCCAATGGACGAGTCTACAACAGATTTGCATTCTCTTCCCTTTCTCTTTTAGTTTTCGTAAATTTTACATCATTAGTTAGAAATTTTCGTAAGATTCTTCTTTTCATGCTTAAATTCTATGACTTTACTTTGGTACATTGAGGATAATGTAGAGTTTAAGTGTGGGGGAAGGGGTTTACAACTTTATTGAGTCATAAAATTGAAAAATTGGGCGGACAATGGAACTTTCCGGCGGATGATGCCCTTTAAAAAAAAAAAAACTTTTGAGTCATTCTTAGTGTATTTTTGAGTCTTTTTGTTTAACTTAGCGTCTTTAAAGAGTCTTAGGATGCCCTTAGTTAGTCGATGATGAAAATGGACTGAATTTGAACATACATATGGCACTGCATTCATGATTTCTTGTGTTAATTGAGTTATTTTGAGTGTCATGACATGTAGTAGATATGGATAGTTAAACATGGTACAGATTTCGCATGTGAGAATAAGTTTAAGTCATATGAACCCTAAACGTGAGTTTTGAGCCTATACATTTCTTTTGAGTGAATTTTATGCATATTAGTCTCAAAACTATGCATGTGCATCAATTGGTTACTTGCCATAGATTTTAATGAACTAGAGATTACTAGAACTTACTCATGTCGAATTTGCAAAGCTTATAGTTGACATATACTCTGATTTTGGATATGATAAGAGGCACTTAGGTTTACCACCACTAGCCAAATTGCCACGAGTCCCTTATGTGCGCACGAGTTGCGACACCCTTAGATAAACCATTTGAGCCCACATTAAGCTTTCTTTCGTCACCCGTAATACCTAAACACTTTGCCTAGTGTAGGTCTTCTTTACCCTGTGTTGTTCTACAGACTTAGTGTGAAGTAATGTCGACAAGAGCCGAAGATGGAGATTTTTGGTGATGCTCCTTGATTGGTATAATGGGTGTATGGGGATAGACTTGTCCAAATAGCTTAAAAAGTGTGTTATTGCCAAAAAAAAAAAGAAAAGGGAATTCGAGAGAATGAAAAAAAAAAAATTGTGATCTCTCATGGCAATGTGTTCTCTTTTGTAAATGTTTGGATTAATGTCCCCCATACTTTTGAATTTGGAGTATGCTACGAATTGAAGGCCCAAAAAAAATAAAGAAATATGGTCTTTGTCCTGTTCACAAAGCTCAATGGGAGTTTAGAATGAAGTTAGGGTCCAACAAAATGAAATTTGGCCCTTGTTTATCGAAGATTGACCATGGAGGCGTGGAAAAGATGAAGGAGTCTGGTTTTACAAAGTTTGTGATATTTCGACTAAGTCTTTGGAACGTTTTTAACCACCACTTATCTAAATTTTCGAATGCATTAGCCTTGCCCCATTACAACCCTTCGAAAGTCCTTTTCTGATCCTTAAGATGAGTAGCAGTTAATCTGTTGAGTAAGTTGCATGAGTAAGCATATGGTTTGGTTCATTTGTGCAAGTATTTCATTCATGAGGTTTTCAATTATTTCTATCCATTTTTGAGTGAACATATGATGAGTGCATCCATGTGAATTGATTTGAACTTTATTCGAAACATGCACAGCTTTAACATCACCATTGTTTACACCACGTCTTACTTGTTCATTGCATGAATCATATCTTGGTTATCATTTGAAGTTATGTAATTCCATTGCCATATACATTAAGAAATTTCTAAGACAAATTTTGACTAAGGGCTTAGTGTTGTCTTACTTAGTATCTCTTACGTTTTCAAACATGATAACATGAAAATTTGCGGCTTTGAAACATTGAGACTTCTAAGTGTTTTGTACATATAAGTGTGACGTTTTTCCCATTGTTATTTTTCCCTTTATTGTTTTTCTTTGAGTCCTTGATTTGTTTTGTATTTGCTAGGGACTAGCAAAGTCTATGTGTGGGGGAATTTGATCTACGCATTTTATGCTTGATTCTTAATGTCTTTCTCTCTACATTTAGCTTTGTTTTATGCTTAGTAAATATGTTTCTAACTGACTTTATGTTTTTAGGTAGAAATAAGGGAGGAATTAATAAAGGAGGCAATTTGGAGCTAAAAGCGTGCTAAGAAGGAAGTTCCTAATTCCGGAGAAGAAATGGTCCAAGAAATGGTCTTCAAGATGGTTACTAAAATGCTTCCCCATATGGTGTTAAGAATTGAAGACCAAATTCCACATGAAATGGATACCAAAATGGTGGACAAGAAGATGAAGACATTTCACCTGCGCGAGCCAGGAAAGAGCAAAAATGGCGGAATGTATGGAGCATTTTTGGAGGACGAATTTGGGAGATTTTCTATCAATTTTCAGACCTGATTTGAGGGCCAAAATGTGTGCAAGAATAAGGGAAAATCGGCCCCAAAATATCAAGGAATAAGGAAAGCAAGATTTGAAGATATTAAGGATTCCTTTTCCTTGAAGAAAAAGAAAACAGGGCAGCCCAGGTCACAAAACTTCTAAAATCCGTAGAAAATCCAAATTAATTCCAAATATAGCGTTCTTTATATGGATTTTATAGCCCTTTTATCAAGCTTTCCAACGCAACAAGAATCAGAATTGTTCGAGGTCTACAACTCCAGGAAAATGCGTTTTACTACAGCTGGCCAGATTTCTCCGAATTTGCTAGGAGTCATTGTTTTGGAAGGACTACTCCTCTTCTTCTTCTATATAAAGGGGGGCACGTCTAGGGTTTCAGTATCACACATTTAGAGAGCCGAACCCCTGTCTCTACATCACCTCCTCTCACATTTAGCCAAGAGAATTCTCAAGAAACCGAAACACCATCTCTACCACCTTCCAAATAAACCTACCTGGACCCGCGGCCTCTCTTGCTCGATTTGGCTTTGAGTTCGTGCGACTTCATCAACCATCAAGGAGCTGCTACACTTGGAGATTGCGGAGCGAATATCCCTCGGATCAAAAAGTGTAACAATATCTTGTAATTTGTTTCGGTTTTGTAAGGAATTTTCCAAACTTTGTGTAGTGAGATTATGTTTTGTTGTAAGATGTTTATTTTCAGATTTGTTTGAAACCTTCCATGTGTTCATAGCCTTAGGTTCGAATATGCATGCTAGTATACCAACACTTAATGCGTTAGAGCTTGTTAGGATGATACTCGAATATCCAGTTCACCCTCGCATGTTTTAATGAACTAATTAAAGATAAAATTGGACTTAGGTGGTTAACTCGATTTGGTTGCTCCCTACTTTCGATGTATACATGTGCGTATGTTTTAACTTGAGCTATGAATTTCGTTGGGATCAAATAAGGATGAGGTAAACGGCTAGGTTGAATAAATGTGATGATCACTTGTAAATAATAGAATTAGGGTTTTTCGGTGTAGAAACATGTTTAGGGTTATGTGTTCTTGATTGTTTGCTTGTCTATGAGTTTAAACATGTTAGAACTTGTGATTTCTTGATGTGTTTCTAACCATTTTTCTTGTTAAATTTCGTAGATTATAGAAAACAAACCAACTTTGCACCCCCCTTTATAACCTAGCATAGTTATGCATGCACCCTCAATCCCCGGTTAAGAACGATCCCTACTTATCAATGCTACATCAACAAAGAAGGGTTTTAATTGTATTCGTGTTTGATTAAGTGTTTAATTAAATGCTTGAAAAGATGTGAATCAGTAACAACGGCTGACAATGGCTCCAGCATCCCTCTTAAGTTGAGGCCAAAAATATCGTTCCTCAAGATTGGTAATAGTCTTGTCACGACCCAAATGCCCACTGAGACCCCCTCCATGCAGATCTCGAATCAATTTCTCCCGTAAAGAAGTCTTTGGGATGCACAATTGATTACTTTTGAACAAGTAACCATCACAAATGAAGAACTCACCAACTGGGCGCTCCTTACACTTCTCCCAGATTTCTTTGAAGTCCTCGTCATCCGCATATAACTCCTTTAAGAACTCCAACCCAATTACTTCTTGAGCCAACGTGACCAGCAAAGAAGCCCTCCTACTCAACGCATCTGCCACCCTATTTTGAACACCAGATTGATGTTGAATGACAAAAGGAAATTTCTGTACGAAACTCACCCATCGTGCATGCATATTGCTAACACTCTTCTGGCTATTTATAAACTTCAGGGCTTCATGATCTGTGAACAAAACAAACTCCTTATGAACGAGGTAGTGGTCCCATAACTTCAATGCACAGACCACAGCATAAAATTCTTGATCATAAGTACTCCACCGTTGTCGAGCTTCACTAAGCTTCTCGCTCATAAATGCTACAGACCGCTTCTCCTGTGACAGAACATCCCCTATTCCCACACCACTCGCATCACATTCAACTTCGAAAACCTTTTCAAAATTTGGAAGAGCCAAAACTGGTGCAGTGCATAACTTCTCCTTAATCAAGGCAAAACTCGCCTCTTGCTCATCACCCCATTGAAATTTTCCCTTCTTCATGCACTAAGTAATTGGAGCAGTAATAGTACTGAAATTCCGCACAAACCTCCTATAAAACGTAGCTAGGCCATGAAAACTTCGTACCTCAGAAACAGTTTTAGGAGCTGGCCATTCTCTGATTGCTCGCACTTTCTCCTCATCCACCTGAATTCCATCCTCTCCAACCACAAACCCCAGAAATAACAGTTTGTTAGTGCAGAAAGTACATTTTTTCAGATTGATGTACAATTTGTTTTCCTGCAAAACTGCTAAGACTTGACGAAGATGCAACAAATGTTCTTCTTTTGTACGACTGTAGATCAGAATGTCATCGAAATAAACCACTACAACCCCAGGCTTAATACGAATCTGGTGGTATCCACTGCGAAGATCAATCTTTGAAAAGATTTTAGAACCCTCCAATTCGTCTAACATGTCCTCCAAACGAGGAATGGGAAACCTGTACTTAACAGTAATTTTGTTAATGGCCCTGCTATCGACACACATTCGCCAGTGCTTATTTTTCTTTGGTACTAACAAAACAGGAACTGCACATGGGCTCATACTTTCACGAATGAACCCCTTCTTCAATAAATCTTCAATTTGTTCCCGCAGAATTTGGCACTCCTTCGGGCTCATGCGATAATGTGGTAGGTTTGGAAGACTAGCTCCTGGCACCAAATCAATTTGATGTTGAATATCACACATTGGTGGAAGCTCATTAGGCAGATCATCTGAAATCAGCTCTTGAAACCCCTTTAATATCTTCTGTACCTCCAAAGGGATCTCGATTTCTTCCTTGGCAGCAGTTAATAGCCCTTTCACCATAATTGGAAACATCATCTTAGCCTCCTTCATATCTATCTCCATGTCTGATTCATTGCTGCTCACTATCAGGAAGTTATTCTTCGGCCCTGTAGTGCTACCTGCCGGTGCTATTGCAATTTTATGGGTCTTCCACATAAACATCACCACGTTGTCCCTACCCTTATGAGTTGCATCAACATCTCACTGCCATGGACGCCCTAGAAGAATATGACAGGCATCCATATCAAGCACATCACAACGTACCTCATCAGAGTAGTGTTTTCCAATCGAAATAGGCACTCTGCACACTTCTGTAACTCTTTCACAAGGCCCTTTTTTTCACCCAGCCAAGTGAATAAGGAGCGCTGTGAGCTTCTGTAGCCAACTGTAGATGTGCCACTAGCTTCTTGGACACGAAATTCTCACAACTACCACTGTCCACGATAAGGTTGCAAACCTTATTTTTCACAGTACAAAAGGATTTGAAGATACTATGACGTTGTCCCTCTTCTTTAGGAGCCAACAACACCCGCTGGAGTACCAAGTTGACTTTCTCTGAACTCTCCTCTGTGGCGAATTCAGCTCCCTCATAAGGATCTGACTCCTCCAACTCTTCTTCTTCGTACCCTTCTGATCCATCCATGATAGCTAGTTGTCTTCGTCCTTCAGGACACTCATTAGATCTGTGACCCTGCTTCAAACATTTGTAGCAAGTGATTCCAGCAGGCTTAGAATAAGGATTTTTATTACCAGTAGGACCAACTGTAGTTCCCTTCGAAATAGGACCCTTTGGAGGTACTCCTTGATTCTGAGGGATTTGTTTTCCCGTTTCCGCTGGAACACTGGATGACGAAGTAGGATTCCTGGAATAAGGAGTCCTTTGATAAGACCTGTTTTTCTCCAACACCTCTGCCTTCAATGCAAAGTTCGAAGCATCAGCTATGGTCCACATGTTTTGCATACCGATCTTCTCCTGTATGGACGATCTTAGACCACTGACATACCTTGCTATTCTCTGATTTTCAGTTTCTCCCAAGTCATTACGTTCAGCAAGACGTAAGAACTCGTCTGTGTAGTCGTTCACTGTTCTGCTACCTTGAACGCACTCGAGGAACAGACGATATAGTTGCTGCTCATAGTCCTTAGGCAAGAATCGGTCTTTCAGCAGGCCCTTCATCTTCCTCCATGTGTGAATTTTTGCCTTCCCTTGCCTTGTTCGAGAAGTTTGTACTTGGTCCCACCAATTTGAAGCACTACTTTTCAGTTTCCACGCGACCATCTTCACCTGTTTGGACTCTGGGATCTCCATGATTTCGAAAAATCTCTCCACTTCTACTAGCCAGTCAAGAAAATCCCTTTGTCCGTCGCCACCTCCTGCAACTGGTTGCGCCACTTCTTCCTCAGGTTCTGACTCACTTGAGTCTTGATTTTGGGGTTGAGGTCGTGGTTCCCTTCTTCCCCGATTTCCCTGAACGCCCTGATTCTCGTACAACAAACTTCTCATCTCTCCCATCAGTTGAGCTGTTACCTGCGTGGTAATCTGATTTGTTAAAGCAGCGAGCTCTGCTCTAGTAACAGGACTATCATCGTTACCGGCCATGGATCGTTTCACAAGCGATAGAAGACAGGGAAAACCTGCTCTGGTACCACCTGACGCAGCAGAGTATATAGGTTATCAAGCGATTAACCTAGAAAGAACGAAGATAAACTGGAATCCACCAGATTTTGAGAAAAGTTCTCGATTTGATTAAAAATATGAAAGATGCGTCCAGCAGCCACAAAGAGGCGCTTAAATACCGAAACAAAACCCTAGGGTGAAAACAAGCGGGCCCACGGGCCGAATAAAAATAAAACTAAAAAAAAAAAAATCCCAAAAGGGTCCAAAAACACAAAAACGCATTTTTCGAGGCCGAAACAACCCCAGATCGAAAAACGGAGCAAAGTCCTCCATGGGGACCCATTTTATTTCGTCGTTCCCTTTCCGGAAAGGTCTTATGCGCCCAAATCGGACACCGTTTGCCAGACCTGCAGTTTACCGGTTTTACCTTTCCGACGAGCGAGCTCTTCTTCAATCTTCAATGCCATCTGTTCTAAATCAACTAGCCTCCAAACCGTGACGTGAAACACCAAACCGGAACTGCAACTGGGCACGGAAACCGAAAAGTCCAGGGGAAAGACATGAAAACTGTTAGAGTGAGTGGACGAAAATAAATGTCTTTCACCAGTTGATATATATGTTTAAAATAACATATGCGAGTCCAGGTAAATAATAATAACAAAGTACACGAGGTAAAACCTTAATCCTCCAGCGTACTGAGCATGCAAGTATAAATCCCATAGGGTCACTCATGGACACCTCCGTGCTAGTACAGTCCGAATCACGGCGTCCTTAGTCCACGTGATTCTAAGCCAGAAAAGCCTATGTTCCGGGGAAACGCCCCTCACCGGTCAGGTCGGGGTAACGACGCCCCTCCTGGCGGCCTACCATCGGGGATCAGCCGAGAGGCAAGTGAATCGATACAACAACGTAACTGAGACTGTACTCTGTGAAAATCAAATCATAAACAGTTCGATACAAATGCATGAAACAACATATAAGTGTATGTATATTTGTATACGTATATCCGTATATGTATAATCATAAAACACATGCTCATGTAATCCGAAATCTCATACGCATGCTCAAGTTCATAAAACGTATATAAAGACTCGCAAACAATCTGTGAAAAGAAATTGTCCACTCACAGGTGAGCAAAACGCGCACTCGCGCTAATCTCGTGGTCCGGCGGAAGATCCCTCGCCTGAAGCACGATCACGATCTTGATCTCGATCTCCTGAATATTCACAAAATATAACTGATCAAAATCATAGTCCACAACTCTGTACTGAACTACGGAAACCAACTGTTCCCGGAAATATGCAGTGCAATACAAAATGGTTAACGAAATTCCCGAAATCTCTACTCGAAACCCTCGTCTGAAAATCGGCTACCCAAATCAAACCGAAAACCTCTGGACGATAATCAGGGCGCGATTACGAGAAAAACGACATTAAAAACACTGAAATCTAAAAAGTCAACCTCTCGCCGGAGCTCTGCCGTTGACCGCCGCCGGCGCGCCGTCAACGGTGAAATCTCACGGCGAAACTTTCCAGATTTCAAGGTCTCCTCGAGCCAAAGCTTTTCCTCTTCTACCCCAAAGTTCAATTCAGACTACAACCCCCTCAAATCCAGCCAAAACCGAACGGAAAACTCACATCCGGTGACCTAATCGGACCTCAGCAAAAACTCAACCTCGACCTAAAATAAACACATGGGGAGACTCACCAGGGCAAGGGGAGTCTAACCCCCCTAACCACCACCACAGAAACTGGCCGGAAAACGGCTAACCAACTCCGGCAAAATCCAAGGAACCGGCCCGATTCGGGTTCACTCAAAACGATATCAATTCCAACCAAACCAATTACCAATCAACTCAAAATCAAGAGGGGAAGCGATTCATACCCTTGCCGAGGTCAGAGGTGGCCGAAAAATGGGTCGTCGGATGGCAAGACCAATCGGGAAAGTTTCCCCCTCGGGTCAACAGTCAAACTTGCTATTTTTGGAAAGTCAACAACGGTCAACGCCAAATAGTGATTTTCGACGATTTTACGACTATTTCCGATATTTATACTCGCACCTCGGGTCAATCGACGGTCCGAAATGAATATTCAAAATGATTCGGATAAGCTCGAAACAATCGGATGAACTCATCGGAAACCGAAACTTCAAATAATCGTATTATATTCCTTGGTTATCGGAAAAATCTTCCGGAACCACCCACGAGCTTGAAATCACGTACTCTACAATTTCCGTGAAGACACACAACTCAAATTCTCGGCCAAAAACATAGTCGTGAATAGAGTCGACGAACCACACAAATATCGTAAAGCTGCGACATAAACCGAATATCGTGAATCGTGCCAAATACGCATCTGATTATGGTTCGGGTCGTCAAAAATCTACCCCCCTTAAAGAAATTTCGACCTCGAAATTTACGTACCTGTCAAGTGAACAGATGAGGATACTGTTCCCGCATACGCTGCTCAGTCTCCCATGTGGCCTCCTCAATTGAGTGGTTCTGCCACAAGATCTTCACCAGCGGGATCATACGGTGTCTCAACTCCTGCTGACGACGATAGAGAATCTGCACTGGCTCCTCCACGTACGATAAATCCTCTCTGATCGGCAACTGCTGTGGGGCTAATACATGTGAAGGATCTGAGATGTACTTCCGCAACATCGAAACATGGAAGACATCATGAACACGAGCCATCTCAGCTGGTAACTCAAGTCTGTAAGCAACAGCTCCAACCCTCTCCATAATCTCATACGGACCAATGTATCGTGGTCAAAGCTTGCCACGCTTCCTGAAACGCACAACTCCCCTCCACGGAGATAGTTTCAGGAAGACCCAATCACCAATCTCAAACTCTAAGCTCTTCCTCCTCACATCCGCGTAACTCTTCTGCCGATCCTGAGCGATCTTTAATCGATCCCAAATAACCTATATGTCCTCCATCGTAGTTTTCACCAAATCGGGACCAATGAACCAACGCTCGCCCACCTCACTCCAACACAACGGAGTGCGACACTGCTTCCCGTACAGGGCCTCATACGGTGCCATCTCAATACTGGCCTGGTAGCTGTTGTTGTAGGCGAACTCTATCAAATGTAACTGCTGATCCCAGTTTCCGCGAAACTGCAACACACATGATCTCAGCATGTCCTCAAGAGTCTGAATGGTCTGCTCGGACTGCCCGTCAGTCTGAGGATGAAAAGCTGTACTAAATCGCAACCTCGTGCCCAAAGCCCGCTGCAACGCCTGCCAAAAGTCAGAAGTGAACTGACTATCTCGGTCAGAAACAATGGACACAGGCACACCATGTAAGCGAACAATCTCTGATAAGTACAACTTGGCCAATCTACCCACTGATATCTTCCCTGGAAGTGCAAGAAAATGTGCGGATTTCGTCAGTCGGTCAACGATAACCCAAATGCCAATGTTGCCCGCCGATGTACGTGGCAACTGATAGACGAAATCCATCGTAATGTGCTCCCACTTCCAAACTAGAATCTCAAGTGGCTGTAGTTTCCCTGCAGGTTTCTGCCTCTCCGCCTTCACCTACTGACAAATCAAACATCCACTCACGTACGCGGTAATCTCCCAATTCATGTTGCGCCACCAATAGTACGCTCGAAGTGTACGAAACATCTTCGTACCTCCGGGATGCATCGCATATGCTGAACTATGGGTCTCATCTAAAATCTCCTTCTTCAGGCTCTCGTCTCTGGGTACACATAACCTGCCCCTGAACAACAACATACCGTCGTCGCTCAATCGGAACTCTATAGGCACACCATTCCGTATCATGATCTTCTTGCCCAATAGGTACGAATCTGAATCCTGAGCCTCTCGTGCCTGATCAACCAATACGTGTCGAACCTGAAAACTGGCCAACAAAGCTCCCTCATCATCATGCCCGAACACAGCACTCGTAGCTCGAAGCTCGGCTAACATCGATACTCTGGCCACACACATATGAAACAACGAGGCTCCAGATTTCCGGCTAAGTGCATCTGCTACAACATTGGCCTTCCCCGGATGGTACTCAAACGTGAAATCATAGTCGTTGATCAACTTCATCCATCGGCGCTGCCTCATGTTCAGATCCAACTGCGTCCGCAAGTAGGTGAGACTCTTGTGATCAGTGTAAATCTTACACTGAGCACCATACAAGTAATGTCTCCAACTCTTCAATGCTAACACAATAGCGGCTAACTCCAAATCATGCATCGGATAGTTGACCTCATGTGGTTTCAGCTGTCTCGAACCATATGCCACAACTCTACCATGCTGCATCAACACACAGCCAAGCCCCAACTTCGACGCATCGCTGTACACAACAAACTCACCACTATCGTCTGGCAATGTCAGAACCGGTGCGGTAGTCAATCTCTCCTTCAGGAGCAAATAACTCTCCTCGCACGCATCAGACCACTCAAACTTGACGCCCTTCTTCGTCAATCTGGTCAGTGGTGTAGCAATCCGGGAAAAATCCTGTACAAACCGTCGGTAATAGCCTGCTAACCCCAAGAAACTCCGAATCTCTGGCACAGTAGTGGGTCTACTCCAGTTCAGCACGGCCTCGATCTTGTCAGGATCAACACTGACTCCCTCAGCCGAAATCACGTGGCCCAGAAACTTCACACTATCCAACCAGAACTCGCACTTGCTAAACTTCGCGAACAACTGATGGTCCCGCAAAGTCCGCAACACTGCCCGCAAATGCTTCTTGTGCTGGCCCACACTCCTGGAATAGATCAAAATATCGTCTATGAACACAATCACGAACTTGTCCAGGAACCGTCTGAACACCCGATTCATCAAGTCCATGAAAGCTGCGGGGGCGTTGGTCAACCCAAATGGCATAACCAAAAACTCATAATGCCCATACCACGTCCTGAATGTCGTCCTGGCTACATCAGAGTCACAGATCCTCAACTGGTGATATCCGGATCGAAGGTCAATCTTCAAAAATACTGATGCTCCCTTAAGCTGATCGAACAAGTCATCAATCTGCGGTAACGGATACTTGTTTCTCACTGTAACCTGATTCAGCTTCCTGTAGTCGATACACAAACGCATGGACCCATCCTTCTTTCACACAAACAACACCGGAGCACCCCACGGAGAAACACTCGGTCAAATGAAACCCTTCTCTAACAACTCCTGGAGCTGAATCTGCAACTACTTCAACTCCGCTGGCGCCATCCGATACGGTGTCTGGGAAATCGGTCCTGTACCCGGCAACAACTCAATGGTAAAATCAATCTCCCGCACAGGGGGTATACCAGGTAACTCCGCTGGAAACACATCCGGAAACTCAGACACAACCTCAATACTACCAAGATCCGGCACAGCAGCTGTAGTGTCCACAACATGGGCTAAGTAAGCAACACAACCCTTCTTCATCAACTGATCTGCCCTCATCGCAGAAATCAAACACGATAGTGAAGTGTTCTTCTCGCCACGGAACAGTATCTCGGGTAACCCTGGTCGTCGAAACGCGACCTCCTTCCTGTGATAATCAAACATGGCCCAGTGCGACTCCAAAAAGTCTATACCCAAGATCAGATCAAAATCCACAATATCAAGCAGTAACAGATCTGCGGCTAGTCCATGACCATCAATAAACACCTCACAATCTCTGTAAACCCAACCGATGCTCACAACTTCACCTGATGGATACAACACTCTCCACAACCCCGGAAGTGGAGATGCAGGTACCGTGGCTAATGATGACAGTCTAAATGATATGAATAAATGTGTGGCGCCTGGATCTAACAATGCAACTACTGGAATACCAAAGACATGTAACGTACCGATAACGACCTCCGGTGAAGCTCTGCCCTCTCGTAGAGTCATAGCATGAACCTTCGCCTATCCGGCTGGGGCTGTCCCTGCTGCCTACCCTGGCCTGCATACTGTGTCGGTCGAGCTCCCAAAGTGGCACCTCGCTCAGCTCCGGAACTCTGGGCCGCCTGTCCATCACCACCATACAACTGAGGACACTCCCTCGAATAGTGACCCACCTGGCCATAACTATAACAAATGATAGTAGTCTGCTGACATATACCAAGATGACGCTTGTTGCAGAAGCTACACAAGGGATACTCCCGCGGTACAGCAAACGTGCCACCGGTACGCCAAGGATAACTAGAACCGCTGGAATTCCCACTAGCTTGTGGTCGTTGCGGTCGATCTCTCTTCCATAACGGTCTCCGCCTTGGTACACTAACTGGTGGGAGATAAGATCCACCACCTGAGGATGAAGCTGAACTGGAAGTATCAGAACTCAGCCTCTTTGAAGGCCCCTGACTCGGTCCACCTTCCTCAAACCGTCTCGGCTGGTACCTCTGCTGTCTCTCATGCTCAATATCCTCGCCTCGGAGTGCAGCACTGACAAACTCATCAAAGTTGTTCCAAGGCATCGTAATCAAAGTCACCTTGATATTCAGATTCAATCCCAGCTCAAACCTGCGACACTTGGCTTCCTTAGTAGCCACCATATCCCGCGCAAAACGAGACAAACGGGTAAACCGATCCCGGTACTCAAATACAGACAAACTTCCCTGCCTCAAGTTCGTAAACTCCTCATACTTACACTGCTGGGTAGCCTGATTAAAGTAGCTCCGCATAAAAAAATCACGAAACAAGGTCCACGGAGTGTCAGCTGGAACTCTGTCAGTGCTAACCCACCAAAAGTATGCATCACCCTCAAGTAATCCAACTGCTGCCACTGTCATCTGCTCAGGAGTAAACTGCAGACGCTCACAAACACGTTCAATCTGAACCAACCATGCCTCGCATATCTCTGGATCAACTGAACCCGAAAACACAATAGCACCAGCTGTACGAGCCTTGACCACAGGGTCAAAACGCTCTTCCAAACGCAGCACTCGCATCAGCAAGTCGCGTGTTCGGCGATCCTCATCAGGATCCTCGTCCCGATCAACACGGGGACCACGTCGAGGAGGCATCCTACTAATACAAGACAAGCATAAGGTACAAGCAGAAAGAACGTAATCATGAAACCGCAGATATTTGAGAATACACAACACCCGAAGTATTGATGAGTACCGCTGGCCAGTCGGGTCATCACTCCAGTCATGCTGTATTAACTCAAATACCCTAAGCGTCACAACTACAAGAGTCTACAGAATCTGACAACCTAATGCTCTGATACCAAGCTGAAAGGACATATGCGAGTCCAGGTAAATAATAATAACAAAGTACACGAGGTAAAACCATAATCCTCCAGTGTACTGAGCATGCAAGTATAAATCCCACGGGGTCACTCATGGACACCTCCGTGCTAGTACAGTCCGAATCACGGGGTCCTTAGTCCACGTGATTCTACGCCAGAAAGGCCTCGGTTCCAGGGAAACGTCCCTCACCGGTCAGGTCGGGGTAACGACGCCCCTCCTGGCGGCCTACCATCAGGGATCAGCCGAGATGCAAGTGACTGAGACTGTACTATGTGAAAATCAAATCATAAACAGTTCGATGCAAATGCATGAAACAACATATAAGTGTATGTATATTCGTAAACGTATATCCATATATGTATAATCATAAAACACATGCTCATGTAATCCGAAATCTCATACGCATGCTCAAGTTCATAAAACGTATATAAAGACTCGCAAACAATCTGTGAAAAGAAATCGTCCACTCACAGGTGAGCAAAACGCGCACTCGCGCTAATCTTATGGTCCGGCGGAAGATCCCTCGCCTGAAGCACGATCACGATCTCGATCTCCTGAATATTCACAAAATATAACTGATCAAAATCATAGTCCACAACTCTGTACTGAACCACGGAAACCAACCGTTCCCGGAAATATGCAATGCAATATAAAATGGTTAACGGAATTCCCGAAATCTCTACTCGAAACCCTCAACTAAAAATCGGCTACCCAAATCAAACCGAAAACCTCTGGACGATAATCAGGGCATGATTACAAGAAAAACGACATTAAAAACACTGAAATCTAAAAAGTCAACCCCTCGTCGGAGCTCCGCCATTGATCGCCGGCGGCGGCGGCGGCGCGCCGTCAACGGTGAAATCTCACGGCGAAACTTTCCAGATTTCAAGGTCTCCTCGAGCCAAAGCTTTTCCTCTTCTACCCCAAAGTTTAATTCAGACTACAACCCCCTCAAATCCAGCCAAAACCGAACGGAAAACTCACCTCCGGTGACCTAATCGGACCTCACCAAAAACTCAACCTCCACCCAAAATAAACACATGGGGAGACTCACTAGGGCAAGGGGAGTCTAACCCCCCTAACCACCACCACAGAAACTTGCCGGAAAACGGCCAACCAACTCCGGCGAAATCCAAGGAACCGGCCCAATTCGGGTTCACTCAAAACGATATCAATTCCAACCAAACCAATTACCAATCAACTCAAAATCAAGAGGGGAAGTGATTCATACCCTTGCCGAGGTCCGAGGTGGCCGAAAAATGGGTCGTCGGACGGCAAGACCAATCGGGAAAGTTTCCCCCTCGGGTCAACAGTCAAACTTGCTATTTTTGGAAAGTGAACAACGGTCAACGCCAAATAGTGATTTTCGACGATTTTACGACTATTTCCGATATTTATACTCGCGTCTCGGTCAATCGACGGTCCGAAATGAATATTTGAAATGATTCGGATAAGGTCGAAACAATCGGATAAGCTCGTCGGAAACCGAAACTTCAAATAATCGTATTATATTCCTCGGTTATCGGAAAAATCTTCCGGTACCGCCCACGAGCTCGAAATCACGTAGTCTACAACTTCCGTGAAGACACACAACTTCCGTGAAGACACACAACTCAAATTCTCGGCCGAAAACATAGTCGCGAATAGAGTCGACGAACCACACAAATATCGTAAAGCTGCGACTAAACCGAATCTCGTGAATCGTGCCAAATACGCATTTGATTCTGGTTTGGGTTGTCACATCGTGTTTTAAAATAAAACTAATTATAGATAAAGATTCAAATTGTAATATAAATAAACAAATAAATCTTTTCAATTTAATTGAAAAGGCTGATTTAATCGTGTGGGATGAAGCTCCCATGTGTAATAAATGGTGTATTGAATCAGTAAACAAACATTGCGTGATATTTTGTCAAAAAAAGAAGAACCGTTTGGAGGAAAGACTATTCTATTTGATGGAGATTTTAGACAGACATTGTCGGTCATACAAGGCGGTAGTAAAGAACAAGTAATTTTAAGCATCGTTTAATAATTTATATTTGTGGCCTAGCATTAAAGTATTTCATCTAACTGAAAATATGAGATTATTGACGATTGGTTTAAGCAACATAGAAAAAAATGAAATTAAATTTTTTGCTGAATGGATACTATAAATAGGAGAATGTCAATTAGAATTGAAATTTCCTACAGGTGATCTTGATGTAAGTTGGATTGATATAACAAAAGAAGTACTTACCGATCTTACAGTTCATCATATAGAATCAATTTTTCAAGCCACCTATCCCAATTTTTTAAGTAAATATAATGTTATAAACTATTTAAGAGAGAGTGCTCTAGTGACTCCAAAAAATTTAATTTTTCATGAAATAAATAATTATGCAGTTAAATTATTACCCGGCAGATTACCTACACATAAACGTATATTGAAAATTGACATACCTATTATGTTATTAAGAAATTTAGATCAGATACGTGGTCTATGTAACAGCACGAAGTTGATTGTAACAAAGTTGTTTGAAAGACTAATTGAGGCAAAAATACTTACGGGAAACAACATGGGAGAAAAAATTCATATTCCAAGGATAGTATTATATGCAACGGAAACTAAATGGCTGTTTACGTTTAAAATACGTCAATTTCCTGTCAGACCGTGTTACACAATGAATATAAACAAGAGTTGCCAATCATTAAACCAAGTAGTATTTGTCAGGACCAGTTTTTACTCACGGACAATTATATGTAGCGCTATCTAGAGTTATGTCGAAGAAATGTCTTAAAATTTATATAAACAATGGCGACTATATCCCTAATAATTGTACAAAAAATATTGTTTATAAGGATGTGTTGCAAGATATATAACACTGTATTTTTTTTAACTATTGCAACTACTTTAAATATACATATTTTCATAGTTATGTCTACTTTTTTACTACTAATTTCTCTATACATATATACACACACACATACATCTACAATTTGTATATATTGATTGATTACCATTAACAATCAATATATATTACTAATTTCTTTATACATATATACACAATTATATCCTATTGCTGAAGGGAGTTGGTCACACTCACATTAATATCCGAAGTCTTAATTGAGGTAAAGCTTAAATTGTCACACTGCTACTGCTACTGCAGCTTCTTTTTATTTTCAACATATCTATAATAGGATATGCTTAAAAGTCACAACAAGTATAAATTACAAATAATATTTTAAAGTATCTTTATTAATGTATCTTAATGGTTTTGCAGATACCTCTAGGAGCTAGATTTATTGGGTTTCTAGGTACACAATCTGTAGAAAATCCAAGAGGGGTTATGGCAGAAGTTTATTGGGTGCCGGATGGTTCTGGTTCCCTTTGTATTTCAGGCCACTCACACGAAACTCCAATATCTTCAAATGTTGAGCCAATGCCTTCTTCACCACCTACTTCACGCCGAATTCATAAAGTTGTAATCCACCCTCATCAAGTCAGTAATATCATTTCTCTTTGATACACTTAATCATACACTTAGTAAAGCTGATGGATACACTTTACAAAACATGGTTCTGTAATCAAATAAGTAGGTGAATACTTATTTGTAGCTTATGGATTTTTGTAGCTGATTCACAGGCTGACGCTCATAATCAAAGTACAACATCAGCACAGAAAAAGTATAATAAAAAGAGTGCGCTTCAAAAAATCCGATGAGTACTCCGAAGATGCCGATCCACACAGTGTCCACATGGTTGGCGCCAGCCGCAAAAGTGAAGGGCTTTATAGTCGTAGTCGCCGGCATGGTGGCTCTGGTTATGCTCTGATTCATTATTCACTATCACGACAACCTTTTTTTCGTCGCCGAGGCCGTTCATTCTGCTGGAATCATCTACAAGCGCATGAAGGAGAAGACTTACGCCGATAAAGTTTTCCCCTTTTTAATTCGTAGGTATTAGAATTTGGGATCTAATTGTAGGTTGTGTAGGACAAAAACTTATAAGAGTTGAAGAAAAAATAGATTTTGGGCTTGATTAAATTGATCATATAGGTATAAAGTTCCTTATTTTTCATTTTTGGTGTCTTTTATGAATATATTGTATGCTATCATTATGTAAAGCTGAATAAGTTTTATGGGGTGAATGTTGTAATTCAAGTTTATGACTGAAATTACAGGAACTTACGACCATATTACTAGCTATGAGATTGGACTGTATTATTGTTTTGGAATATATACACACACTGCTCGATTTCGCTACGCTATTGACAACCCTTTGGGCTATTTACATGATCTGGTTCAATTTGAAGTCGAGTTACATGAAGGAAAAAGATAGATTTCCGCCATATTATGTGGTGAGTTTTTTGTATAACTAATATAACTATTACCTTATAACAAAATTGTTCATATAGAGCTACCTCAGTTTCTTCATAAAACTTATAATGTGTCTTTTTACCTCTCTATGGATATGAAGCCTTTGGATGAGTGTAGACGATTGACAAAACGTGGTGGGTTGAGCACAAATATTGGGTTTCAGACATAGAAGGTGCATAACAGATCCTACCCAATATACTTTGTAGCTTTCAAAAGTTGTTGTCCTTACAGTTTTTGCTTCATAGGTGGTGTTTGTCATTTTGGTTGTTTGTGAGGTGTGTTTTTTGTTCGGTTTATATTGGTTTGTGATCAATTTTCAGACAAAGTGTGACAAACCCATTTCTTGATCAAGTGCATATCTTTTGGCTGCTTCTGACTAGTAAAAACTATTCAAGACGGGGATTTTGGTGTCCATATTCTCTTTCTCTAATCATCATATTTCACTTATTGTTTGTATGCTTCTGAGTTTATTTTCTTGCTTAATTTGTATTGTTGGATGATTTCTGAGTTGTCTCACTAATCCATGATTGAGTCCAGTTTATGCGATCCTTCATTTATAATGTTCTGGCCGGATTGGATAACTCATTAGTATATATGATTGATCTGATTGAATTTTTGTATATTTAGCCAAGTAGGTTATCACTTTCATTAGCAGCAGTTGTTTGAATATCAATTCATATATTCCCTTAATTTACTGACCAGGCACATTAGTTTATCACTTGATCCAATTATGCTTCCCTATTATGGGGGGTTGTAGTGGGAAAGATCGAAAGTCCTAAAAGTGATTCATTGCATCAACAAAGCTGAAGCCCAAATAGTTGAAGCCATGCAGCGAAGAGCAGCTAAAAGAAGTCATATGAAATTGTTTAACAGCTTAATCTTGAACTTCTGAAAGATTGATGAGAGCTTAAGAAATTATAAGGATATCTTTCAACAGTTTGGTGTGTGTTGATTTCCTAATGTGCCCCATGATTTTTGAATCATGTCCCAAGTGGTTGCTAATTTTCATCTTCTTTCTCTACAGAAGAGGATTCAAGTGGGGCAATCGCTCAAGATGAAATGAAACATGCTTTCTCTAAACAAGAAATCTCTTTTACAAATGAGGAAATCAACGATCTCTTTTCAACATGTGATATTAATGAAGACATGGGAATCAAGTTCAATGAGTTCATTGTGCTTATTTTCATCGTCTTTCTTCTCGAGGTTGGTCAAACAATATGCATAACTCAAAGTTGATTTTTTGATTTTTTTTTAACCTACCATCTGTCTGCCAAGAAATTTACATTTTCTTTTCTTTTTTATGTTCTCTCTGTATCCATGAATAATCTAGGAAGTGGATATGAGAATGCCAAAGCTAGAGGCTACCTTCGAAATATTGGTGCATGCTTTTATGCTCTTGGACAAGAACAAGGATGGTTATGTCAGCAAAAGTGAAATGATTGAGGCCATTAATGAAACTATAACAGGAGAACTCTCTTCAGGAAAAATAGCATATTGACGACAGGAACTTTGATAATATCAGCCCTAAAATTGATGGTGAAGATTTACTCAGTCTAGATGAAATTTTTGCTGAATGGGGCATCAAATTTGATTTGTAAGCTTTATATTTCTATAAAGTTTTTGTTAAATTTGATGATAATCAAAAATAAAATATGATTCGGAAGATCTTGTTTGCTATTATTTGAGAATTTACTGTCTTTGTACAAATATAAGTTCATGAGTTGGACTCTAATCGTTATTTGAAGTAAATTCAGTTTCTAGGTATTTGTTTCAGTTTAAAAGAAGTATGTTGAGTTACTAGACTTTGGTATTATTGCCTTTTCCTTCTTATTCAGAGGATAATGGATGTGAGAAGAAGATTTGTCAAACATACTGAAGCTAGACTTGAACCCACTAGCTTTCATACTTTGCTATTGGAGTATTTGAGATCTGATGAGGCGAACATTTGAAGAATCATGTGTGAGGGCATTGCTTCAGAAGGAGAGAAGAAGACAAAGAGGTAACCCCAATACATCCTGAGTTTAGCTTTATGTCTTTCTTGATTAATTGTTCTGAAGTGCTAAATTTTGATTTCATATTATAGCATGTGTCTGTTTAGGTTCTTTTATGACATATATGACTGCTTCTCATGATAATGACATTTAACCATCTTAATTTCTTTGACACTGCATATATTCTATCTACAGGCAATAAAGTGATGCAAGATTATCATCGTCATTGCAATCAATAATGCAGGAGCAAGAGAGGAAGATCTATGTTCGAATGTCAGTTGTGTGGCCTATGTTTTTTTGTAACTTTGATGACTTTTTACAATCTTAGATGATCTGAATGGTACCTTATGTAGTCATCGAAAGAGAAGTCTTTTATTTTAGTTTGGAAACTCCAGATCAAACTCCATGTAGCTTCTTATATTTGTATTTAGATAATATTGAAGTTGGTTTCCGTTCAGGTTCAGGTTCAGGTTCAGGTTCAGCTATGCTTTGCTCAGGATGTTCTATGTTTTACTCGCTGACCATTTTTCATAAACAACTATGTAAATGGTCTGTAACAAAACTGGTACAAGTATCTATTTAGATGTAACTATTTAGATCTTTTTCGTTCTTATTTGATCTAAGTTTAACCGACACCCGCGCCTCGGCACAAGGATCCACCTAGGTGGTATAACATTTAACGGCATAACACTTGTTAAACAAAACATGATCTATCTAGGATAAATGATTCGGTAGTTGAAGAATGAATCTACAAATATCATCAATAAAGACAAGATGACCTCATGACACAGATAAAATACACACATACATATCATATAGTAAGAATAGTCAAGCTTTATCCCCGTGTTATGGGTTTTAAAGTAATAAATCATGTCTGAAGTTTTATGACTTACAAGTCAGCTGTATTATTGTTTTCAAACGAAAGAACAAAAAGTTTTTACTCCACCATAAGTATGTTTAACTTTTAAGCATAAAGCTTGTGTAAAACCTGCTTTTCTTCTCACCCATTGGAAAGAAGATATTTTCCCAAGCATGGCTATCCTTGAATGGAGGACAAGCAACGGCTTTTCTTTATAGCATGGTGAGACATGGCTATTGCCTTATTTTCTGGAGATCAAATACTAAATGGCAGATAGCTCAGCCTCTCTCTTTTGCTTCCACAAAAAATTATCCCGATTTCTAAGAGACACGCCTCTCGCTTGGTTACCTCCCTCCGCTGCCACTCCATTTTCTATAAAAACCACTTCACTTCTTTCTCTCTTCATTCATCTCACTTCACTTTACCAAACACCACTTTCTTCTTCTGCTCTCATTTCACCTTGTCCTTCACAAAAATCTCTCTGAGTTTTCTTTATGATGGCTAGGTGTAAAAACCATGCTTACTCTCGTGAGGCTAACCCCAATCGCTCTTCACCACGGTTTCGTGGAAACCCACCTGAGACACCTGTTCTTATACTGGCAGTTGCTCCAACGCCGCCACCAATACTAGACCTCAATGTCTCTGATTTCGAGTTCCCTTCTGGTTTTTTAGGCCTTGCCATCACCGAAACAGCTCCTTCTGAAATCATCCTCTCCAAGGCCATCCCTGAAAATGCAGTTGCTCCAACGGATTCCGATGATTTTCCTTTGAACTCAAGGAAGAAAAGGAAAGTCGCCGCAAAACCTGCACCCAAAAAGGAGTGAAAATTTTCAAACCTATCTAAGGAACCCATCCCTCGCAATCCTTATGAAGATAATGAAGGATTGTATACTGATCAAAAATCGATACCCAACTCCCCTAATCACTTAGGGCCATCCAATCAAGTTCCCCGAAAAGGAGTTAAGCTAGGCGCTCCAAAGAGAACAGCACCGCCCATGCCTTACCTGACTTCTGGAAAGAAAGCTTCCTCCTCAGACAAGGATGCCGGAGGTATCTTATATCCCCATTCCTCCTGAAAGTCATTTTGTTTCTCAAGAGGCTAGCAATTTATAGGCTACCATCACCATTGCTAGGCCAGTGCTCATTAAAAAACCCTTCAACTTTGATGGTTTACCTTATGATTTTCATGACATGATTGACAAGTTAGGAGGGCGGATGCACTGATGTCTTTCCTAGGGTTAATCTGTCTTGGGTTAGGGAATTTTATGCAAATTATCCTCGTACTATGCCTGATCAGTTTGACATTCAGTCTGACACACCACTTTGTGTTGCTGTTAGAGGTTGTGAGGATAATGTCTCTCCCAAAAGAATTAGGAATGCTCTGCCTCTCCCTGAAACTAAGAGAAGAATCCTCAACAAGGTTAGGAAGTACATTATTGAGTTAAGCATTTAAACACTCGTGCACTAATTCTACTATACTACACCTACGTCTATGTTTAGGGACACCCACCTTAAAAGTCAGTGCATGAGAAAATTCTATAAGCTTATGGGAATTCTTGTCATAACCCTTCTTGCCCCAAACTCTCAATCATCTAAAATCACTTTTCGCCAAGCTGGTTTGATTTCCTATCTTTGCTCCGGCAAACCTACTCTCCCCACTGAGTTTTACATCTATCACTCTATTCGACATGCTGCTTTGGATAATAAGAAAAATACATGGCTCCTCTCTTGTTTTTCCTGCCATCATTAGTCTGCTATGCTTGAACTCTGGTGTTCCTTATCTGAATGATGATGAGTTTGCTAAGACCCCTACTCTAATAGATGAAGTAATTCTCACCAAATCAACCACCCAGTCCTCTGTTTATGTAGAACCTCTTGAGACAACTTTTCTAAAGAGAGATCAATGGTATGAACTAAGCATTCTATCATCTCCGTACAGACATGTTGGCTTCTTGTCAGAGTATCCACCAACTCTTAGAAGCTAAAACTGAAAATGCCCCATCCTCTGTGGATGGCTCCTCTATTTATTTTCCTAAAGCAAGCTTTGATACTGTAGCTGGTTCAAAGGGGGAGTCCAAAAGTGAGGACTATGGTGGCTCCCATAGTTCTTCAAATGCTGATGCTTCTGGTTATGCTCAAGATGTGGATGCTGAGGATGATGAACATCTTGATCAAAATGAAGATTCAGACTATGCCGAAACCTTTGAAGATGATGCTAATAATGATGATGTTGTGTGGCTCTCCAACTATCTATGTTTTACTTATGTTTTTCCCTTTCTAGTTGTTTTAATTTTGTGTTGAACATTATGGTTCAAAAACGATGCCTTTTGTAATCTTTGCATCTCGTGGTTGTTCATGTAAAACAATTATTGCTTTTATGGAGTTAGTACCTATGTTTATTCATTTATTTGCGTTTAACATGGAAACCTACTATATCTTTGCATATTTCACTTGACTTGCTGTGAAAGGAATTATTTGTGCAGGCACATACATTATTCTAAGACTGTTGAAATCCAGTTAGCATGTAGTAAATTTGTAAAAAATATGTTTTTGTTTGAGAATATCAAAGGAGGAGAATATTAGTATAACATTTATTAGCATTACTCTTGTTAAAGAAAACATGATCTACCTAGGATAGATGATTCAGTTAAAGAATGAAGCTTTAAAGATCATGAACGAAGACAAGATGACCTTATGCCACAGGTAAAACATGCATATACAGATCATACAGTAAGGATAGCCAGACTTCCTGGTATCCTCGTTTTCTGGGTTTAAAACAACAAGTAATGTCTAAAGTCTTATGACTTACAAGTCAGTTGTATTATTGTTTTTAAATGAAAGAACAAAATGTTTACTCTAACATAAGTGTGTTTAGCTTTTAAGCATTAAGTTTGTGAAAAACATTTTTTTTTCTTCTCATCCATTGTAAAGAATATATTTTCCCAAGCATGGCTCTCCTTGAATGATGAACAAGTAACAACATGGGGCTTTTTTTACAGGCTGTTGAGACATGGTTGTTACCTTTTTTTTCCTGGATATCAAATACTAGATGGCTGAAATGGCTCAGCCTTTCTCATAGGCCACTTCGTTTAACCTATATAAGGAGAAATATGTACTTGAGCTCCTTAGTTTTGAAAATTACAGGTATTCATTTTCTCAAACTATTTTTAGTCTTTTAGCTCTTACATGTGTTAAGTGTTTTCAAGTCTTCCTCTTGTGATTTCATATCTCATATTAAGAATAAAACTATTAAAAACTCATAATTATTGCGTGTTGCATATCATGAGGTCAAATTGATAGTGCAAGCAATTCGGAAGTGTTCATAAAGAATCAATTGTGCGATAACTGAGTTCAAATTGTAAACCCTTTGTCTTGACAAGATTGAGAATAGGTCTTAGACTAGTGAGCTATTGAAACTTGTGGGACTTTATTGGGAAGAAGTTAGAAAGGCATGTGCCTTTATTAAAGACTACATATATAAAGAAATAATTGGGTTGAAAGCTAGAATGTGGCATTTCACATGGATTTGTGGCTTTGGGCCTTGAGTTACTAAGGTAAAGCCCGAATATAGAAATCATCAAAAGATGGGCATTGAGCCTTGGGCTCTGTTGTTTAATCCAATTTTAATTTTTGAAATTAATATTTTGATTTTAATTTTTGAATTTAATATTTTAATTTTAATAATTAATATTATTATTTTGAATAAATATCAACGGGTGCATTTTGATTATAACGAGCGACGGTTGGAGATTCGTTATATTCAAACGACGCGATCTTTTGACGACGCGACTCTTGACGCCTGTATAAGGATGACTTCGGGTCAACATTCAAACACAATTCATCGACTTTGTCTTCTTCCCCCATATCAATATTCTGAGAAAACCATAAAGTAAATTCGCCAGGGTTCAAGTTCGTGTGCTAGAACTTGAACCAGATAGTTATATTCTCTAGATAGACGTCCAGACTACAAGCATAAGTGGGGGCAAATTTCTGTCTTAGGAAACTACGTTGCAGGCCTCTATCTGATCAAGTTAGTGAATTCCTATTTCATCTTTATTATTTCCTATTAGTTTCAATTTCGATTCTATTGTTGATATGAAAATACCTAACAACGATTTAGTTGCCTAAACCAGAATTAAGCCCTAACGACTCTGCTAACCTTAGTTACTACTCACTTATTGACAGTCAATGTGGAGGTCCAAAATTCAAAAGTCACGAAATAATGAAATTTCGCACATATAGGTTCACTACTAATACAATATATACAACTATTTTCGACATTAGAGCAGCTAGATAAATTAAGCTGAGTAGGTAAAGTAAAATACGAACTCGCGGGATCAACCTTGGATCTTATTGTAGATACTGCAATGCCATAAACTACGTGTGTGCTCGACCTCAAACCAACTTTGCAAACTAGGCAATTAAACCGAAAAGCCCAGGGAATGGCACATAAAATAATTAAACTGTTAGAGTGAGTTGACAAAAATAATAATTTACTTTAAACTAAAAATTATAAATAATATGTCTTTCACAATAAATGTACATAAAAATATTGCGAGTCTAAAAATATGATCATCTAGGCACTCCTGGGTACTATAAAGAAAGTGGAGGCTACGACTCGGGTCATCTGACCTCAAGTCCTAATATTGCCTAGATCAAGTTTTTTTCCCTCCTGGGTGCTCTATAAATCCTTGGGCCAGGTCCCTGGTTCTCCGGGAGCGTTCGGGGATTAGCCGAGAAGCACTGCATCAATGCACAACAACCGAGATGAAAGAACCCAACCCCGATTTAGTTGCCAAAACCGGAATCGAACCCCTTCTGAAAACGTGAACCACCAAAAACAATTAAAATTTCGGCAGAGTAACGTTACTAACGTGGAATTGCCATTACCTGTACCCAGAAAATAACACTTCGTCCTATGCCACAAAAGCCAAACCGTGGGCACCAATCCCATCCGGATTTCTCAATATTATTTCAATATCAATAAACAGTAAACAAAATTATAATATATATGATATATCCGAGAAAATTCTTATAAAACATGTATCAGAATGTATCAGAGCGACCTTTAGTGTAAATATATACAATATATACATCAGTAGGCGAAATAAGAAACCTACTGGAAAACACAGGTGGCTCGAACAACTATCCTCCAACCACGACGTGAAACACTAGAACCTGAAATGCAAACTGGGCACGAAAACCGAAAAGCCCAGTGGAAAGACATGAAAACCGTTAGAGTGAGTGGACGAAAATAAATGTCTTTCGCCAGTTGATATATGTTAAAATAACATATGCGAGTCCAGATAAATAAATATAATAAAGTACACGAGGTAAACTCATACTCCTCCAGCGTACTGAGCATGCAAGTAAAAATCACACGGGGTTGCTCATGGACACATCCGTGCTAGTACAGTCCGAATCACGGGATCCCAGACCCACACGTGATTCTAGCCAGAAAGGCCTCAGGTCAGAGGTCTGCCTCCCCCTGGTAAAGGCCTCGGGTCATGAGTCACAGCCTCCCCCGGTACACATCCTCGGGGATCAGCCGGGATGCGAGTGTATTGATACAACAATATATATAGAGACTGTACTCTGTGTAAACCAAATCATAAAGAGTTCGATGCATATGCAATAAATAATACATAAATGCATATACGTAATGTATAATGGTATAAGCATAATCGTCTAACACATGCTCATATAAATCGTAATCTCATATGCATGCTCATGTTCATAAAACGTGTATAAAGACTCGCGATTATCAGTGAAAAGAAATTGTCTACTCACAGGTGAGCAAAACGCGCACTCACGCTAATCTCGTGGTCCGGTAGACGATCCCTCACCTGAAGCACGATCTCGATCCCCTGCATAATCATAAAACATATCTGATCAAAATCATAGCCCACAACTCTGTACTTAACCACGGAAACCAACCGTTCCTGGAAACATATAAAACTGTATAAAACAATCGACTGAATTCTCGAAATCTCCACTCAAAACCCTCGACTGAAAATCCGATACCCAAATCAATTTGAAAACCTCTAGGTGATAATCGGGGCGCGATGACGAGAAAAATGACATTAAAATCATCAAAAACTGAAAAGTCAACTTTCTCGCCGGAGCGCCGTCATTGACCGCCGGCGGCGGCGGCGGCGCGCCGTCAACAGAAAGTTTCTCCGGCGAGGAAGCTTCAGATTTCAAGATCACCTCATGCCCAACCACTTCTTCAACTAGGAAAACACCCAATTCACAGTAAAACCTCTCCAAAAACAGCTCGAAACAAATCGGAGTTCATCTTCGGCAACCCACCACGGGTCCTTCCAAAACCTACACCAAATCCAAATTAAACCTTATGGGTAGCCTCCCTGGGGCAAGGGGAGTCGAAGCCCTCACTCCCTCGCCACCGCAGCTCACCGGAAGTCCACCCCCCGACACCGGCGAATTCCGGCAACCTAACCCGATTCGGCTTCACTCAAAACCTAACCAATTTTCATAATTTCAATCACAAAACAACTCAAAAACTCAAGAGGATAAGAATTATACCCTTCACGTGGCCGGAGGTGGCTGGAAAATCCAAGTCGGCCGGTGAAAATCAAACGGGAAAGTTTTCCTCCTCGGTCAACAGTCCCAAAATGGAAAGTCAACGTCTGGTCAAACCTCAAACAGTGTTTTCGACAATTTTTTGACTATTTCCGATATTTATACTCGTGCCTCGAGACGATCAACGGCTCAAAACGAATAACCAAAACGATTCGGATAAATACGAAACAAACGGATACACTAGTCGATAAACCGAAATTTCAAATAATCATATTATATTCTTCGGTTATCGGAAAAATCATCCGGAACTGCCGAGCTCGAAATCACGTGCTCTACAACTCTCGTGAAGAAACTCAATTCAAATTCTCGACCGATATTTAAGTCGCGAACTAATCCAACAAATAACACAATTAACGATTAATCGTGATTACGCATAATCTTGTGAATCGTACTGATTACTCTATTGATTCTGGTTCGGGTCGTCACAAATCTACCCCCCTTAAAAAAAATTTCGACCTCGAAAGTTACATACCTGTCAAGTGAATAGATGAGGATACTGCTCAGTCTCCTAGGTGGCCTCCTCAACTGAGTGATTCACTAGCAGGATCACACGATGTCTCAGCTCTTGCTCACGACGATCGAGAATCTGCACAGGCTCCTCAACGTACATCAAATCCTCTCGGATCGGTAACTGCTGTGGAGCTAACACATGTGAAGGATCTAAGATGTACTTCCGCAACATCGAAACGTGGAAAACATCATGAACACGAGCCATCTCAGCCGGTAACTTAAGTCGGTAAGCAACAGCTCCAACCCTCTCGGTGATCTCGTATGGACCAGTGTATCGTGGTCGAAGCTTGCCACGCTTCTCGAAACACACAACTCCCCTCCACGGAGATAGTTTCAGGAAAACCCAATCACCTACGTCAAACTCGAGGCTCTTCCTCCTTACATCCGTATAACTCTTTTGTCGATCCTGGGCGATCTTCAATCTATCCCGGATAATCTGGATGTCCTCCATAGTGCTCTACACCAGATCAGGGCCAATAAGCCATCGCTCGCCCACCTCACTCCAACACAACGGAGTGCGACACTGCTTCCCGTACAGGGCCTCGTACGGTGCCATCTCGATACTGGCCTGATAGCTGTTGTTGTAGGCGAACTCTATCAAATGTAGTTACTGGTCCCAATTCCTACGGAACTGCAACACACATGACCGCAACATATCCTCAAGTGTCACTATAGTCCGCTCGGACTGTCCATCGGTCCGAGGATGAAAAGCTGTATTAAATCGCAACTTCGTGCCTAATGCTCGCTGCAACGCCTGCCAAAACTCAGAAGTAAACTGACTATCTCGGTCAGAAACAATCGATACAGGTACACCATGCAGTCGAACAATCTCGGATAAATACAACTTAGCCAATCTGCCCACTGATATCTTCCCCGGAAGTGCGAGAAAATGAGCGAATTTCGTCAGTCGATCCACAATAACCCAAATACCAGTGTTGCCAGCCGAAGTACGCGGCAACTGATAAACGAAATCCATGGTAATATGCTCCCACTTCCAAACCGGAATCTCCAGTGGCTGTAGCTTCCCTGTAGGTTTCTGCCTCTTCGCTTTAACCTGCTGACAGATCAAACATCGACTCACGTACGCGGTAATCTCCCGCTTCATGTTACACCACCAGTAATACGCTCGAAGTGTACGGAACATCTTTGTACCTCCGGGATGCATCACATAGGCTGAACTGTGGGCCTCATCCAGAATCTCCTTCTTCAGGCTCTCATCTCTGGGCACACACAACCTGCCTCTAAACAACAACGTACCGTTATCGCTCAATCAGAACTCTATAGGCACACCATTCCGTATCATGGTCTTCTTGCCCAACAAATAGGAATCTGAATCCTGAGCCTCCCGTACCTGATCAACCAATACGGGTCGAACCTGAAAACTGGCCAACAAAGTTCCCTCATCATCCCACTCGAACTCTGCACCCGTAGCCCGAAGCTCGGCTAACATCGACACTCTGGCCACATACACATGAAACAACGAAGCTCCAGATTTCCGGCTAAGTGCATCAGCCACAACATTGGCCTTTCCTGGATGGTATTCGAACGTGCAATCGTAGTCGTTGATTAACTCCATCCATCGGCACTGCCTCATGTTCAGATCTGGCTGCGTCCGCAAGTAGGTAAGACTTTTGTGGTCGGTGTAGATCTTACACTGGGCTCCATACAAGTAATGTCGCCAACTCTTCAATGCTAACACAATAGCGGCTAACTCCAAATCATGCGTCGGATAGTTGACCTCATGCGGTTTCAGCTGCCTGGAACCGTAGCCCACAACTCTACCATGCTGCATCAACACACAGCCAAGCCCCAACTTCGACGCATCATTGTACACTACGAACTCACCGCTGTCGTCTGGTAATGTCAGAACCGGTGCAGTAGTCAACTTCTCCTTCAGGAGTAAATAACTCTCCTCACATGCATCAGACCACTCAAACTTGACGCCCTTCTTCGTCAACCTGGTCAATGGAGTAGCAATCCGAGAGAAATCCTGTACGAACCGCCGATAATAGCCTGCCAAACCCAAGAAACTCCAGATCTCTGGTATAGTGGTAGGTCTACTCCAGTTCAGCACGGTCTCGATCTTGTCAGGATCAACATTGACTCCCTCAGCAGATATCACGTGGCCCAGAAACTTCACACTGTCCAGCCAAAACTCACACTTGCTAAACTTCACAAACAACTGATGGTCCCGTAAACTTCACACTGTCCAGCCAAAACTCACACTTGCAAAACTCACACATTGCTCGCAAATGCTTCTTATGCTGGCCCACACTCCTGGAATAGATTAAAATATCGTCAATGAACACAATCACGAACTTGTCCAGGAATCGTCTGAACACCCGATTCATCAAGTCCATGAAAGCTGCGGGGGCATTGGTCAACCCAAACGGCATAACCAGAAACTCGTAATGCCCATACCGCGACCTGAAAGCTGTCTTGGCCACATCAGAGTCTCGAATCCTCAACTGGTGATATCCGGATCGAAGGTCAATCTTCGAAAAGACTGATGCTCCCTTAAGCTGATCGAACAAATCATCAATCCGCGGTAACGGATACTTGTTCTTTATCGTAACCTGATTCAGCTTCCGGTAGTCAATGCACAACCGCTTAGATCCATCTTTTTTCCGCACAAATAACACCGAGGCACCCCATGGCGAAACACTGGGTCGAATAAAACCCTTCTCCAGTAACTCCTGGAGCTGGACCTGCAGCTCTTTCAACTTTGCTGGGGCCATACGATACGGTGTCTGTGAAATCGGTCCTGTACCCGGCAACAACTCAATAGTGAAGTCAATCTCCCGCACAGGAGGTATACCAGGTAACTCTGCTGGAAACACATCCGAAAACTCAGAAACAACCTCAATACTACCAAGATCTGGCACAACTGCTGTAGTGTCCACAACATGGGCTAAATAAGCAACACAACCTTTCTTCATCAACCGATCTGCCCTCATCGCAGAAATCAAACACGGCAGTGAAGTCTTCTTCTCGCCGCGAAACAATATCTCGGGAAAGCCTGGTCGTCGAAACGCGACCTCCTTCTTGTGACAGTCAAACATGGCCCAATGCGTCTCCAAGAAGTCCATACCCAAGATCAGATCAAAATCAACAATATCAAGCAACAACAAATCTGCGGCTAAACCATGTCCTCTAATAAAAATCTCACAGTCTCTATATACCCAACCGATACTCACAATCTTCCCTGACGGATATAACACTCTCCACAACCCCGGAAGTGGAGATGCAGGTACCGTCGCTAATGATGATAGTCTATACGACATGAATGAATGTGTGGCACCTGGATCTAACAATGTAAGTACTGGAATACCAAAGACATGTAATGTACCGATAACGACCTCTGGTAAAGCTCTGCCCTCTCGCAAAGTCATCGCATGAACCTTCGCCTGCCCGACTAGTCGTCCACGCAGAGGTTGTCCCTGCTGCTTACCCTGACCTATAAACTGTGCTGGTCGAGCTCCCGAAGTGGCGCTTCGCTCAGCTCTGGAACTCTGGGCCACCTGTCCATCAGCACCATCAAGCTGGAGACACTCCCTCGCATAATGACCCACCTGGCCACAGCGAAAATAAGTGACAGGGCCCCGCTGACACGGGCCAAAGTGATGCCTGTTGCAGAAACTGCACAATGGGTACTCCCTCGGTACAGCAAATGAGCTACCAGTACGTCGAGGATAACTGGAACCACTGGAACCCCCACTAGCCTGTGGTCGCTGCGGTCGATCTTTCCTCCATCTCGATCTCTGTCTCGGTACACTAACTGGTGGTCGATAAGATCCACCACCTGAGGATGAAGCCGAACCGGAAGTATCAGAACTCTGCCTCTTTGAAGGCCCCTGACTCGGTCCACCCTCCTCAAATCGTCTAGGCTGGTACCTCTGCTGCCTCTCGTTCTCGATATCCTCACCTCAGAGTGCTGCACTGACAAACTCATCAAAGTTGTTCTGAGGCATCGTAGTCAGAGTCCCCTTGATATTCAAGTTCAAACCCAGCTCAAACCTGCAACACTTGGCTTCCTCAGTAGCCACCATATCACGCGCAAAAGGAGATAAGCGGGTAAACCTGTTTCGATACTCAAGCACAGACATACTGCCCTGTCTCAAGTTCGTAAACTCCTCATACTTGCGTTACTGGGTAGCCTGGTTGCAATACCTTTGCGTAAACAAATCTCGGAACAAAGTCCACGTAGTATCAACTGGAACTTTATTGGTGCCCACCAAAAGTATGCATCAGATTCAAGTAATCCGACTGCTGCCACTGTCATCTGCTCAGGAGTAAACCGCAAACGCTCACATACACTTTCAACTTGAACCACCCATGCCTCACATATCTCTGGATCAGCTGAACCCGAAAACACAGTCGCACCAGCAGTACGAGCTTTGACCACAGGGTCAAAAGCTCTTCCAAACGCAGCACTCGCATCAGCAAGTTGTTCGTCTAGCGATACTCATCAGGATCCGCTTCCCGATTAACATGGGGACCACGTCGAGGAGGCATCCTACTAATACAAGACAAGCATTATGTACAAGCAGAAAAAACGTAATCATGAGACCGCCGATATTTGAGAACACACAACACCCGAAGTATTGATGAGTACCGCTGGTCAGTCGGGTCATCACTCCAGTCATGCTGTACAAACTCAAATACCCTAAGCGTCACAACTACAAGAGTCTACAGAATCTGACAACCAAATGCTCTGATACCAAGCTGAAAGAACCCAACCCCGATTTAGTTGCATAAACCGGAATCGAACCCCTTCTGAAAACGTGAACCAACAAAAACAATTAAAATTTCGGCAGAGTAACGTTACTAATGTGGAATTGCCATTACCTGTACCCAGAAAATAACACTTCATCCTCTGCCACAAAAGCCAAACCGTGGGCACCAATCCCATCCGAATTTCTCAATATCATTTCAATATCAATAAACAGTAAACAAAATTATAATATATATGATATATCCGAGAAAATCCTTATAAAACATGTATCAGAATGTATCAGAGCGACCTTTAGTGTAAATATATACAATATATACATCAGTAGGCGAAACAAGAAACCTACTGGAAAACACAGGTGGCTCGAACAACTATCCTCCAACCACGACGTGAAACACCAGAACCTGAACAGCAAACTGGGCACGAAAACCGAAAAGCCCAGGGGAAAGACATGAAAACCGTTAGAGTGAGTGGATGAAAATAAATGTCTTTCGCCAGTTGATATATGTTAAAATAACATATGCGAGTCCAGATGAATAAATATAATAAAGTACACGAGGTAAACTCATACTCCTCCAGCGTACTGAGCATGCAAGTAAAAATCCCACGGGGTCGCTCATGGACAAATCCGTGCTACACGTGATTCTAGCCAGAAAGGCCTCAGGTCAGAGGTCTGCCTCCCCCCGGTAAAGGCCTCGGGTCAAGAGTCACAGCCTCCCCCGGTACACATCCTCGGGGATCAGCCGGGATGCGAGTGTATTGATACAACAATATATATAGAGACTGTACTCTGTGTAAACCAAATCATAAAGAGTTCGATGCATATGCAATAAACAATATATAAATGCATATACGTAATGTATAATGGTATAAGCATAATCGTCTAGCACATGCTCATATAAATCGTAATCTCGTATGCATGCTCATGTTCATAAAACGTGTATAAAGATTCGCGATTATCAGTAAAAAGAAATTGTCCACTCACAGGTGAGCAAAACACGCACTCACGCTAATCTCGTGGTCCGGTAGACGATCCCTCGCCTGAAGCACGATCTCGATCCCCTGAATAATCATAAAACATATCTGGTCAAAATCATAGCCCACAACTCTGTACTTAACCACAGAAACCAACCATTCCCGGAAACATATAAAACTGTATAAAACAATCGACTGAATTCTCGAAATCTCCACTCGAAACCCTCGGCTGAAAATCCGATACCCAAATCAATTTGAAAACTTCTAGGTGATAATCGGGGTGCGATTACGAGAAAAATGACATTAAAATCATCGAAAACTGAAAAGTCAACTTTCTCGCCGGAGTGCCGCCGTTGACCGCCGCCGCCGCGCCGTCAACGGAATGTTTCTCCGGCGAAGAAGCTCTAGATTTCAAGATCACCTCATGCCCAACCAGTTCTTCAACTAGGACAACACCCAATTCACAGTAAAACCTCTCCAAAAACAGCTCGAAACAAATCGGAGTTCATCTCCGGCAACCCACCACGGGTCCTTCCAAAACCTCAACCAAATCCAAATTAAACCTTATGGGTAGCCTCCCTGGGGCAAGGGGAGTCGAAGCCCTCACTCCCTCGCCACCGCAGCTCACCGGAAGTCCACCCCCCGACACCGGCGAATTTTGGCAACCTAACCCGATTCGGCTTCACTCAAAACCTAACCAATTTCCATAATTTCAATCACAAAACAACTCAAAAACTCAAGAGAATAAGAATTATACCCTTCACGTGGCCGGAGGTGGCTGGAAAATCCAAGTCGGCCGGTGAAAATCAAACGGGAAAGTTTTCCTCCTCGGTCAACGGTCAACAGTCCCAAAATGGAAAGTCAACGTCTGGTCAAACCTCAAACAGTGTTTTCGACAATTTTTCGACTATTTCCGATATTTATACTCGCGCCTCGGGACAATCAACGGCTCAAAATGAATAACCAAAACGATACGGATAAATACGAAACAAACGGATAAACTCGTCGATAAACCGAAATTTCAAATAATCATATTATATTCCTCGGTTATCGGAAAAATCATCCGGAACCGCCCACGAGCTCGAAATCACGTGCTCTATAACTGTTGTGAAGAAACTCAATTCAAATTCTCGACTGATATTTAAGTCGCGAACTAATCGAACAAATCACACAATTAACGATTAATCGCAATTAAGCATAATCTCGTGAATCGTACTGATTACTCTACTGATTCTGGTTCGGGTCGTCACACGAGAATTCTGTGTGTATGCCTCCAAGCTAATGCATAACTATAACAATGCATAACTGAAAAGTGCATAAATTTAAAATGCATAAATGTAAATGTATAACTATAGACTCGCAAAACAACAGTAAAAATAACGTGTCCACTCACAGTACTGTGCCATAATTTCCACCAAACCGAAACCTGCCTATTGGCGTTTCTATACGTCTGCTATTGGCAGCTAATACATCCTCTTGAAACAACGATTCATATTTTCCAACTAATCATCGAGAATAATTAAATAACTAAGCTCGTTCACCTAACGAGCAATACCGTCAAGAATAACGCATTCTCGAATAACAGGCTTTACGAACTTCGCACATGCATAGACCCAATTCTAATTTTTGAATCCTGAATTCTTTTTAAAAGTTATAATACCTTCCATAATGTTGCGCGACTCCAGGTCGAATCGACGTTCAACTCCACCGAACAACAAAATTGTAAAAACGTTTAATTAATGTATGATTAATTCCAATGAATTTAATAACCTCATCATTGCGATCAATATGCGATTACGAGTAAAACGACCCAATAATTTTTCAGTCAACTTTTCCGGCCACGAACGATCACCGACGGCGATGACTACTGATACATCGATAGAAAGCTCACCTCGAGCCCAATAACTTCATCCAAACAACCTCTGCCAAATTTTGGCCGAATTGGCTGGATTTGGACACGAAAGCCCAAGGCCCAGAAATCTCTCCGGTGCCAATCTTCGCCGTCGAGCCACCAACAGACTAGAGGACGGACACAATTTAACTAGAAGATAGAAGGGAGCAAAACCATTTTATCCTCGACAGCCACAGCTGTAAAAAACTATCGCCACGACGGCGTTGAACGACGACGACAAATTTCAAATCAGGTTCGATTTGAACCCCATCAAATCAACCTGAAATCCAAAATTTAGCAACACAATCACACTCATTGCATCACTGGGAATTGATTCCTACCTTTATTGTAGCCGGAGGAGTCGCCGGCATCAGGGACCCATGAAACTCGAAACCCTAAAACATTATCGGCTCAATTCTCTCCTCTCTGGCATCATCTTTGCCGATCAAGCCCATAAATGGTAGGAAATGCCGAGTCGTGTCTAACCCACCAAGTCTCGAGGTAGGAGGTGGCCGGACAGCGTGACACAGCTGAAGCACTGCCTAACCGCCTCGATTTCTCTCTCTCCTTACGGGAGGGACGAGTTGACCGAAGTCAACCCACCCAAAATAGTCTGCCCTTCCATGAAGGGAAACCTCCCCTTTAAATACTTTTCCATTTACGGTAACTTCGGTAATAATTTTACGACAAACGTCCGTCGATCATAACTTTCTCGTCGTAACTCTATTTTCTGCATTCTTCGCGTCTACAAACTTGCCTTGACAATTTCTACGATTTCCAGTTGAAGTCAACCAACTTTGACAATCTGATAAAAAGTCAACTAAAAGCTTAATAATTACCGAGGGTGACAAAAACTAACTACCTTTCTTGATTAACCTTAAATAAATCATAAAAATAGAATTTTTCGGGAGGGGGTGTCATAATCTACCCCCTTAAAGGAAATTTCATCCTTGAATGTTATGCACATACTACTAAAACACCAACGGATACTACTCATGCGTGAGTTCTTTCGGCTTGCAAGTAACATCCATAATTACATGAATTGTCCATAAATTTTTCACCATACTATCATCTATCTACAAAGTCTGGTTCTTCTAATCTCGAGTCTAAATTAACTATTCAATAACAGTTTGATACATGAGAGTGTCCTAATCCAAACTCTACAACATAAATACCAAGAAACATCAAGTACCCATGCCAACCCTAGTGGCAAATTCTACTAATGTGAGAGAACCCATCCGGTTAGTCCAGCCTGGCATCCCTTAAGCTACGTTCCAGATAAGATACAGTATCAATGATGGTGCAACTCTAACTCCTGTAGTGGCTCCTATATCACCACCAGACTCTGCACCGAAAAGTTAGCTAAGGTGTTCCTCTGCGAACACACACTTAAAATGATCCTCCAGGCCACAATGGTATCAAGCTGAGGACCCAGACTAATCATCTTAAGGTCAAAACATAAGTGGGCATTTGACTGATCTTAGGGAACACTCTGACCCTATTCAATTTTCTAATTCTAAAAAATTCTACTGAAAATTGGGCATAGTTTCCCCTAAAACTTAAGGAAACTAAAAACCTGGACGAAGATAGCACTTCTAATAGCAAATTTCACAAACAAACCGTGGACACCATATCTCATCCGGATTTCTCATAATCGATGTACACAACACTATGAACATAAACCACAGATACTCATATGAAATTATGATGTACTAGGATTGCAATACTAAAAATCTTCAAGCTTCAAATATCATCAGTTTGAAACAGTGTAAAGACTAACTCAAATATAAATGTATAATGTAAAGAGGCTAATAAGAAATTGGCTGAAATTTTCCTATAATACGCCCAAAGCTACAGGCAAACTCCACAGAGTCAAATTAACTCAATTCACTATCAAATTTGGAGATATGAACTCAGTATCCCATCTTAGGTCTGAGTAATGCTGACAAGAAATGCATATGTTTACGATGAGTAAGTTGAGTCCCAAAACTCACAGCCAGTAATAATAACCATAATGTGATGAGGCTCTTAAGGAATCACTTGACCTTTGCTTCTGCTACACCCGAAATTATGGGTGGACTCCAACGAGCCTAACTAAACACACACAAATATTCGCATTTGTAAACTAAACTGTACTGAAAGCTAAGCATCACTAGCTCATAATAAGACTCACATATAGCATATGAATTATTATCCAATGTCAAAAAATTCCTTGAAAATAGATACGCCTTACTTAAAATATTTGTCCACTCCAGGTGATAAAATAAAGAGGTGCTAATTTATGTACCCAGTGTGACGACCCAGAACAGAATCAGTATGAGAAATCAGCTTGATCTACGAGCTTGCGCGTAGTCGCAGATTTTCGACAGTTATTTGAATCGTCAGATTTGTTAACGACTAAATTATTGGCCGAGAATTGGAGCTGGGTCTCTTCTCGAGAGTCGTTGTACGCGTGATTTCGAGTTCGTGGGCGGTTCCGGATCGTTATTTGGATGACCGAGGAATAAATTATGAATATTTGAAGTTTTGACATAATCGGATTTAAATGGTGGTGCTCTTAGTGACTAAATTACCGGACGAGAATTTGGTTTTGGATTCTTCACGGAAGATGTTGAGAATTTAATTTCAAGCTTGTAGGAACTTCCGGAGGATTATTCTGAGTTACGAAGATTAAGTTGTGAATATTTCCGATTGTTGATTATTTAGTCGGTTAAAGTATGTGTTTGGGTTGAACCGTTGACTTTTTATCGGTTTGGTCGAAGTGTTTGACTTCGGGTGATAATTGAAGAATATGTTGAGTCGAGTTTGTTGCCGCGAGAATTATCGGAATCGGAATATCGACACGAAAGTTATGTGTGTTTGAAGTTTGTCGAAAAACTAATTTTGGAAGTTTCCTATTTTGGGAAGGGAGGACTATTCATGGCTGGCGTTGACTTAATCAACGCGGGGAGGGAGAGAGAAACGCAACGGGCTTCACGGCTGCCGGCGGTGGCTCACCGTCCGGCCACCCCGGTATGGTTTTGGTATCTTCCGACTCGCCTAGACTTCCTCTTCACCTTCCCGGCCTCCTTTCACGGCAAGTTTGCCGGAGGATAGAGCAAAATCCGGCCAAAGTTTGAAGATTTTGGGGTTAATGGTGGATTTCGATTCCGGCCGAGTTGAGCTTAAACAAGTACTGGGTTTTGAAGCCCTCATCTCCATGATTCTAACCATATAGGTATGGAATTCCAATTTGATTTGTGCTTGCAGAATTTTGGATTTGAAAATTGTGAGACAATTCGATTTATCACGAAATTGGACTAGTTAGAGTGTGAATTGGCCTTTGTTGCAGTTATGAAAGTTGCTCAGTGGGTGATTTTGAGTGGAATAGGGGTTGCTCCGCCGAGGAATGTTCAGTTTGGTGGCGGCGCCGGCGCTCAACGGCGCTCAACCTTTGACTTTTAGGGTTTTTCGACAAGTTGCATGTCATTTCACTCGAAATCGCGTCCCGATCACAGTGGGGAGGTTCGTTTTTCGAATTGAGCGACCGAAAGTACAGCGAGATATTGAGGTGTGATTTTCGGATTTTCGACAGTTTGTCGTAACCGGATTACGTATTTCCGAGAACGGTGGTTTCTCGTGATTTGTCTTGAATTTTCAAGTTATGACTTTGAGAAATGAACTTTTTGATTATTCAGGGGTTCATGATCGTTCGTTTGGCGAGGGTCTTTCCGCCGGATCACGGGTTAACGCGAACTGCGTTACGCTAGCCTGTGAGTGGACAAGTTTATATTTTCACAGTTGATTTGCGAGTTCGTGGATTTCATGATTTTTTGTATTTATTTTATATGATTTTGAGATATATGTTATTTTCGGAGGTATTATTTTATTTATATTGGTGATGGCATTACTGCATCCATGCTTCGGCTACTCGGCTGATCACCGGTAGTTCGCCAGAGTTGAGAGATTCCTCTGGACCAGAGTTGAGAGATTCCTCTGGGCAGGGTTGAGAGATTCCCCTGTATGCCGCCGGGGTTGAGAGATTCCCCTGGCCTATCACCGTCGGGTTTGAGCGATTCACCTGATGTCAGACTTGAGAGATTCGTCCGACAACCTCCATATGTATATGTGTTCCGAACTCGCATTGTTTTATATTGATTATGTATATGAACTGGTGAAAGGCATACGTTTATTTTCGTCCACTCACTATAACATTTTTATTTGCCTTTCCCCTGGGCTTTTCGGTTTCCGTGCCCAATTTGCAGTTCGGACTCTGGTGTCGCACGTCGTGGTCGGAGACATAGTGCTCGAGCTACCTTGTTTCTTCCAGTAGGTTTATTGTTCTACCTACTGTGGTATACTTATATGATTATACATTAGAGGTTGCTCTAAATATTCTGTTGTATATATTATACGATTATAATCCGGATTTCAGTAAAGTACAGATATATTTACTACTTTACATTACTGTTGATATATTGAGAAATCCGGATGGGATTGGTGCCCACGGTTTGATTTTTGTGGCATAGGATGAAGTGTATTTTCCGCGTGCAGGTAATGGTAATTCTACGTTAGTAGCGAAACTCTGCCAAAATTTCTACGGTTTTTGTTGGTTCGTGTTTTCGAAGGGGTTTGATTCTGGTTTAGGCAACTAAACCAGGGTTGGGTCCTTTCACCCAGACTCGCTCTCGAATTAAATAGCAAAATCGATGCCACTATACTCATTATACAATTACCAAAATTTGTAATTTCCTGGATACTGGATGCTTAACCACTAAAACTAATTAGAGGACGTAAATGCTGTGAAGTTTATGAAACATGACAACTCTTAGTAGAAATCAAAGATAAGACTTATACCTCATCAAGCTGATAAACCACGTCTTCATGGAACACAAATCTAAAACTGGTGGGAAATTTTGATTTTCGTGTAATATTCTCATATATGCTCCTCCATCCGGTCTAGCGTGAATCCGAAGATTGTGCAACATATATCGAATCAGGTCATACTCATATTTTTTTATATTTTAGCATGTGCTTAATTATGATGTACACAATTCCTTGTTGATTATCAAACTTAATGTTTCCTTGGTGTATAAGCATAAAACACACAACTCTGATTCAGAACCTTGATATCAACATCTTCATCCTTACAAACCCTCTTGATTCAAAACAAGGAAAATTATAGTTTTGACCTGGCTACAAATCATAAAAGACCTCTTATAGAGGGAAGTACGTTCACGACATAAAATGAACAAAACTTGATCATGAAGAAGTTGGTGTAGAGAAACTTGAGGTTAATCCTGACTAACCAAATTAAATTAATAGAATCACAAGATAGTGAATAAATCTCCATTGCTGACGTTAATAGAAAACTCTCTACACGTCAAGGTGACCAGTGGTAATTTAACCAAAATTCACATAGTCTGAGGCAACAATATACCTCAAGGACAACAAATTCGCTCCATGAAAAATCAATAAACAAGAAAATTGAATGTTTGAAATGAAATATGTACGCACTCCAGCGATAACTTCTGCTGAAATTATTGCAGATTGCGATACAAATATGAAGTTATGGGACTGTAACGTAATCCACAAGAAATTTTCCATGTACCTAGTTGGCTAAGGCATAAAATAGTTACTCCTTACCTCCGACATCAACCATGACAGGAAGCACATCATCGAACCCAAGGATAAAGCTACATGGAGAGAAAACTATTTGATTCTCTAATATTAGTACTCATAGGCACCGAACCCAACGAAAATCGAATCAAGAGAAGGAAGCCTTAGAACGATATTTGAAACATTGATAGAGGTTTACTAGAAAAGATGACGGAAGATCTGATACTTAAGTCGGTTCATGTTATAGAGTAAGAAAATAGAGTTAGATAAAACTTACTCTCGATAAAATATATTTTCCCCAAAAAATTTAGAGGATCAACTTGAACTCCGCAATAAACTTTATCTTCAATTTCACGATTACACCATATCTTTGCTACTCTATTTGCAACATCCACGATTATAGCACTGCATATTTTTCCGATGGGACAGAAAACACATTAACCTAAAGAACTTCAGGTTGAAGCTACATAAATTATTGAAATCGCTGAAATAACCAAGTCGTGGTCAATGACACCGAGGTCTGAAGTATGTCCATCGAGGCAATTCAGTCGCTAAGTCCATTCCTAAGGAAACCTTACTTCCCCTAGTTATCATTACAAACACCTTGTTCACTACAATAACAATACCCATGATTCACATCGGCCAAATAAATATGAAACAAAGGAAAGGACGAAACGAGCATAGGAAAAAGGATTGTTGATACCACATAACTGAGAGAAAATGAGTATAAGACTACTAAATATTGTATTTTCCCTATAGGGCAACCTCATATCTTAACTAACATTCGAGTTGATGTTACGGGTCGATAACTAGACACACTATTGTCACTAAATTCTCATAGTGACACACAATAGACCCAATAGTAAGTGCGTAGTACTGCTCTGGTGGCCATCATAAAACTGAGAAACAACGCTGATGATCAATATCTTTTTGTCCTCTACGCATGCGTAGAAACAGAAAACCGAAACCTGAATGAAGACACATGGTATACAATCACCGTGGTGGAGTATCTGGCTGGTATAATTAAAGAAAAGACACAAGCAAGAGGTAGGCAATGAATACAAGAAGTTCACCATATTACTCAAAATAACGCGGGGAAACCGATCCTAATATGTTTCTACCTAATTCTGTAAGGGTCTTTAGTAGAAGAGCGGGTCGGGCTATTTCGGGCTGACTTGATCTATCGCGCGTATGTCGTCATTTACGTGCTGTTAAGAACAATACACCAAACCGGCGTTAGGAGTCTTGACGGGGTGTTCCCACCTTCAATTTTCCGACGCTCTAGTTAGAATGTATGGAATGTAACGGTAGTATTGGTAAAGTAACGGGCGTACCTTGTATCTGTCATAAATGTGTTGCTTATATTGGTGTTTGAGTGTGGAGGGTTTGCTATCCTTCGATGTGGGATCCTGCCTATTTTATACATGGCCTACCTTGATACTTTGCGTTTATCGTACCAAACGCATGGACGTTCAGATGGTGTTGGTTCCTTGGTTAAAGTTGAAGCCCGCATTACTACCTTGCGTTTAGTCTAAGCTATGTTGATCCGTTTTAGTGACTAAGTGTGTGGTAATTGTGCGTTACTGGATCACACACTAACAAGTCCCCCAAGTCAAGGGGATCAACTCTTTATTGGGGAGTTGTAAAGCTTTTTTTTGATTGCGCACACGTGGTCACTCGGGGAGGGGTCCACACCCCGATACCCCCAAGTCCCCCAACTCTCTGATGAAGAGCTGGTCCGAGGTCGGATGTCAAATTTTCTTGTCGTGCGGCTATCTGATTAGACTTTGAAACTTGATGTTGCAGTTTAGAGCCGCTTTCGTGGCGACAAGTGATATTGCTACTCGTCCCACGATAGTGTAAACGTTGTTGCTGTTCGACTATCGGGTTGGACTCCGAAACTTGATGTTGCTGATTGGAGTCGCTTTCATGGTGACAAGTGATGTTGTTACTCGTCCCACGATAGTACGAACGTTGTTGCTGTTCAATTATCGGGTTGGACTCTGAAACTTGATGTTACTGTTTGGGGCCGCTTTCGTGGTGACAAGTGATGTTGCTACTCGTCCCACGATAGTGCGAGTCCGAAACTTGATGTTGTTGTTTGGAGCCGCTTTCGTGGCGACAAGTGATGTTGCTACTCGTCTCACGATAGTGTGAACGTTGTTGTCGTTTGACTATCGGGTTAGACTTTGAACCATGATGTAGATGTTTTCAAAGTGGGCCCCCACTGTCTTTTCTCATTCTGACCTTTCAACTTCATAACCGTTACATATCGTTTGATATGCTCGTGTGTCTGAGACATTTTGACAGTTGTTTGCTGCATGTTTGACATGTGGCGCACAGAATTCGGAGTGGTAGGGTAATTAATTTTGGCAAGAGAGTGTGGAGCACGTGGGACACGTGTCGTAATCCTGCGGTAGGAGGCGCTAGAAATGGACGGTAGGCGTTCGCCTAGGGTTAGTTTTGTTGCCTATAAATAGCCTTGCTTTCACTTTCTCCACTTTCGCTCTCAACTGAAACTCTACCGAAACGCCATCTCGAAGCTCTTTTTGTGATTAATTTGGAGTTTTAGCAGTCTCGTAAATCGTCCTCTTGTGTGTAAAGGTAGTTTCGTGTTCCTCTGCTTTACTTCAAACTGTGTGGTTTTGTGTTGCTTTGGTGCGTTTGCACTTGTTTTTGTTACTGTTTGTGGTACTCTTGTGGTAATTTCTGGATTTTTGCGGTACGTTTCTTGTGGTTTTGCTAGTGTAGAGTATGTTTGGCTGGGTAAGGTACTATGTTTCTCTGTTTTCATGCTCAAAAAGGAATTTTTGGGTTTGTTACTTTCTGGGCTTTTCTGGGTGCGTTGCGAAGAACAGCCTCTTTGTTCTTAAGGTTTTTTATATTTTTTATTTTTGGGGTTTTTGATCTGTTTTTGGGTGTTGCGAAATGGTGAGTACCTGTTTGTGCCATGTGTAGAACTAGGGTCGTGACATACTCCACGTGTTCGCCGTTTGGCTTATTCTCCCATTTTCTTTTCTCTTAGGATCATGGAATTTGTAGTCGTTTCAAGCGATGATGTGACGACCCGAACCAGAATATATTGTGTATTTGGCACGATTCTCGAGATTGAGTTTAGTCGCGGTTTTTCGTCGTATTTGTGGTTTGCCGATCCGATTCGCGACTATATTTTCGGTCGAGAATTTGGGTTGAGTGTCTTCACGGAAATTGTAGAGTACTTGATTTCGAGCTCGTAGGCGGTTCCGGAAGAGTTTTCCGATAACCGAGGAATATTTTATGATTATTTGAAGTTTCGGTATTCGACGTGTTTATCCGATTGTTTTGTGTTTATCCGAATCATTTCGTATATTCGTTTTGGACCGTCGATCGACCCGAGGCTCGAGTATAAATAGCGGAATAGTCGAGAATTAGTCGAAAAACATTGTTTTTCGTTGACCAGACGTTGACTTTCTATATTTGGCAAGTTGACTACTTTGACCGAGGAGGAAGTTTCCCGTTTGGGAGTTACCATCCGACGACCTAGATTCCGGCCACCAACGACTTCGGCGAGGGTATGGTTCGATTCCTTGTGCAATTTCGAGTTGAATGGTAATTGAGTTTGTGGAAATTGGTTTGGTTTTGTGCTCACCCGATTCGGGTTAGGTTGCCGGAAATCGGCCTTAACGGGGGGACGTTTTTCGGTGAGTTTCGGTGGCCGAGGGGTGAGGGCTTTAACTCGCCTTGCCCCAAGGAAGCTTCCTATGTGGTTTGTTTCAGAATTGGTTAAGTTTTGGCTTGAACCCGATTGGGTTTTCCGGTGAGTTTCCAAACTGGTTTTCAATGGAATTGATGAGGTTTGAGTTCGAATTGGCCTAGGTACCAGTTATGAAAAGTGTTTGGATGGGTGAGAACTTGAAATCTGGAAGTTTTGGCCGTGGAATTCCACCGTTGACGGCACGCCGCCGCCGCCGGCGGCGGTCATCGGCGGACCTCCGGCCAAGAGTTGACTTTTTGGATTTTGGTGTAATTAGTGTTGTTTTTCTCGAAATCGCGCCTTGATTATCGTCCAGAGGTTTTCGGGTTGATTTGGTTAGCCGATTTTCAGTCGAGGTTTCGAGTGGGGATTTCGGAAATTCCGTTATTCATTTTGTATCGCATTGCATATTTCCGGGAACGGTTGGTTTTTGTGAATCAGTACAGGGTTGTGGACTATGATTTTGATCAGTTATGTTTTTGTGAATATTCAGGAGATCGAGATCGTGACCTGGATCGTGATCGTGCTTCAGGCGAGGGATCTTCCGCCGGACCACGAGTTTAGCGCGAGTGCGCTTTTCGCGAGTCTGTGAGTGGACAATTTCTTTTCACGGAAATCTTGCGAGTCTTTTATATGATTTATGAACATGAGCATGTGTTTTACGATTATATTTATACGGATATACGTATACGAATATGCATACACTTATATGTTGTTTCATGCATTTGCATCGTACTGTTTATGATTTGGTTTTCACAGAGTACAGTCTTGGTTACGTTGTTGTATCGATACAGTTTGCCTCTCAGTTGATCCCCGATGGTAGGCCTTCCAGGAGGGGCGTCGTCATCCCTACCTGATCGGTGAGGGGCGTTTCCCCGGAACCGAGGCCATTTCTGGCTTAGAATCACGGGGACCAAGGACCTCGTGATTCGGACTGTACTAGCACGGTGTGTGTCCATGAGTGACCCCGTGGGATTTATACTTGCATGCTCACTACGCTGGAGGATTATGGTTTTACCTCGTGTACTTGTTGTTTTTATTTACCTAGACTCGCATATGTTATTTTAAACATATATTTAACTGGTGAAAGACATTTATTTTCGTCCACTCACTCTAACGTATTTATTGTCTTTCCCCTGGGCTTTTCGGTTTCCGTGCCCAGTTGCAGTTCAGGTTTTGGTGTTTTCACGTCGCGGTTTGGAGGCTAGTGATCAGAGTTACCTGTGCTTTCCAGTAGGTTCTTGTTTCGCCTACTGATGTGTATATTGTATATGTTTTACTTTAGAGGTCGCTCTGATACATTCTGATACATGTTATACGGATTTTCTCGGATATACATATATACATAGTACAGTTTGTTTACTGTTATTGATTATATTGATGTTGAGAAATCCGGATGGGATTGGAGCCCACGGTTTGGCTTTTGTGGCATAGGATGAAGTGTTATTTTCTGGGTGCAGGTTATGGTAATTCCACGTTAGTAACAAAACTCTGCCGAAATTTCGAAAAAAAATTTTTGGTTCGTATTTTCAAAAGGGGTTCGGTTCCGGTTTAAGTAACTGAATCGGGATTGGGTCCTTTCAGATGAGTCCCTTTCGTAAACCCCTAGGTTTCGTATAGGGTCTAACGGTCCCGCTAATAGTGTTTCAGACTCCTCGTCTGATAGCGTACTGAGCCTCTCCCTTCTGTCACTTAACGTTAGTGGTGCTTTGCGTAGGTCATCTATCCCGAACATGGAGCAGAGCTGGTTTGTGATGGTGCGGTCTGAATGTCAAGGTGTCTCTGTGGTGCCAAGTGGTGAAGCATCTACCTCCTTTTCCGGGGGCTCACAGGGTTACGTGATACTGCCTCGTGGTGATTGGGTGTCAAGGGCTGCTCTCCCCGATTTCCTAGAGGCAGGCTCGTGCTTTTGCGTCTTGCGGATGGGGAGGTGGTTCAAGAGCCGGAGGGGTCCCCATCCATACGTGAGATCGAACGGTGGTATCGGGACTACCACATTCCCCGAAAGATGAAGCTAGGGGCCCTTCGTGAAAGTGAATCGTTTACGCGTCCTCCTCGCGGTCACGTCTGTGTGAACAAGTTCCAACTTATGGCTGGGTTGAAGTTTCCACTCCAAATGTACTTCCAATACGCCCTCTCTCTTCAACATTACACTAGGCCAATTTGGTCATACACTGACGCGTGTGCTGATCACGTTTCACAATATTTGGAAGCTTAGTGGGTTGCAGTTCCCCACTCATGCGGAGATTAGGCACTTCTTCCATTTGAAGTATTCCCCCTCGTATTTAGAACAAGGGTACGATAACGGTGGAGCCCCGAACGAAGTGGTGGTTAACAGAGCCCCCATGCTCTTCGACTGCCTAGTGCCGGTATCATTTCCTTGTCGGGGGTGAGTGGGATTTCGATAAGCTCGATGGTGCTCTTTTGCGCGGGTGTGATCAGATACATCGAGTCCCCAAGTTCTTTCAGCCTTTAGGTGTGGTGTTGAAGTGTTGCCGGTTATCGACGTTTGTTTGCTCATCTCTTTCCGTATTCGTGCTTCCTAATGCCCCTTGTTGTTTTGAAGATCAATGATCATACCCCCTCACCCGTTTGGAGGAAAGGCATTTGGCTCGAATCATGTTTGCTTTTGATCCCCATCCGGATGCGAGGAACTTTTAAGCGGCCAACCACTGGGAGCTAGTTGAACGTTGCGGTCTTTCACGCCCTCCCGGTATGTTTGTGACCTCTCTATTTTGTGCAATTTCTTGTATCGCTTGTGAGGCTTTCGAACTGACGTTCTTTTTTTTTGTTGCAGCAAAAATGAAGAAGTCTCGTTCCTCCGCTAAGCAAGATGTGGTCCAGTAGCGCATGCTGGTGTTGATGGAGAGGGCTAGGCAGACCCGGATGGTGGTCGATAATGGGCATGGCAACCCTGAGTAGGGCTACAGTCCTCAGCCTGTGCTCCCACCTTCCGATTGTAATCAGTACCTCGATTCGGTTCTCGAGGTTGACGAAGAGGTGGATGCCATGGGTGCTGTTGTCGGGGCTCAAGCGATAGTTGACTCTCCTCTTGAATCTCGAGTGGAGGAGGCTACTCTCGACACCCGTCGAGGGGAAGAAGGTGAACAGGCTCGGAAGGACTGCCTCCGCCGAGAGAAAGACGTACGGAGCAAGGAACGTCGTGAGTGCCTGATCGAGCGTGGGGATAAGCACTAAGGTAAAGGTCGACCACGCTCTCGTTCTCAGAGCAAGTCTCACTTCCCTGCCAAGACCGTGTCTTCCAAGATTTCGTTCGAACTCTCTTCCCTGCGTCAGCCTGGAGATGTGGGGGTGCCCAAGCCGGGGTCTATGTCGCGCCGACCAGATGATCAAGGAGAGTTCAGCTGTCCTCCCCGGGCGTTACCATTGCTATGGCGGGTGAAAATGCACTGTTCTCCAAGATCCTTGCTCGTATCTAGAGCTCCATGGGTTCGGGCATCGAATCTCTGTAGAAGTGGTGTCAGCTCGGCGCGTCTCCAAGCGAGTCTCTGAATGCGGCGTTTGATACGTGCACTCAGATCCAGCACTAGCTCTTCCTCATCAAGGGCTTAGATAGGTCGATGTTGCATACTACCCTACTGTTAAAGGCGAAAGCCGAGAGCAAGCAGCTTTCGGCCGAGGTCTGTAAGTTGAAGCAGGCTCTCACAAAGTCCATTAATATGGTCAACCGTAAGATCTCCCGGGTGAACGAACTGGTTCGTGAGCTCGATGAGCTGAAGAAGGAGCTAGGTGAGTCTCAATCTGGGATCACAATTCTAGAGATGAATCTTACCTCTCTCTGGTCGTCCAGTGCTGCATGGATTTCGGAGCTAGAGTAGGAGCTGGCTGAGGCTCGCATGCATGCGATGACAGAGGACATTCATAGGCAGATTGCAGAGGAGGTTGTGGCCGAGTTCAAGGCGTCGTTCGAGTTTGAGAAGGTCGAGGCTGATGCGGTCGAGGCTTTCAAGAATTCGGAGCAGTTTGAGAACTTGGTTGCAACTGAGGCCAACATCCAGTACGAGGACTTCTCCACACTCGTGCTCCTATTTGTCAAGGTAGACGAGTTCGAGGCGTGGCAAGCCACTGAGGCCGAAAAGCTGAAGTGTTTGTTTGAGGAGCCAGAGGTCAGACCGCATGTTGGGGATGGGGTACCGTAGACAGAGGGTGGAGCTGATACTGCCGAAGCCAACTAATTATCTTTTACGTATGCTTTCTCTATGTTTGTTTTGCTTTATAGTATTTTGCTCTAGCGCCTGTGTGCGTGTCTCGGATGAGAGCTAGGGTTACCATTGTTTCGTTTACACTGTTTGTCTGAATGCATTTGATTTAGATTAATACTTTTATTGTTATTGGCTAAAAACAAAACGCGCGAATGTACTCATACAAAAAGTTACACAAACGTTGGATGTACGTGCGTCAGTGCCAATCAAACGCAGACAAATAAACACTTAGAGGAAATATTTTCTCAAGTGTTGTGTGTTCCAGAGGTTGCTTAGACTTCTTCCGAACATGTCTTTAATGTAGAACGTGCCTGGGCTTGCGACTGCGTTGATGATGTATGGACCTTCCCGTGATGGGTGTAAGCTCTTTGGCTTTGTTTGGATTGCCTTTATGACCCAGTCTTCCAATTGAAGTAGGCGCTTCTGAACATATTGGTTGAATAGCCGAGCAACTCGTTGCTTGTTCATGGTTTTTTGAAGATGTGCCGTGTCTCGCTTCACTTCGAGTAGGTCATTGTCGAGTCGTAGTTCTTCTCTGTTTGTGGTGGGGTCATAGGTTTCGATTCTTGGGCTTCTGTATGTGAGTTCCAGTGGTAGTATGACGTCTGTTCTGAATGTGAGGCTAAACGGGGTTTCTCTTGTCGCTGTCATTGCAGTCGTTCAGATTGACCATAATATTTCAGGGAGGAGTGTGGGCCATCATCCGTTTAGATGTCTCATTTCTCGATGAATTCGATCTTCTTCTTGATTCCCTCTTTGATAATTTTGTTGGCTGCTTCTACTTCTCCGTTCGTCTGGGGGTGTGCCGGTGATACGAATACTAGGTTGGTGCCTTGCTTCCTGCAGAATGCCTTGAGCTCGTCGTTGTGGAATTGTGGCCTGTTATAGGTGATGATGTTGAGTGGGGTGCCGTAGCGACAGTAGAGAAAACGCTAGAGGAATCTCTTGACCTTTTCGGTTGTGATTTTGACCATCGGTTCGGCCTCGATAAACTTTGTGTGGTAGTCAATGATTACGATGATGTAGCGATACTAGCCCTTGGAATTCGAAAGTTCTGCGATGAGATCGAGTCCCCACTGTGCAAACGAAACTGGAGAAATGAGGATGGATAGGGGTACTGCAGGCGTATGGTTCTTATTTGAGTATAACTGGCATTGGTAGCAGATTGTCGTAATTGTGGTTACGTCGGCATGGATGGTAGGCCACCAGAATCCACTCCGGAGTGTCTTCTGTGCGATTGATCGTGGTCCTACGTGATGGCCACATACGCCCGAATGGATTTCTCTTAGTATCATGTTGCCTCTCTCTGGTGTAACGCATTTGAGGTTGGCCCATGTCTTCTCCTACCGGTATAGGCTATTGTGTCGAATGCTGAAGTTAACTGCTCTGGCTATTATGTTCTATGCCTGTACTCGGTCTGCCGGGAGTTTTCCCCTGGTTTTGTATTTGACGATTGGGTCCATCCAGCAGGCCACGTGTGGATCGATGATGAAGATCTCCTCTAGTGTTTTTGCTATGCTTGGTCCTTTAAAGACTTCCCCACTACCCGTTTCTCTGGCTCCGTATGGACGGGCGTTGTGGCCAATCGAGCGAGTACATCTGCTTTGGTGTTTGGGCCCCTGGGAATGTGGTTGATGTTAAAATTTTTTAACTTGCTTAGTATTGATGTCATCGTATTGCCCTTTGTCTTGAAGTCACCCCGGATTTGGTTAACGACCAGTTGCGAGTCCCTAAAGATGTTGATGCTTGGGGCTTCTGAGTTTCAGGTAAGTTACAGTCCGACAATCAGGGCTTTGTATTTGGCCTCGTTGTTTATGGCTTTGAATTCGAATCTGAGTGAGTATTATGCTTGTACGCTTCCTGGCCCAGTAAGGATGATTCTAACCCCACTAGTCTTCTTGGTGCATGACCCTTCTATGTAGAGGTTCCATGGTGATTCTGGTGTTAGAGGCTCCTGGTTGGGGATGCCTGTGCTGACGAGTGTTGTGCCGTCGGGAGCAGGCTTTGTTGTATCTTCGGCCTCAGTGTACTCAGCTATGAAGTCTGCGACGGCCTGGCCGTTTATTGTTGTCCAGGGCGTATAATGAATGTCGTATTCGCTCAGCTAGACTAACTATTTTGCCAAACGGCCACTATGATCGGGTGATTGCAGCACTTGTCATAGTGGAACGTTTGTAAGAACATGGATGCTGTGGGCCTGGAAGTATGGCCTGAGTCGTCTGACTGCTGCTACGAGTGCGAGTGCCACCTTCTCGATTGTTGGGTAACGAGTCTTGGGTGGTGTCATGCCTTTTTCGGTTAAGAAAACTGGCAGTTCCGTATATGTTTACCTCCGAACAAGGGCAGAACTAAAGGCCGTTAGAGAAACGATAGGTATACATACAAGATTTGTCCTTTCACGGGTCTGGATAGGAGTGGGATTGAGGCCAGATATTGCTTGATGGATGTGAATGTGGCTTCGCAATTGGGTGTCCAAATGACGTTCCGCTTGTTTGTAGTTCGGTGGGCCTTGAAGAACGGTGCGCACTTGTCGGAGTAGCGAGATATGAAGCGATTCAGGGATGCTAGTTTTCCCGTTAGCCTTTGGAGCTTGGCCTTGGTCGTGGGAGGTTGCATGTCTAGTATTGCCTTGACCTTCGTGGTGGAGGCTTCGATACCCCGTTGGCTGATGATGTATTCGAGGAACTTGATTGTCATTACACTGAATGTGCACTTAGCTAGGTTCAATCGCATGCCGTTTTTAATCAAGAGCTCGAGTATAGTTCGTAGGTGTTTGGGGTGGTCCACTGCCTTGGTGCTTTTGACCAGTATGTCATCAATGTAGACTTTTATGATTTCACCTGTTAGCCTATCGAATATGATGTTCATCAGTCTTTGGTAGGTGGAGCCTACGTTCTTGAAGCCGAACGGCATGACTACGTAACAGTAAAGTCCCTTGTCTGTAGTGAAGCCGGTGGCCTCTTGGTCTTCGTGGTTCATGAGGATTTGGTTGTACCCCGAATATGCATCCATCATTGATAGAAAATCGTGTTCTGCAGTGGCGTCTACCAGCTGATCAATCCTGGGCAATGGGAAGCTGTCTTTCGGGCAGGCCTTGTTCAGATTGTTGTAATCCATGCATATGCGCCATGATACGTTGTGCTTCTTGACCATAACAGCTCTGGAGATCAATTTCGGGTAGTCAACCTTTCTGATGAAACCGATCTTCTGTAGTCTGTCCACCTCCTCGTGCATGGCCGTGTATCGTTCCTGGTCATATGCCCGTCGTTTCTGCTTGACCGGTTTCGCAGTTGGATTGATGCTGAGTTTGTGGGAGATGATGCTTGGGGCGATTCCGGGCTTGTCCATGTAAGACCATGTGAAGACCTGTTGGCAATCTGATAGGATCTGGACCAGTCTGGCTTCTATATCTGGCTCTAGCTGGGCGCCGATGCAGATTGTGCGCTCTGGGTGTTCACTTGATAGGTGTATCGTGCGCAGCTCTTCTTGTTATGTAGCTGGCTGGATGAAGTTCAGCCCATCCCTTGGGTCATCGGGTTGCTGTTCTTTGGGGGAGCTTTCTTCCACGTACTGCGAGTACCTTTATTCGTGTGTTGTCTTCGTTCGGTCGTGCATCCTTTTCCATGAAATCGTATCCTCTGATCGTGCCGATTTCGTAATCTGTTGAGAACTTGGCCAGGAGCATGTGGCTTGCGATAATCAGCTTTAACTTCGAGATTTCGGGTAGTCCAAGGATCATGTTGTAGGAAGTGCAAATGTCTACAATGACGAAGTCTGTTCTGATCTCGTTCTGGGGGGTGCTTGGCATCCCGACGCCAAATCGCATATAGTTGCTCCTGAGAGGGTATGTGGTTTTGCCCGAGAAGCTAGCAATGTTTTCGTGGTCCTATGTCATCTTGCACCTGGGGCGTTTGAGCCCCTCGTATGCTTCCCGGAAGATGATGTTAACGGATGATAGTGTGCTGTTCAAGTTGCCCTCTTCTTCGCTGCAGTAGAAAGTGATTAGAGGCCAATCCTTCCTTCCTGCCTTTGGTGTATTCCCTAGATGTACTGTGAATACGTCCCTTGGGCTAGGCTCTTCCCGCTCTCATGGGCATTCGGGATTCCTCTTCCCTCTCGAGATGTTGTTGATTGTACCCCTCGTTTGTATGTTCTCAACCTGTCGTTCGGTGTTCGGCTTCTGAAAGATTAACGTTCCCTCGTTGTGCAGCCATTCGATTTCCCTTGACAAGATTTCGAGGTCGTTGGTGTTGTGGGTGTTCGAATCATGGTACATGCACCACGTTCCCCAGTTATTTCGCATGGGGGCTATACCGGGTGCTCTCGATCGGCATTGGTGGGCGGATTTGGCTTTTATTTTGCTTCAACACTTCCTCGTTCGAGGCTTGGGCGATCGAGAGGATTGCATGGCGTGGGTGGAGATCTTTGGGTGGTGGTGGTGGATTCTGTCGGGCTGGGGGTTCGCACCTGCGATGCGCTTGCTGATATTGTTTGTTGCTTCTATGTTCGCGATAGTTGCTCTCACGTTTGCGGAGGGTTAATTTGAGCTGTGTTTTCGGTGGTGGGCTTTTAGCTATGTGGGGGCATGGTCTGCGGTTGTGTATGTAGTTGGGTGCTTTCAAGGGTAGAGCTAGGTTTGGACCTTGTGTCCCGTTTACATGGGTTTCCACCAGCGCCTTTTGTACGATTAGGTTGATGACCTCGTCGTACCCGAGGTGGTCCTTCATGACCAACTTCTCTATCAGATTTTCTAGTAACGCCGTTTTTGCCACATTCTTGTCGAGGTTCCTGCATGTGTTTAGGAGGGCTCTCCATCGATTAATGAAGCCGGACAGGATTTCAGTGTCTCTCTGACGGATCTTGAAGAGTATGTTGGCGGTGTTGTACTTGCCCTGTAGCCGATATCGTTTGAGGAAACACTCTGTTAGCTCCTCGAACGAGTGTATGGATCCCGTGGGTACCTCGTAGAACCTGTTTCGTGCTTCTTCCGTCAACGTCTCTTGGAATAGGAAGATGAGAGTTGCGTCCGAGTGCCGAGTCCCCATGGTGACAAATTGATACTCGTCGATGTGTGTTTGTGGGTCTCTGTTCCCATTGAATATGCTGATCTTGATGGTCTTGGAATACGGGTCCCTGCCTTGTGCTATAATGACGTCCAATAATGTGCTTACGTGGGGCGTGTACATCCCCTTTGGCCCCGTGTGCGTGCTTTTTTTTAGTGATGTGATTTTGGCCTCTATCTCTTCCATCTGTCGGAGCATGGCATCCTCGATTGTCGCAGTTGGTTCCTCATCGTCGTATTCCTGTATTCTTTCGGGCGATGGTTGTTTCGCAGTCTCCATGATGGGTTGACTCTGATGACCTGCCTGCCCGCTCTTGCTTCCTCTGTAGGTCTGGCTCCTTGCGTTGGGTCTTGTGGCTCTGAATGAATACATCAAGTCATTCCTCCAATCGTTGTCGTGCCTACCGTCCTTGATCTCTTTCGGTTCTAGCCGATTGGAGTTCCTTCACGAGATGGGCTAGCTGCCGCTTCATCCTCCGTTAGGTCGTTGATACTGTTGATTACGTCTACGAGTGTGTCTCTTGTCTTCTTGCTTTCAGGTGTGATGTGGTCTGTCGCCATCTTTGCTGCTGGTTTTGGCTTTTGAGCTCTTTTTTTTGCGGATTTTTTTGTACGTGGATTACGATTGCTCGCTTCCCACAGACGACGCCCATTGTTTCTACAGAATTCTGTAAGGGTCTTTAGTAGAAGAGCGGGTCGGGCTATTTCGGGCTGACCTGGTCTATCGCGCGTATATCGTCATTTACCTGCTGTTAAGAACAATACACCAAATGGGCGTTAGGAGTCATGACGGGGCGTTCCCGCCTTCGACTCTCCAACGCTCTAGTTAGAATGTATGGAATGTAACAGTAGTATTAGTAGAGTAACGGGCGTACCTTATATCTGTCATAAATGTGTTGCTTATATTGGTGGTTCAGTGTGGAGTTTTTTGTTGTCCTTCAATGTGGGATCCTGCTTAATTTGTACATGGCCTACCCTGATACTTTGCGTTTGTCGTACTGAACGCGTGGATGTTCGGATGGTGTTAGTTCCTTGGTTAAATTTGAAGCTTGCATTGCTGCCTTACATTTAGTCTAAGCTGTGTTAATCCATTTTTAGTGACTAAGTGTGCGATAATTGTGTGTTATGGGATCACACACTAACACAATACTAGACCCCTCACTGAATTTACATTCCTTAAGAACTCAATTATTTCTAATCCTTTCATCACGTTCTGCTTAATGTGGAGAATTTCCTGAGCACTTCCATAAATCTGATCGAGGTTGGCACACGCAAGGCATAGTGACAAAGGGATACTAACTCACAGGTTGAAGTTCGTACTTGGTCACATTCGTCACGTATTCGACGACGTTCAACACCGTGAGTATTTGATGGGGATCCGTTGTAGTCAGGCCATCACTCCGGAAGTGTTGAGCGTAATCGACACAACGATAGAAGAATCCAAGTACAGTCTACAAAACCTATAACTTAATCCTCTTACACTAAATGAAAGGACTCGACCCCTATTTAGTTGCCTAAACCAGACTTAAGCCCTAACCAGTCTTCTAACCTTAGTTACTACTCACTAATTGACAACCAATATGGAGATCCAAAATTCAAAAGTCACGAAATAATGAAATTTTGCACATGTAGGTTCACTACTAAAATATACAATATATACAACTATTTTCGAATCCAAAGTAGATAGAGAAATTAAGCTGAGTCGGTAGAGTAAAATACTAACTCGCATGATCAACCTTAGATCCTACGGTAGATATTGCTATGCCATAAACTGCGTGCATACTCGACCTCAAACCAACTTTGCAAATTGGACAATTAAACCAAAAATCTCAGAGAAAGGCACATAAAATAATAAAATGTTAGAGTGAGTGGACGAAAATAATATTTCACTTTAAACTGAAAATTATAAATAATATATGCCTTTCACTCTAAATGTACATAAAAATAATGCGAGTCTAAAAAATATGATCATCCAGGTACTCCTGGGTACTATAAAATATGTGGAGGCTACGACTCGGGTCATCTAACCTCAAGTCCTAATGCTGCACAAGTCCGTTCCTGGCCCTTCTGGGTGCTCTATAAATCCTCGGGTTAGGTCCCTGGCCCTCCCGGAGAGTCTCGAGGATCAATCGAGTAGCAGTGCATTGATGTAACAACTGTGACTATGCTGTGTGTAAAATAATATGTTGTATGCCTCCAAGCTAATGCATAACCATAAGAATGCACAACTGAAAAGTGCATAAAGGTAAAATGCATAGCTATAAATGCGTAACTATAGACTCACAAAACAACAGTGAAAATAAAGTGTCTACTCACAGTACTGTGTCGTGATTTCCACCAAGCCGAAGCCTGCCTGTCGGCATTTCTATACGTCTTCTATTGGCTACTAATACATTGTCCTGACACAACGATTCATATTTATCAACTATCGTCAAGAATAATTATGAATAAATACACTCGTTCACCTAACGAGCAATACTATCGAGAACATCGTATTCTCGAATAACGTACTTTACGAACTTCTCACAAGCATAAACCCAATTCTAATTTGTGAATCCTTAATTCTTTTTAAAAGTCACAATACATTCCTTAATGTTGCGCGACTCCAAGTCGAATCGACATTCAACTCAACTAAACCACAAAATTGTAAAAGTGTTTAATTAATATCCGATTACGTCCAATGAATTTAATAACCTCATCATTGTGATCAGTGCACGTTTACGAGTAAAATGACATATAACTCGACCCATTCAGGAAAATAATTTTCCTATAAACTTTTCCGGTCACACGCCGCCACAAACGGCGGCGACAAATGATACATCGACAGAAAGCTCTCCTCGAGCCCAATAACTTCATCCAAACAACCTATGCCAAATTCTGACCGAATTGGCTCGAATTGTGTGACAACCCGAACTGGAAATGGTATCTTTATCGGCTTGATTTGCAAATTTCACGATTAGTTGCGGTTTTGTCGTAATTGGTCGATATGGTGGGTGTGTTAACGACTAAATTATTGGGCAAGAAATTGATTTCGAGCTCGTGGGAATTTCCGGAGGATTATTTCGAGTTGCGTGGAATAAGTTATGAATATTTTTGGCCATTGGATTTAGTCGTATTTATCCGTTTGGTTTCGATACGATTTCGATAGTATGTGTACGGTATAAATACGGGATGAATACATGACGATTTTGGAAAATTTCCAAATTGGGAAACTGGATCGTTGACTGAGTTGACCACGGGTCAAAAACTAACCCAATTTAGGCCGTGACTTTCTCGCCATCGATGTGCCTTATTCCGGCGTCTTTTGGCTATGGTTCCTTCATAAACGTTGTTGGGCTTGAGCTCCTCTTTCTTTTGATAAGTCATTCACTCAATTTGGTTTCCGGATGAAGAAGTTATGACGTTTTGAAGTTAGTGGTTTTCCGGCGAGATTCGACGGCGACGGAGGCGGCGGTGGTGGCCGAGTTGGAAGTCGACCCTATAGGGGTTTTGAAGCCCATGGAGAGGTGAGTTGAACCCAAGTGGTCTTGCATCTTGCCGTGGTCGGTGGTGGCCGATCGGAGTTAATGAATTCCGGCGAAGATTTTCGACTTCAACATGAGTTTTGGAGATTTTCCGGTCAAAATTGGGCTTACCATTTAAGTACAAAGTTGTTGGAAATGTTGATATCTTCAAATCCATGTGTAGGTTGAAATTTTCTGGGCCGATGAAATTTTCCGGCGGCGGCCCGGCGGGCTGTCGTGCTCGGCGGTTTTCTGGCCGAGGTGATTTTCGACAAGTTTTATGTCGTTTTGCTCGGAATCTCCCATCGATCGCAGTGGTGAGGTTTATATTTTGAATTGAGCATCAAAATTTGTGGCGAGGTTTTATACTGTGTTTATTGGATTTTCGACGATTTCGTCGATATTCGAGTTAAATGTTTTCGGGAATGGTTGGTTCTCAAGATGTGGTTCAGGGTTTTGAATTGTGATTTTGAACAATGGTATTTATGATTATTCTGGAGATCGTGATCGTTCGTTTGGCGAGGGATTTTCCGTCGGATCACAGGATTAACGCATTTTGCGATGTGCAAGTCTGTGAGTGGACCTTTCTTTCACTGATTGGTTGCGAGTCTTTATTATACATTTTACGAGCATGAGCATGCATATGCGATTATGATTTATTCGAGCATGTATTTTATAATTATGCATTTACAATTTTGCATCGACGAATATGCTTTTATAATTTTGTATTACGAATATGCATTTACATTATGCTTTATACATTTGAATAGAAACTATTTATGATTTGGTTTACACAGAGTACAGTCTTAGTATATGTGGTTGTATCGATACACTTAGCATCCCGGCTGATCCCCGAGGATGTTTGCCGGGGGGGGGGGGGGGGGGGGGACTGTTACCCTGTGCGGAGGTATTTTCCGGGTGGGAACAGATACCCTGACCTGAGGCCTTTCTGGCTAGAATCACGTGTGCGTCTGGGATCCTGTGATTCGGACTGTACTAGTGCGGATGAGTCCGTGAGTGATCCCACGGGATTTTCGATACATGCTCTGTACGCGTGAGGAGTTAAAGTCTCCCTCGTGTACCATATGATTTTCATGAATTTAGACTCGCATATTTTTTATAAACATATATATTATTCGGCGAAAGACATTTATTTTTGTCCACTCACTCTAACAGTTTATATGTGTTTCCCTGGACTCTTCGTTTTCTATGCTCAGTTTGCAGTTTGAATTCGGGTGTCGCACGTCGCAGTAGAAGGCTTAGTATTCGAGCTACATTTCTTTTATGGTAAGTTCTTAGTTTGGTCTACTATTTGTATATATGTATATACTAGAGGCCGCTCTGAATACTGGATATGTTTATATTTTCAAATGATTTCCCGGATTTCTGTAAAGCTACAGTTTTGTTTATTGCATTACATTATGATATGTTTTTGAGAAATCCGGATGGGATTGGTGCCCACGGTTTGGCTTGTGTGGCATAAGATGAAGTGTATTTTCGGGTGCAGGTTATTAGCAACCGCGCGTTATAGAGGAAACTCTGTCAAAATTTTTGATTTTTGAAAGTTCACGTTTTTAGAAAGGGTTTGTTTCCGGTTTAGGAAACTTAATCGATGTTGGGTCCTTTCAAATTGGCCCCGAAATCCCATGGCCCAGAAATCTCTATGGCGCTGGTCTCCGCCGTTGAGCTACCAACGGACTCGAGGCCAGACACAATCAAACCAGGAGACAGAAGGGAGCAAAACTCCTCTATCCTCGACAGCCACATATTTCTCTGAAATCAGCGGAAAGGCACAAATAGAATATTTTATTATTTTATACGGATTATGAGTTTTTGTCTTCTCACGCTAACGTTTTTATGTTTTTATCTGTCTTTCCTTGGGTCTTTCGATTTTCCATGTCCAGATTGCAGTGCTTCTCTTGAGCTGGATTTTAGATTCCCTGAGGCTTTGAGTCCACCGGGTTGTCATATCTACCTGTAGGTTTCGGCTATTAGTGAAAGGACCCAACCCCGATTTAGCTTCCTAAATCGGAATTAAACCCCTTCGAAAACACGAACCAACAAAAACTTTTCGAAAATTAGGGCAGAGTTTCACTACTAACGTAGAATTACCATTACCTGCACGCTGAAAATACACTTCATCCTATGCCACAAAAAGCAAACCGTGGGCACCAATCCCATCCGGATTTCTCAATATATCCACAGTAAAGTAAAGTAGTAAATATATATGCACTTTACTGAAATCCAGTGTAAAATCGTATAACGTATTCAACAGGAAGCTCAGAGCGACATCTAATACATAATCGTATACGCATACCACAGTAGGTAGAACAATAAACCTACTGGATGAAACAAAGTAGCTCGAGCACTATGCCTCCGACCACGACGTGGGACACCAGAGCCTGAACTGCAAACTGGGCACGGAAACCGAAAAGCCCAGGGGAAAGACAATAAACACGTTAGAGTGAGTGGACGAAAATAGATGTCTTTCACCAAGTAATATATATAATAAAAACATATGCGAGTCGAAAGCATAAATAATCAAATGGTACACAAGGGAGACTCTAACTCCTCACGTGTCCGAGTACACGAGGGAGACTCTAACTCCTCACGTGTCCGAGTACACGAGGGAGACTCTAACTCCTCACGTATACGGAGCATGCATAAAATCCCACGGGGTCACTCGTGGACACACCCGTGCTAGTACAGTCCGAATCACGGGGTCCCGGACCCACACGTGATTCTAGCCAGAAAGGCCTCAGGTCAAAGGTCTGCCTCCCCCCGGTAAAGACCTCGGGTCAGGAGTCACAGCCTCCCCTGGAATAAAGCCTACCATGGGGGATCAGCCGAGAGGCAAGTGTATCGATACAACAACGTAACCACGACTGTACTCTGTGTAAACCAAATCATAAACATTTCGATGCAAATGCATGAACAGCATATAAGTATATGTATACTCGTATACGTATATCCGTATAAGTATAATCGTATGATCGTAAAACACATGCTCATGTAATCCGAAATCTCATATGCATGCTCAAGTTCATAAAACGTATATCAAGACTCGCAAATAATCCGCGAAAAGAAATGTCCACTCACAGACTGGCGTAACGCGTATCGCGTTAACCCATGATCTGGCGGAAAGTCCCTCGCCAAAGCAACGATCACGAACCCCTGAATATTCACAATGTCCAATATTCAAAATCATAATCCGACAATACAAATCAAACCACGAGAAACCACCGTTCTCGGAAACACGAAATCCAAAGTCGACGAATCGTCGAAAATCCGTATATGTATACCACAATACCTCGCTTTACGTTTGGACGCTCAACTCGAAAAAATGAACCTCCCCACTGTGATCGGGGTGCGATTTCGAGTCAAATGACATGCAACTTGCCGAAAGTCCAAAAAAGTCAAACTTTGACCATTGACCGCCGTTGACCGCCGTCCACGGCGGCGCCACTGTTGACCGGAAGAATTCACAGCGGAGCAACCCCTATTCCATGCAAAACCACCCATTGAGCAACTTTGTCAACTGCACCGAAGTCCAATTCGCACTCTAACATGGTCAATTTCCTGAAAAACCGAATTTTTCCACAAATTTCAATCTCAAAATTCTCCACACTCAAATCAAATTAGAACACCATGTTTATATGGTTAGAATCACAATGAAGAGGGCTACAAAGCCCAGTACCTCTTGAAGTTCAATTCAATCCGAAACCAAGAACCCGAAATCACCTAAAATCCACCAATTTCTCGCCGGAATTCCATCCTCCTCCGTGAACCACGCCGTGCGTGGTGGCCGAGGGTAGACTCGCATGGCCAAGGCGAGCTGAACGGGCTATGCCCCGAGCCGTGGGGTTGCCGGAATCCCATCGCCGCCGGCAAGGCCGAAGTCACCGTCAAAATCTCCTCCACCACTCGGTCAAACAAGTCAAACAGAGTCAACCCATTTATTTCAGTCAACCACTTTCCCAAAGGAGCAAGTTCTATTTATAGCCTTTCCAATTTTGGAAACTTCATGTTTATCCATTTGACGAACTTCAAACGCACATAACTTTCTCGTCGTAATTCCGATTCCGATAATTCTCGTGGCCACAAACTCATCTCGACATATTCTTCAATAATCACTCGAAGTCAAACACATCGGCCAATCGGATAAAAAGTCAACTGTTCAGCCCAAACACATAATAAATCGACTAAACCAACAGCAAACGGAAATATTCGCAACTAATTCCTCGTAACTCCAAATCATGCTCCGGAAGTTCCCACGAACTCGAAATTAAATTCTGAACAACTTTTGTGAAGAAGCCGTGACCAAATTCTCGTCCGATAATTTAGTCGCGAACAAACCTGCCATTTAAATCCGTTTTCGTCGAAACTTCAAATATTCATAACTAATTCATCGGTCGTCCAAATAACGATCCAGAACCGCCCACAAACTCGTAATCAGACATACAACGACTCTCGAGAAGAGACCCAGCTCCAGTTCTCGGCCAATAATTAAGTCGTTAACAAGCTCGGCGATTCCAATAACCGTCGGACAACTGCGACTACGCAGTAACTCATCGATCAAGCTAAACATACCGCTGATTCAGATCCGGGTCGTCACAAATCCACCCCCCTTAGAAAAATTTCGACCTCGAAATTTCCAAGTCTTGTGGCTAAAAGTAGGAGCATTGCCTCTGCATACTGCTCAACTGCCCAGTGGCTACATCAATTGAACAACTCTGGCAACTGACTCCACAATAGGAGATAGCTCCGTGCTGGAATCTCTGTACCCACAAATCACAAATCTGAACTGGCTCCACACAAGCGCCACGTGTTCATGCATAAGAAACAGATAGGGTACACAACACGCAACAACCTGAAACATAGTTCCGCCACACGGAACACAACACACATAAATGCCAACACTATAGGCGATGCCGAACCACACGGCATAACACAAACTCGCCTATGGCCACACATGGATAAAAACAACGTGGCTAACACAACTCAGTCCACACTCATCAACACAGCTCACACACTCATATTAACACAGCTCAAACATCGGACTCGGGCAATTATCAACCCATTTCTGCTAATCTGACAGTCTGTGGTAGCATATTCCACAAGATCCAAATCAATTGTCAACTCAGCTCAAATCAAACTCGCTCCAACACAGCGGAGTACAACATCGTTCCTCAAACGACAACACGTAACAACAAAACCATAGTGGTTAACACACTGGTACCGCGAGTAATCTCGAACGGCAGAAGCTGCTGATCCCAAATCCTCTGGAACCGCAATACCGAGGTCTACAATATGCCCTCCAAGGTCTGAATAGTCCTCAAAGATCGTCCGCCAAACCGAGGATAAGATCCAATACTAACTCGTAATCTGGTCCCCAACGCTCGCTGCAAAGCTCGCCAACACCCAATCGTAGTTGATTATCTCGGTCAGCGAACCGGGACATAGGCACACCACGTGTATGGTCAACCTCTATCAAACACAGCTATGCTAGTCTGCCACTGAAATCCTTTCCCGAAAGTACAAGGAAGAGTACCAAGTCCGTCAAATGGTCCACAATGGCTTGATAACTGGTATCACAAATCAAAATGCATACAAACACACACAAGGTTACAGCGACAAACGCCACGTCCAACCGGAAATCTCGAATGGCTGTTACCTCGCGGCAAGTCTCCGCCTCCGAGCCATGGCCAGTTGACAAATGTGGTATCTGCACACACAAGCCGCCATATTGTTCTTCATGTTGCGTCTCGAGTAGTAAACTCGAAGTATCTGATACATCTCCGCATCACTAGCGCTAAACGCGCACAAAATCACGAGTCTCAACACCATCATACTCGAACTCAACTCTCGTAGCCCACACTCGGCTAACACGGAGACTCGAGCCACACATACACACATGCAATACTGAAGCTCCTAACTCTCGACTGAATGCACCAACAACAACATCATCCCAAACGGATGGTCAAAGTACAACCTCTAGCCTTCTCGAACAATTCAAAGGTGCAGCCATAGTCATGAGTCGACCTCATCCATCAGTACCGCCACACGCCCAAATCTGGCCGGAAATGCAAGTGGATGAAACTCAAGTGTGCAGTGTGCATCCTACACCGCGCTGCACGCCCTAGCAGTAGTATCTCCAACTCCTCAATGCTAACATAAAACAGCTACTCCAACTCAAACACAGGATATGTAGCCACACAAGGTTTCCACTACCTGAAACCATGAGCCACCGCTCTGCTACACAGCATTAAAACGTAACCAAATCCAAACCTCGATGCATCGCCATAACCCACGAACTCGTCACGATCGTCAGGTAAGGTCAACACCGAAGCAACGGTCAACCATCCTACAGGAGTAGGTAACTCTCCTCGCGTGCATCGAACCACTCGAACTTGACGCCTTCTTCGTCAATCCGGACAATAGAGTGGCAATCCGGGAAAATCCTGTACAAGCCGTCGGTAATAGCCTGCCAACCCAATAGACCCCTGATCTCTGGCACAATGGTAGGGCAACCCCAAATCAACACGGCTTCAATCTGGTCAGGATCCACATCACTCACTCGGATAGCATCACACAGCTCAAAATCTTCATGCTAATCAGCCAACACTCACACTGGCTGAACTTCGCAAATAACTGATCACCTCGCGAAGTCCGCAAAATCGCTCGCAATTGCATCAGGTACTGGTCCACACTCCTGGAGTACATCAGGAAGTTGCCAACGAACATGGTCGCAACTCGTCCAGAAACTGTCTGAACACATGGTCCATCAAGTCCACACGATTTACGGGGCATTGGTCAACCCAACAGCGTGACCAAGAACTCATGATATCCGCACCGATATCCGAAAGCCAACATAGCCACATCTGACTCATCAGACCTCCACTGATTGTATCCGGATCCGAAATCAATCCTCGAAAAGACTGAAGCTCTCACAGGCTGACCATACCACTCGTCAATCCAAAACGGAGGATACTCGCACTCCTCTGAAGTAAATCGAGCTTCCGGTAGTCAATGCACCACCACGTCGAACCATCCATCATCCATACAAACAATGCAGGAGCACACCACGCAAATGCGCGGGGTCGCATGAAATCTCCTGAAACCTCCTCCAGCAACTCCTGGAGTCGAAACTGTAACTCCATCAGCTCCGCTGGCTCCGAACGACAAGATGCCGGTAAAATGAGTCCAGCGCCCGGTATAAGCTCAATAGTGTAGTCAGTCTCCCGAACTGGAGGAATACCTGGTAACTCCTCCGGAATACACCTGAAAAACTCAGGATCCACCACAATGTCACCAATATCGAGCACAGCAACCGTAGTATCCACAACATGGCTAAGCAGGCAACACAACTCGTCTCCATCATCCGCTCGACCAAGAAACAGCATCTCGGGAAATCTGGTCGTCGAACATAACCTCCTCCTCGAGGCACTCAAACATCGCCAAATGCGTCATCAGTAAGTCCATACTCACAAGCACACTAAAACCACAATGTCCGGCTATAACAGATCCGCGGCTAACGCATAACCTTAAACAAGGATCTCAGGACCTCCGGATGGATGCAACACTCTCCAAAACCTCGAAAGTGGAGATGCAGGTACAATAGCCATGGATATCAAGCAACAGTAACCTCGGAGAAAAATCTGTCCTCAAACAAGGTCACGGCATGAACTCCAACATGCCCAACTAGTCGCCCATGTCAATTGCGACTTGCTGAATAGCTCATCAAAAGGCTACATTGATCAGACTGCAAGAACAACATCCTGATCCATTCGTGAACTCTGAGCTGTCGAACCTCAAATATAGCTGGCTGAGGGTGCTTCCTCGTAACGTGACCCTCCTGGCCACCGAAACAACAACTGAAAACGCTCCACGAACACAAATCACCGCAACACCTGCTGCGTGAAAGGATTACCAATGATCGCCCAAACTCATGCCACAGGAGCAAGTCCGCTATTCTGTGATCTCCGCCATCATCAAACAAATTCTCTGCTTGATCTAATGACCCCCAACATAATCGAAAAGGCCACAATCTGATGAAGTCACTGATCCCGAAATGTCGGAACTCAACCTCATCACATATCTCAACTAAGTCCACTTCCCTCAAACCATCACATCGAAAACCGTACGCATCTTTCCCTCACAATAACCTCGCCGCTGAGTGCAACACACTAAGCTCCTCACGGATATCTCGAGGCACATCAATCAGACTCTCTCTGATACTCAGGTTCAAACTCATCTCGAACCTCATGCATAGCTCCCTCTGAAGCCACATAACACGTACAAACAAGAACAAACACGTGGACAATGCATCTCTGCCTCAGGTGGGTAAACACTCCACATTCGAATGCTGGGTAGCCTGATAAACCATTACCGTATACACAACACTCTGAATGTAGGCCATGGAGTCGCAACTGGATCTCACACAATATCAGCCCACCAAACACAACAATCTGACTCAGGCAAACATCACTGCCACAAATCTCAGCTCTGAGGCAACATGTAGACGCTCATATACACATCCCCAGGTAAACCGTGCCACACAATTCTTTGAACTCTGAATACTCATCTGAATCCACTGTTCACTGGCAATTCACGCGTCGAATGATCCTCAATAGGATCCACAACCGAAACGACACGGAAAGCACGTCAGGAGGCATCCTAATGAATACAATATCGTTCACAACAAGTGGAACGTAATCATGGAACTTCAAATATTTGAAAGCATACAACACCCGGAATTTGATGATTATCCGCCGGTCGGTCGGGTCACCATTCCAGACATGCTGTACATTCTCAAATATCCTTAGTAAACACGACTACAGAAGTCTACAGAACCTATAACCTAATGCTCTAATACCAAGCTGAAAGGACCCAACCCCGATTTAGCTTCCTAAATCGGAATTAAACCCCTTCGAAAACACGAACCAACAAAAACTTTTCGAAAATTTGGGCAGAGTTTCACTACTAACGTAGAATTACCATTACCTGCACGCTGAAAATACACTTCATCCTATGCCACAAAAAGCAAACCGTGGGCACCAATCCCATCCGGATTTCTCAATATATCCACAGTAAAGTAAAGTAGTAAATATATATGCACTTTACTGAAATCCAGTGTAAAATCGTATAACGTATTCAACAGGAAGCTCAGAGCGACATCTAATACATAATCGTATACGCATACCACAGTAGGTAGAACAATAAACCTACTGGATGAAACAAAGTAGCTCGAGCACTATGCCTCCGACCACGACGTGCGACACCAGAGCCTGAACTGCAAACTGGGCACGGAAACCGAAAAGCCCAGGGGAAAGACAATAAACACGTTAGAGTGAGTGGACGAAAATAAATTTCTTTCACCAAGTAATATATATAATAGAAACATATGCGAGTCGAAAGCATAAATAATCAAATGGTACACAAGGGAGACTCTAACTCCTCACGTGTCCGAGTACACGAGGGAGACTCTAACTCCTCACGTATACGGAGCATGCATAAAATCCCACGGGGTCACTCGTGGACACACCCGTGCTAGTACAGTCCGAATCACGGGATCCCGGACCCACACGTGATTCTAGCCAGAAAGGCCTCAGGTCAAAGGTCTGCCTCCCCCCGGTAAAGACCTCGGGTCAGGAGTCACAGCCTCCCCTGGAATAAAGCCTACCATGGGGGATCAGCCGAGAGGCAAGTGTATCGATACAACAACGTAACCACGACTGTACTCTGTGTAAACCAAATCATAAACATTTCGATGCAAATGCATGAACAGCATATAAGTATATGTATAGTCGTATACGTATATCCGTATAAGTATAATCGTATAATCGTAAAACACATGCTCATGTAATCCGAAATCTCATATGCATGCTCAAGTTCATAAAACGTATATCAAGACTCGCAAATAATCCGCGAAAAGAAATATCCACTCACAGACTGGCGTAACGCGTATCGCGTTAACCCATGATCCGGCGGAAAGTCCCTCGCCAAAACAACGATCACGAACCCCTGAATATTCACAATGTCCAATATTCAAAATCATAATCCGACAATACAAATCAAACCACGAGAAACCACCGTTCTCGGAAACATGAAATCCAAAGTCGACGAATCGTCGAAAATCCGTATATGTATACCACAATACCTCGCTTGACGTTCGGACGCTCAACTCGAAAAACGAACCTCCCCACTGCGATCGGGGCGCGATTTCGAGTCAAATGACATGCAACTTGCCGAAAGTCCAAAAAAGTCAAACTTTGACCGTTGACCGCCGTTGACCGCCGTCCACGGCGGCGCCACTGTTGACCGGAAGAATTCACGGCGGAGCAACCCCTATTCCATGCAAAACCACCCATTGAGCAACTTTGTCAACTGCACCAAAGTCCAATTCGCACTCTAACATGGTCAATTTCATGAAAAACCGAATTGTTCCACAAATTTCAATCTCAAAATTCTCCACACTCAAATCAAATTAGAACACCATGTTTATATGGTTAGAATCACAATGAAGAGGGCTACAAAACCCAGTACCTCTTGAAGTTCAATTCAATCCGAAACCAAGAACCCGAAATCACCTAAAATCCACCAATTTCTCGCCGTAATTCCATCCTCCTCCGTGAACCACGCCGTGCGTGGTGGCCGAGGGTAGACTCGCATGGCCAAGGCGAGCAGAACGGGCTATGCCCCGAGCCGTGGGGTTGCCGGAATCCCATCGCCGCCGGCAAGGCCGAAGTCACCGTCAAAATCTCCTCCACCACTCGGTCAAACAAGTCAAACAGAGTCAACCCATTTATTTCAGTCAACCACTTTCCCAAAGGAGCAAGTTCTATTTATAGCCTTTCCAATTTTGGAAACTTCATGTTTATCCATTCGACGAACTTCAAACGCGCATAACTTTCTCGTCGTAATTCCGATTCCGATAATTCTCGCGGCCACAAACTCGTCTCGACATATTCTTCAATAATCACTCGAAGTCAAACACATCGGCCAATCGGATAAAAAGTCAACTGTTCAGCCCAAACACATAATAAATCGACTAAACCAATAACAAACGGAAATATTCGCAACTAATTCCTCGTAAATCCAAATCATGCTCCGGAAGTTCCCAGGAACTCGAAATTAAATTCTGAACAACTTTTGTGAAGAAGCCGAGACCAAATTCTCGTCCGATAATTTAGTCGCGAACAAACCTGCCATTTAAATCCGTTTCCGTCGAAACTTCAAATATTCATAACTAATTCATCGGTCGTCCAAATAACGATCCGGAACCGCCCACGAACTCGTAATCACACATATAACGACTCTCGAGAAGAGACCCAGCTCCAATTCTCGGCCAATAATTAAGTCGTTAACAAGCTCGGCGATTCCAATAACCGTCGGACAACTGCGACTACGCAGTAACTCATCGATCAAGCTAAACATACCGCTGATTCAGATCCGGGTCGTCATAATTAGCAGTATATTTTCATATGTTTTATTTTTAAGGTCCGGTTCATTACAGATACACAATAAGATGATGATTGGTTAATTTAATTTCTCATTGCAGCGCAAAGGAGCAACTGCTAAATCGATCCATATCTTCTCTAAGAAGAGAGCTATTCAGCAAAGAAAAAAGATATCGATAGAACGATAGGAAGAGCAAAGAGAATAATGACGTTTACATCCAGTTTAGGAAAAATATTACATAAACTGACGTGGCTTAGACCCAACCACTAGATTGTGTAAAGTATTAGGATTTTAAGAATTTCACGAAACTTCACAAAATTTATCTTCAGAGGAGCCGGATCCATAATTTAGTTAGCTGGGTCGTAGTAACATCCAAGTTAGAACTTACAAATCAATCTCTAAATGAGTTCTTTTGCTAATCTACATATATTACAGTTGATTTTTTATGTAGGATAGGATAATACGAAACTATGCCAGTAAATATTTCATCTGTTTTTGTAGCATATCTGTGGGGGAAATCATAAATATCTGAGCAAACTTTTAGTAAAAAACATTATGGTCATTGCTAATGATTTGAGTATAGCTTTAAAAGATTTAGATATATGATAAAAGTTTACAGTAGTGTGTTTACCAATTCAAGGAGTTGGATAAGAATACTTGAGAGCATGAGTTAGTTAATGGTAGATTTGCATTGTTAGCGATTAGTGTTCAAGAAGTTACAATATAGAGATCAGTGGGCCTAAGATGTGTAGTATCACATGTCAAAAGGACAGTGTTTCCTTTCATGAACATGCAGCATGAAATTTCTTTTTCTTCGTGAAAATAATTACTGGGAAAGCTTGGTGGGGATAGTGGTCCAATTGCTTCTTCATAATCCCATGTTTTCTTTGGCTGATGCCAAACAAGAATATCACTACCATTGCCCCACAGACAACTCAATTAGGCTTGAAAGTTGACGTTGGTCCTATATTGATAATTGGAGATCGAGTTTGTTAGTGTTGGAAGTGTTTTAACACTATTTTAATTAATCATTTTGAGGTAATTAAATTAAGATATTTACTTGTTCAAATGGTTAAATTGGTGAATGAGAAATTATCATTCAAAGCAAGCTAAAAATTTTCGATTTGCCAAATAAATTGTTTATGACGTCTAATAAACCTTAGTAATAACATGCAATTGAATGACGAACTAAATGGTTTGTAATGATTTTGTAACTACTTATAAACTTTAGTTACAGTATTCAATTGAAGCCTACTAAATGAATTGTTTGTAACCGAGCGTAAACAATATTGACGCAAATCAAATAGTTTGTAACTGCCAATTGATGGCGAGTATAATGACAAGAAACGGTTTTGGTATTAACTCGACAATAAGTACGTGGTTTGTTCCCCAATAAAGCCTATGTAATGCGATCTTCTTCTTCGATCTCATTTGATCAATCCCACCAGAAAGTAGAAAACATACTCTTTTGATCAACGCTCTCTCTCTGTCTCTCTCTTCCTGTGATAGAGGAAGGTACTATCTAGTTCTTCGAGGAGTTCTTGTGTAGTGCAAACTCAAGAAGCTCAAAGTTGTTATATCTTGGGAGACAAACGTCAATGAGGCCGTGTGCACTGGTGGAGGCGGCATAATTGTCTTAAGGAGAGTGTGTGATACACACGTCTCAACTTCATCATCATCATCTTTCTCCAATTCTATTCGGTGTTAGGTTATTGTGGAATTGTATATGTTAGTTACAATTTTTTTCTAATTATATTAATTCTATTTCATATTATATATTCAATATCACAACCATTTTCCCTACGTACAATCTTAATACAATTACTCTTTATGTGATATTGGATATATAATTCTCAAATTATGTTGTGGTTCCCGAATAACGAATCAAAGTTTCTTTAGAAACTTGTTGCCTTTTCAAAAGTTGTTGCCTTTTGAGGTAAGTTACCAAAGGAAAAATTGTTCCTACGAAAAATTGGGTTCTGATATAACTCGCAATTGGATGCATAAGTTAATGAGAGTTTTACATGGAATATGAGAAACTTTTTCCTTTGTATAAGGATACACTATAATTTGGTTGTATACCAAATTCAAGTGATTGAATATGGCGATATTCAATAAGATATTCCTTGTGAATTTGATCAAATAATCAATTAGAAATAATATCAGATATTATCTATTAACTATTATTAAGAAAAGAACACTCTGTTGTGTGTATTTTCAAAAATGGTGAAGATAGGTGTAAATACACTAAACGAGCTAAATATCACATCAAGTCTTTTGGTTGAGAAGGAGGATGTGATAATGAATGTTGACCAATACAAACTATGAGTGACTTGCACTTGATGATGAGAGATCACACACCACTAGGGGAAGATGAGGTGACGTGCCATATATGTGGCGGCTCACCTTCATATAGCAAGAAGCATTTTTGGGTGAAGCCCAAAAGAAAACCCATGAGCGGTAAGGCCAAATCGGATAATATCTTGCTATGAGAACTGTGTCGTGACAAATAATGTCATAAATGACAAATAAAGCATGGAAGCAGTCAAAGATTATGACTGGGAGGTGAAAGACTTGGAGTAGTGGTATGACCAAGCCAAGTTCGATGATGACTCAAGGGTCAAGTGAGGAGATTCAAATGTTGATCTCTAGAAATGAGCTAAATGATGTACTAAATGTTCCTAAGGATTGAGTCGAGGCTCAGTGAAGATGACTTTCGTTTATTGACTAAAAAAAATGAATTCTAGTTTTTTAACATAGAATTTATATTGGTAATAGAGTCACCAATGGTGAAAATTTCAAATTAAAATGTAATGACCATGGTCAATGATATGAATAAAGCTAGCGCTTCCACCTTTGTGTCTAACAATTAATGTATGGCATGGTAGGCAATGACATGTTAATTACGCTACTCTGCAGAGGCTAATTAGCTTGAAAAAGTTTACCAATGTTTCAAACTAAAGTGTGAAACTTGTGTTGAGACAAAACTAAAGAAACCATCTTTCAAAAGTATTGAAAGAAACAATGAACCCCTGAAAGGACCCAACCCCGATTTAGCTTCCTAAATCGGAATCAAACCCCTTCGAAAACACGAACCAACAAAAACTTTTCGAAATTTGGGCAGAGTTTCGTTACTAGCGTGGAATTACCATTACCTGCACGCAAAAAATACACTTCATCCTATGCCACAAAAAGCAAACCGTGGGCACCAATCCCATCCGGATTTCTCAATATATCAACAGTAAAGTAAAGTAGTAAATATATATGTACTTTACTAAAAATTCGGAGTAAAATCGTATAACATATACCACAGAAAACTCAGAGCGACATCTAATACATAATCGTATACGCATACCACAGTAGGTAGAACAATAAACCTACTGGATGAAACAAGATTGCTCGAGCACTATGCCTCCGACCACGACGTGCGACACCAGAGCCTGAACTGCAAACTGGGCACGGAAACCGAAAAGCCCAGGGGAAAGACAATAAACACGTTAGAGTGAGTGGACGAAAATAAATGTCTTTCACCAGTTAATATATATGTTTAAAATAACATATGCGAGTCCAGGTAAATAAAAACATCATAGTACACGAGGTAAAACTCACACTCCTCCAGTGTACTGAGCATGCAAGTAAAAATCCCACGGGGTCACTCATGGACACACACCGTTCTAGTACAGTCCGAATCACAGGATCTCAGACCCACACGTGATTCTAAGCCAGAAATGGCCTCAGATCCGGGGATACGCCCCTCACCGGTCTGGTTGGGGAAACGCCCCTCCAGGCGGCCTACCATCGGGGATCAACCGAGAGGCAAAGTGTATCGATACAACAACGTAACCACGACTGTACTCTGTGTAAACCAAATCATAAACAGCTCGATGCAAATGCATGAAACAGCATATAAGTATATGTACACTCGTATACGTATATCCGTATAAGTATAATCGTATAATCGTAAATCACATGCTCATGCAAATCCGAAATCTCAATACGCATGCTCAAGTTCGTAAATCATATAAAAGACTCGCAAGAATTCCGTGAAAAGAAATTGTCCACTCACAGACTGGCGTAACGCGTATCGCGTTAACCCGTGATCCGACGGAAAGTCCCTCGCCAGACGAACGATCACGAACACCTGAATATTCACAAAATCCATATCTCAAAATCATATCTCGACAATGCAAGACAAATCATTGAGAAACCACCGTTCCCGGAAACACATAACTCAAAGTCGACGAATCGTCGAAAATCCGTATATGTACACCACAATACATCGCTTTACATTCGGACGCTCAACTCGAAAAACAAACCTCCCCACTGCGATCGTAGCGCGATTTCGAGTCAAATGACATGCAACTTGTCGAAAGTCCGAAAAGTCAACCCGTTGACCGTTGACCGTTGACCGCCGCCCACGGCGGCGCCGCTGCCGGACGGAGAATTTCAAGGCGGAGCTACACCTATTCCACTCAAAATCATGTACTGAGCAACTTTGTCAACTGCACCGAAGTCCAATTCTCACTCTAACTCATTCAATTTCAAGCAAAACCGAATTAGAACACAAAATTCAAACCCAAAATTCTCTATACACAAGATGAATTGGATCACCATACCTATATGGTTAGAATCCCTGAGATGAGAGCTTCAAAGCCCAGTGCTTAATGTAGCTCAAATCGGTCCGAAATGAATTCCACCATTAACCCCAATTCTTGCAAACTTTGAACCGGGAAACCTCTCTTCTCCGGCAACCTCGCCGTGAAAGGAGGCCGGAGAGAGGAAGAGGAAGGCGAGGCGCACCATTTGGACTCTCGCCTGTGGCCGGAGACGGCCGGACGGCGACATGCCGACAACCACCGTGGCCACCGTCGTGCACACCTCCACCAAGCTCGAGTTGACCAAGTAAACACGGGTCAACCAAGAATGACTCATCCTTGAATTTCCTAAAAGGGAAACCCACATTTATAGTTTCCCAAAAAGGAAACCCCAAAAATTCAAATTTCGATAAACCTCAAACACGCGTAATTTCCTCGTCGTAACTCTGATTCCGATAATTCTCGCGGCCACAAACTCGTCTCGACATGATCTTCAATTATCATCCGAAGTCAAACACAACAGCTAAATGGATAAAAAGTCAACCCTTCAACCAAACACATATTTAATCGACTAAACAAACAACAAACAGAAATATTCGCAACTAATTCCTCGTAACTCAAAATCATGCTCCAGAAGTTCCTACAAAGTCGAAATTAAATTCTGAACAACTTCTGTGAAGAAGCCGAAACCAAATTCTCGTCCGGTAATTTAGTCGCGAACAAACCTGCCATTTAAATCCGTTTCCGTCGAAACTTCAAATATTCATAACTAATTCCTCGGTCATCCAAATAACGATCTGGAACTGCCCACGAACTCGTAATCACACATAGAACGACTCTCGAGAAGAGACCCAGCTCCAGTTCTCGGCCAATAATTTAGTCGTTAACAAGTTCGGCGATTCGAATAACTGTCGGACAGCTGCGACTACGCAGTAACTCACGTATATAGCTGATCAAACTGCTGATTCTGGTCCAGGTCGTCACAACCCCTTACTTTATACCATGGTAAAATGTGTGATTTAAAGCAAAACAAACAAAAGGTGGTAATGAGTATTTTATCACCTTTACTGATGATAGCACAGAATATTTTTATGTGTACCTCATAAAGAGTAAAGATGAAGCTATAAAAAAATGTATTCTTTATAAAACCGAGGCTAAGAATCAAATCAACAAAATAATTAAAATAATAAGAAGTGACCGAGGAGGTGAGTATGAAATATCATTTACTAACTGCGCTTAGCATGGGTCATACATGAAATAACATCACCTTATTCACTACAAACAAATGGTGTGGGTGTATGCAAGAATCATATCTTAAAGGATATGATGAATGCAATGTTGTTTAGCTTTGTTGCCACCAAGCATGTGGGGAGATGCCATTTTATCTGATAACTATCTTTTAAATAAGATACATTTGAAGTTTGTTGAGCAAACGATTCCATTTGAATTATGAAAATAAAGAAAGTCATTCTATAATTACTTGAAAATGTGGAGATGTCTTGTCAAGGTGAAGAATCTTCACCTAAAATGACAATTATGTAAAAACAGTTAACTGCATTTGATATGCACATAATTTCGATCATATGGAAATTAAATAAACACAAGACACAATAAAGAACTCTGAAAACTGCATCGTTCTTTGAAGATATAATTTTGAGTAAATTATCTAACTTATTGTTGGTGATAGCTAAATTATTATCTTGTAACAATCCACTAGATAGCCATCATTGCAAAATGTGTGGAACAACCATTTACTGGTTAGTTGATGAACATTTTAATGACTTATAACCGTTGAATTAATGCATGTAACAGATAAGTTAAAAAGATCACCATTACAAAAATTGATTTGGTAATCGATGTTTTGCTTTCCCATGAAGCATAATAAATTGTGACCTTTCAAAATCAAACAACTGAGTCTGAGGTGGATCTAGATAAGGATTGAAAAATTCTTAGGTTCCGACTCTTAACATGTACGTATGGTTAAGAGTAAATCTTGAATCCTTAAGGGATGGTTACCTTGTTTACTATCCTTGTTAGGAAGAAGTCACTAAAGTATGATTATGACTTTGCGAACCATACTTGGGAACTGGTAGATCTTCCACCTGGCTACGAAACTTTAAGTTTTAAGTGGATTTTCTAGAGCAAAATGAAGGCACATGTGACCATAGACAAATTACAAATCAAAGCTTGTAATTAAAGACTATGGACAAAAAGAATGCCTGAATTATTTCAACACTTATGTGACGACCCGGACCAGAATCAGCAGTATGATCAGCTTGATCGATGAGCTTGCACGTAGTCGCAGAGTTGCGACAGTTGTTTTAATCGCTGAAACTTGTTAACGACTAAATTATTGGTCAAGAATTGGAGCTGGGTTTCTTCTCGAGAGTCGTTGTACGCATGATTTCGAGTTCGTGGGCGGTTCCGGATCGTTATTTGGACGACCGAGGAATTAATTATGAATATTTGAAGTTTCGACGGAAACGGATTTAAATGGCAGGTTTGTTAGCGACTAAATTACTGGACGAGAATGGGCTTCTTCAGGGAAGTTGTTCAGAATTTAATTTTGAGTTTGTGGGAACTTCCGGAGCATGATTTTGAGTTACGAAGATTTAGTTGTGATTATTTCCGTTTGTGGATTGTTTAGTCGAATTAAATGTGTGTTTGGTTGAACAGTTGACTTTTTATCCGTTTGGCCGATGTGTTTGACTTCGGGTGATTATTGAAGAGTACGTCGAGATGAGTTTGTGGCCGCGAGAATTGTCGGAATCGGAGTTACGACGCGAGAGTTACGTGTATTCAAAGTTTGTCGAAATGGATAATTACAAGTTTCCTTTTTGGGAATGATATAAATAGTAACTTGCTAATAAGAGAAAGTCAAAAGGGGAGCATTGATGAGTTGACTCGGTCAACTTGGTTTGACCAAGCTGTGGAGGTGGAGGCCGACGACGTACGGCTCGCCGCCGGCGAGGTGGAATCCGGCCACCTCACGGCTAGGTTCTTGTCCCATCCTCTTCGTCTTGATGTCCCGAGTCCATTCCTAGCCACCATGTGCGGCGAGGCTCGCCGGAAGTGGAAGAAAAATCCGGCCAAAATTGAGGAGAAACTTGTGAATTTGGGTTCCATGTTTTACACCGATTTGAGCTACAATTTGGAGTGGGCTTTGTAGCCCTCGTCAACATGAAGCTACCATGTAAGTTTGGTGATCTAATTTTGCTTAAGCATGGAGAATTTTGAATTTGAAATTTTGGGAACAATTCGGTTTTGCTTGAAATTGGATGAGTTAGAGTGAGAATTGGACTTTGTTGCAGTTATGAAAGTTGCTCAGTGGATGATTTTGAGTGGAATAGGGATTGGTCCGCCGGAAGATTTTCATTTTGGCAGCGGCGCCGCCGTGGACGGCGGTCAACGGCGGTGGTCAACGGTCAACGGTTTGACTTTTTGGATTTTCGACAAGTTGCATGTCATTTGACTCGAAATCGCGCCCCGATCGCAGTGGGGAGGTTCTCTTTTCGAGTTGAGCGTCCGAACTTACAGCAAGGTATTGAGGTGTGATTTCCGGTTTTCCGACAGTTTGTCGTGATCAGATTATATGTTTCCGAGAACGGTGGTTTCTCGTGGTTTGTTTTGTATTGTCGAGTTATGACTTTGAGTATTGGACATTGTGAATATTCAGGTGTTCGTGATCGTTCGTTTGACGAGGGACTTTCCGCCGGATCACGGGTTAACGTGAACTGTGTTACTCTAGTCTGTGAGTGGACAATTTATTTTCACGGATTGATTGTGAGTCGTATATATACGTTTTACGAACTTGAGCATGCAGCATGATTATGGTTTTACGAGCATGAGATTTCATACGAGATTATGTTTATTATGAGCATGTGTTTTACGGTTATACGGTTATATTTATACGGATATACGTATACGACTATACATACACTTATATGTTGTTTCATGCATTTGCATCGAACTGTTTTATGATTTGATTTACACAGAGTACAGTCTCAGTTACGTTGTTGTATCGATACACTTGCCTCGTCGGCTGATCCCCGACGGAGGGCCGCCTGGAGGGGCATTTCCCCAACCAGACCGGTGAGGGGCGTATCCCCGGAACCGAGGCCATTTCTGGCTTAGAATCACGTGGAAGTCAGGGACTCCGTGGTTCAGACTGTACTAGCACGGAGGAGTCTATGAGTGACCCCGTGGGATTTTTACTTGCATGCTCAGTACACTGGAGGAGTATGAGTTTTACCTCGTGTACTATGTTGATTTATTTACCTGGACTCGCATATGTTATTTTAAACATATATATATATATATATTGGTGAAAGACATTTATTTTCGTCCACTCACTCTAACGTGTTTATTGTCTTTCTCCTGGGCTTTTCAGTTTCCGTGCCCAGTTTGCAGTTCAGGCTCTGGTGTCGCACGTCGTGGTCGGAGGCATAGTGCTCGAGCTATCTTATTTCTTCCAGTAGGTTTATTGTTCTACCTACTGTGGTATACCGATATGTTTATACATTAGAGGTCGCTCTGAGTAATCTGTTGTTATTGTTATACGATTTTACACCGGATTTCAGTAAAGTACTATTATATTTATTGATTTACTTTAGTGTTGATATATTGAGAAATCCGGATGGGATTGGTGCCCACGGTTTGCTTTTTGTGGCATAGGATGAAGTGTATTTTCCGCGTGCAGGTAATGGTAATTCTACGTTAGTAACAAAACTCTGCCAAAATTTCTACGGTTTTTGTTGGTTCGTGTTTTCGAAAGGGTTTGATTCCGATTTAGGGAGTTAAATCGGGGTTGGGTCCTTTCAACTTACTCTTTAGTGACGAAAATTACTTTCGTCAGAATGGTATTGCTTTTGCCATGTTGGGCAATTTTGAAGTACACTAAATGGATATGAAAATAACTTTCCTAGATGGAGATATATATAGAAAAGGAAATCTATATATAGAAGAACCTGGGGGTTTCTCGGCTCTTGGTCAAATAGGAAAAATTATGTAAATTGGTGAAACCATTACATGGCTTAAAATAAGCCCAATGCAGTGACATGATTTTTTTTTACAATCATGATCACTAATGGTTTCAAGACAAATGAGGTGATATATTTGTATATGTCAAATGCACAAAGAGTGTATATTTCTCTTTGTGTCTATGTGCAGATGACATGATTATCGTTAGAAGAAATGATAAGATGTTCAAATAAGACAATGTTGTCAAGTACTTAATTTGTAGTGCTTATGACTCTATTCTCTAATAAAGCTCATTTTAGTAGCTCATAATATCTAGAAAAAGGAGACTTTCGATAATAGTGTACTTGGGTCGCCCCACCAACATCAATTTCTCCTAGCCTTGTTATGAGTGAAAAAAGTTACCCAAACGATTATAGATGTCATAATTACTAGTAACGTCGTTTATGTACTATTTGAGATTGCAAAAACGTTTGAATCCTTCGAAAATATGACAAGAATGTTAAAAAGGCTAGTATTAAATCAGACACATTTCGTGGATAATATTCTTGGGAAATGTGACATGAAAAATTCTAAAGTTGCCAGAACTCAGATAGACATGACTTTTCATCTTTCGAAGAATAAATGAGAAAGTATTTCTCAATTTGAATACTCTAGAGTCATCAAAAGCCTAAAGTACTAATCTGTATAAGGCAAGATTTGGCTTATGCTGTAAATGAGCTAAGTAGGTACATGAGTAATCCTGGAGAAATACATTGGCAAGAAATTGCAAGAGTATTTAAGGTATATTCATACCTATGGGCTGCACTATACGAGATATCTAGTTGTCGAAAAGAATACAACAACGCAAACTGGATATCTGACATGAAAGACTCAATGTCTACTAGTGGATACACTAGAGGGTGCAACAGTGTTATGGAAATTCTCAAAACAAAATGTTATAACCAGATTCTCGATAGAATCTGAGTTTGTTGCCCTAGACAAATGTGGGAAGGAGGAAAAATGGCTATTCATAGAGGATATTTCAAAATGAACAAAGCATGTGATCGCAAATTGCATATTTTTTTATGCTGTTGGCAAGACACAAAGTAATATGTACAATGGTAAATTTATACACATTCGTCAAAGACATAACACGATCAGACAACTACTCTTTAAAGAAGCTATCTTTATTGACTATGTGAAGTCAAAAGATAATATAGCACATGAGTTGACCAAAGGTTAAATAGAGAGTTAATTGACAAATCATCGAGGGGAATGAAACTAAAACATGAGTTAAAGTCTTTACAGTAGACACCCAACCTATCTGTCTGGAGATCCCAAGATCTAGGTTCAAAAGGGACAACTAAAATGTAGAGACTGTGCTAGATCACTGTGGAGATCTTCCCCATGTCCATTCCTATGATGAAAACAATGATACCTGTAAGAAATGAGGTTAAGCTAAAGCTTTTAATGATTCTTATGCGACGGAAATCCGATTGGAGTGATGCAAATTACTCTAAATTAAGAAATCACCTATGTAAGAGAAAAGTGGGATCGCTTCTAAAAGAATTATTAAGGGCGCAATTCACGTTAAGTTCTTATAGAACCAGGCGCATGTCCAGGCCCAAAACGGATATAATAGTGAGAACTGAAAGTATCAAGAAGATACTTATGTGAGGTATGATATCGATTACACAAATGGAAAACAGTTGAAAGACATCACGTCTACTGTTTAGTCAGTAAAGTAAGCATGCTTTCACAAGGGAAGGTTCAAAGAGTTAACTCCCACCTATCTTATGAAGGTTTCCAACCACAGTATCTATCGAGTCTTTGGTCGCTAATTTCATTCATATGGGGAATTGTTGGAAAAATAGGTGTTTAACACTATTTTAATTAACTATTTTGAGGCTATTAAATTAAAATATTTACTTGTTCAAATGGTTAAATTGGTGAATGAGAAATTATCACCAAAAACAAGCTAAAGGTTTTCGATTTGCTAATTAAATTTTTTATGACGGCTAATAAACCTTAGTAATGACATGCAATTGAATGACGAACTAAATAGTTTGTAACGGTTTTGTAACCGCTCATAAACCTTAGTTATAATATTCAATTGAAGCCTACTGAATGGGTTGTTTGTAATCTATCGTAAACATTATTGATGGCAAATCAAATAGCTTGTAATGCCAATTGATGGCGAATATAATGACCATAAACAGTTTTGGTATTAACTCGACAATAAGTGGTTTGTTCCCAATAAAGCCTATATAAAGCGATCTTCTTCTTCGATCTCATTTGATCGATCCCACCAGAAAGTAGAAAACATACTCTTTTGATCAACTCTCTCTCTCTCTCTCTCCCTCTTCCTGTGATAGAGGAAGGTACTATCTAGTTCGTCGAGGAGGTTTTGTGTAGTGCAAACTTAAGAAGTTCAAAGTTGTTATATCCTAGGAGCGAGACAAACGTCAATGAGGCTTTGTTCACCGGTGGAGGCGGCATAATTGTATTAAGGAAAGTGTGTGATACACACGTCTCGGCTTCATCATCATCATCATCATCATCATCACCCTCTAATTCTATTCGGTGTTCGGTTGTTATGGAATTATATATATCAGTTACAACTTTTTTGTAATTATAATAATTTTATTTTAGATTATATATTCAATATATATCACAACCAATTTTCCAACGGTTAGCTTGGTCGCTGGTAATGTAATGTGTATTAAAATCTGTTTTTGAAAAGAAACCAAAACATTTCCAGATTAGTTTTCTGAAAGTGGGATTAGTTCGTGTTTATACTACGTACTCGAGTTGTTTATACAATCGTTTGGTTATGTGTTCTGTAATACGATTTGTTTGTAAAAGGAATCAAAACACTTTCAGGAAAATTTGCCTAAAACTGGGACTTGTTTGTGTTTAAACTATTACTCGAGTCGAAACATATTTGCAAACGATTGTCTACCGTTCTTAGGCTTCAACTGCAAGAGTTAAAGATTTGCAAACGATTGTCTCCTTTAAACCCTGCTGTTCTAGGATTTGTTAATAGATTTATTTATTTATTTTCAGTTTTGTTTTCATTTATTTTGGATTGAACGTATTTAAACCTTGAGAATAGTCAGAATACTCTCTTGAGCATTCATTTGGACAATAAACATAAATTCTGAATAGTACCAATAATTCCCTTTTAGATTAACCAATTGTACTCTTGCAGAAACACAGTGGAGGATACAAGTCTTATTACTACTATGCAAACAAGTTTTTCAGCACAACATTATATACAAATTGTACTTCATCTGGGAAAACAAGAAGGTGAACCAATTAAAGGTTCAGATGACCTGGAGAAACTAGAACAGTGAAGTGCATTTTTACTGCTTCTCACCACTCCTTGGCCATTTGTTTTTTCACAATCTTCATTTTCAAGCCTGATCTCCTTGAGCATTGCTGTTACATCTTTCATCGTTGGCCTTTCCTCTGGGGAAGGATTAACACAGAGTAGAGCCACCCCAAGCACTTGAAGCATTTCTTGGATTTGTGTCCCTGATCTCAGTATCAACTGAGGATCGAGAAAGGATGCAAATTCTCTTTTCCTCTCCTTAAGTTCCTTGCTAACCCAAGTGACAATATGGGTACCTTCTGGAGTCTTGTTATCTGTTGGTTCCCTCCCTGTTAGGACCTCTAAGAGCACAACTCCGTAGCTATACACATCACTCTTTTCTGTGATCCTCAAACTGTATCCATATTCTGCAATGTGAGATGTGAAATAATTAAGAGTAGGAACATACTGTAGTACATATGGACCTAAATTACCAAAAAATTATTCAACTGTATTGGCTTGAGTTCAGTACCCATAAGTTGGATCATAAGACGAAATGTAGTAGGAACACTTACCTGGAGCAATGTACCCATATGAACCTGCGACTGTATGGGATGTTCTGCAGCATTCTGATTCTGAAGAACTTAAAAGCTTTGCAAGGCCAAAATCTGCAAGAAGGGATTCATATTGCGGTCCTACCAAGATGTTGTTTGCCTTAATATCCCGATGAACGATTGGAGGTATACAATCATGATGAAGATAAGCTAAACCATGGGCTGCTCCCAGTACAATCTTGTACCTTGTATTCCAGTCCAAGAATAGCCTATTCTCATGGAGCAATCCAGCTAAACTCCCATTGCTGATATAGTCGAACAAAAGTAATCTGGTTTTACCATTGTTACAACAACCCAAAAGCCTGACTATATTCTTATGCCTAATTGACCCAAGAGTGTGCACTTCTGTGGAGAAATAGTCTCTGTCTGGAAGCTCCCCATTGTTTACTGGCCATAACTTTTTCACTGCAATGACATGTTTTGTCGGAGTCTCCACACGATAAACCATTCCCGAGCAGCCCCTCCCAATGATGTTTGAATCTGATAGCTTAGTGACAATGTCATTCACTGTGAAGTCAAGCTTTTGAAATGGGGTGAAGTCCCAAACTAGATCATCTTCATTACTGTTCATCACCCCAAATGTGATTCCCCAGACTCTTACAAACAGAGCTATTCCAGCAAGCATAAGAAATATAGTTGCAGTTACACTGAGAAGGATACAAATAATGAGATATCTGAAGGGTTTTTTGTCATGCAGGCTTCCAATTTGTTGGCACTTGCTTATGTTGATGCATAACTTGTCATTACCAGCAAATGCTGCTGGTGGAATATCTTTGAAGAAATTAGTAGTGGGAAGTAGACCTGAGAGGTCATTGTATGAGACATTCAGGGAGACGAGGTTGTCCAAATCGCCAAGTACATTCAGATGTCCTGTCAGTCTATTGTGGGAGAGATCCATATTGGCAAGTTTTGAGAGAGTGGAGAAGCTTTCTGGAATGGAGCCTGTTAGAGAATTCCAGCTGAGATTCAAGAGAATATCGAGCCCTTGCAAGCGTCCGATCTCATCTGGGATAGCTCCTGTGATTTTGTTGCTGCTCATATCCAATAACTGCAAACCTCTACAGAGTCCCAATGACTTGGGAATGGAACATGTAATTTGGTTTCCATTGATGATCAACTTGTTTAAGGATTTCAGTTTCCCCAGATTATCCGGAATTATACCTTCTATCTGGTTCATGGATAGGTCTAACACATTAAGACCACTAAGGAATTGGAGAGAGGAAGGAATCATGCCTTGGAGCTCATTTCCGTGCAGATCAACCATTTCCAACTGGGTGCAGTCTCCTATTTCAGGAGGTATCTGCCCGGTGAAATGGTTTTCTGACAATTCAAGGAAGCTCAATCTCTGTAAGAGCCGGATATCGGATGGAATGTGACCTGCTAAGTTGTTTGATCCAAGGCGTAAGCGGATCATGCTACTGCAGTTACCAATATTGCTTGGAACCTGTCCCGATAATTCATTTGATATCAGCAACAGTTGTGTTAAGTTCTTGAGGTCGAATAGAGAACTCGGTATTGAACCTGTGAGGAGATTGTGTGAAAGATCCAGTGCTTGAAGTTTCTGACAATTGGCCAGCTCATGTGGTATGCTTCCTTGGAGCTCATTTTGCCAGGCAAAGAAAAGAGTGAGTTCTTTTAGCTGCCCAACAACAGAGGGAATCGTACCTGAAAACCAGTTATTATCCAATTCCAGTTGCTTTAGTCTGGAAAAATTTCCAAGTAAAGGGGGTATGCTCCCTGATATCTGATTCTCAGACAGAAGAAGCTCCTCCAATGCCATTAAATTTGCAAGAGACAGAGGAATCTCTCCACGCAGAAGATTCAACGAGAAATCAACAACCATCAAATTCGAACAGTTTCCTAGTGTGGCTGGGATGCTACCATTAAGATTGTTCTTCCACAGCAGTACTCTTCTGAGTGTCTTCAGCAGACCAAGCTCACCAGGGATTTGACCAAAAATCTGGTTATCATAAAGAAATAAATTTTCTAAGGCTGAACAATTACCAATCTCTGGTGGGATGTCACCTGTTAGATTAGCAGAATAGACTGAAAGAGTTTGCAGATTAGGAAGTTCTCCTATGCTGCTTGGTATCTGCCCCGTGATGCCTGTAGCTGCAAGGCCAAGAAAAGTTAGTCCCTTGCAGCTTGATAGCTGCATTGGAATTTCACCATGGATATTTGGATTCCCGCCTGCACGAAATATTTCCAGAGCCCACAACTGGCCTATTTCTCCTGGAATTTCTCCGGATAGATGGTTATCATACAGTTCAAGTTTCCGAAGCTCTGAGCAGTTTCCGAGTTCTTTTGGAACTGCACCCTCCAAAGAATTTGAGTTCAGTGACAAAATCTGCAGTTGTGAAAGTTTTCCTATCTCCTGTGGGATGTCACCTGTTAGAGCATTGAAGCTGAGATCCAGAGTGATTAGAGATGACAAGTTTCCAACTGCCTGTGGAATTTCTCCGGTGAGGTTTGCATTGGACAGTACAAGGGTGGTGAGATGATTGAAGGAGCTCAGCAACTGGATGGGGAAACTGGTTGGAATATTTATCAAGGTTATTGTGATTTCTGCAACAAATCCTGTATCGGAACACGTGATAAATTCCCATTTGCATGGATCAGAAGCAGTTGGATTCCACGAAGAGAAAAAGGTAGCTGAGGGAGAAGAATTAAAAGTTGAAAGCCATGACAGCAGGGAGAGACCCTCTTGGTTTAGAGCAGAGATTGCAGGAAATAGAGAGATGTTGAGAAGCAAGAGGATTATAGTGATTTCCTTGGTTGACATGATGAGGCTGATAAGAACACTGATCTATCTCATCATAATCTATGCATGTAGATGCTGATATATAGAAATGCCTCAGAAATCCTTCAAACTGTTGTTTTATTGGAAAACATGGCTTAATTGTATGGAAATAAACCAAGAGATAGGGTATGGGAGGGACAGATTAGTTTATGGTTTCGAACTAGTTTGAGTGGGAAGGGCCCTAATTTCCGGTTTTATGATTTGGAGTTGTGAAAGTTGCTTGTCTTCCATGAATTATTGACAAATTAATAACTATTCACCCACCGGTCTTAGATCCTCTTGGTCTTTGTTTTTGTTTCACTGCTAATTATATTTTGGAGTATCAAGAGTAATCATGTGAGGCAAACACTATAGGACACCATCAGAAAGTTTTCGATATATTTTTCTCGTTTTCATTATTCACCAAGATTTTTTATTTTTTTAATGAACATAATCACCAAGATTTCATGACGTTTCTTTTAGCGTCAAAACAAAGAAGCTCGAGTGATGTCTAAAGTAATATCGTGTGCATGTGTTTGAGTTTTGATGTTTTCAAGTTTTCAAGTATGCTTGTGCATGCCAGTCATATGTTGTTCGATCATAGTAGAAATTATATATGCAATATAGCTACCACCAGAACATTATGTTTTTTCTTGAACCAGAAATAGGGTTTTCAAATTTCTTCTGTACTGTTCTACTATCTTGATTCCTGTCGTATCTGATTGATTGCAAAGCAAACAATACCAGCCATCGAAAATGACTAAGCAATTGCAGAGGTGACCCATCAATACTAGCCTAGCTTCTTTGATCTATATGAGTCTGGTGCGGACTGGAATTCATGTTGTACTGTTAGCAGAATACGTGCCCATAATATGCATGCATGAACCTTGCCAATTGAAGACCCCAATAATATGGCCGCAGAGCTAGATTTCCTTTTTTTACAAAATCTACTTGAAAAATCTCTGCAAACACCTCTGCTTTACTTTGTTTCTTTTTTCTCTTCTTTCTGATCCATATTTATCAGATCACTGTTCCTTTGCAAGTTGCTCATTGAAGACATATGGCTGTCCAGGAAGAAAGATAAAACATAAGCGTAGTAGAAATTTTTTTTTTTTATGTTTTTTATTTTAAAAATAGAAAGTACACATATATATGATTCACTTAATTTTTCAATAATATATAGAAACTATATATGGGGAAGCCCTGGTCAAGATGGCATTGTGGCATTGATTCATTGAAGGGAATATTGGGAATATGGGAAACATACAAGCAGGAAAGAATAAAGAAAATGATGTATCATTAGCAACAGTAGGCCTCATCTATCTGTACATACACACAAACACAATTGTGGAATGGAAATTAGTGTGATAGTATAGCTGTACATCATGGCCCAGTATGCTTCATGTTTGGGATAAGTAGCGTATGGATGGTGTCCAAGTCCCCAACCCACACTTGATTCCAACTGAAGTTACACACTCTCATCTCTATATCCGTATATTAATTGTTTACTTAATTAAGCCATTTTAAGGTACTGACTCTGATTTATCGATGGATTTTGCATCTAATCTAATAAGATGGTATCTCGCGCTCATCTAACAAATCATTGTTCAGGTTCTGTCTGAAAGATTGTTCTCGTAAAATGTATATCTTTCAAGCGTTATAAAATTAGTGTTGGATAATCAAAGACTAAACTATTTTAGCGTTTTGGCAAAGCATGCAGCTACAAATCTTACAATAATACATCATAACTTGAGTTCACTAGAGATATACGTATGTACATTAATGAACAAAGGTCTGCTAGACATAAGAGGCCCCAAGAAAGGTAGATACTGATCCATCGATCAGTGCTAAGCTAGCTAGCTAGCTGAGTAAAGAGAGGAGGGATGCCTTTTGTGGGGAGGACCTTTCTCTTTGCTTCTACATGGAAGCAAGAACAAGCAGCTGTACATTAACTAATTCTACTGTGGTCTGTGGATCATGTTTCATATAATCCAACCATGCAAAGAAAACGAAGGATTAGCTCGCTTTTGAGTATTAAGATGCATGCATAAATGATTCACGTGCAACTGGTCATATTGGAATGACTAGATTGTTTCTCGGATGCCTGTCTCTCCTCCCCTAAGGTCCTTTAGTCTGTTTTCTAGATCTGTGCGTTTTGTTTTTTTCTTTGTTCTTTACACAAAAAGAAAAAAGATTCACTAAAAGGAAAATGACCTTTCACAACACGCGATGTGTGCCGTAAATGTATATTTACGACACACATTTTTGTGTCGTGAAAGCTCTTGTCGTAAAAGGGTCACCACTTTTTATGACATGTTTTTTGTGTGCTGTAAAAGAGTGTCATTCACGACACAAATGCACGTCATAAAAGACTTTAATGCATGTCTTAAAAGACATATGCATTCACGACACACATCCAATGCACGCCGTAAAAGAGTGTCACTCACGGCACAAATGCATGCCATAAAAGACTTCAATGCATGTCGTAAAAGTCACAATCATTTACGACACACATCGAATACATGACACAATTGCATTCCGTAAATGCTTTCAATTCACGCCGTAAAAGACATGTAATTTACGACATGCATTAGATGTGTACCTTAAATGCTATTCTACAAATAATAAAAAATTATATATATATAATAATTCCCTATACAAATTCACAAACCACACTGAAATTACAATACAAATCAACAATGTCATAAGCTAATATTTCATAGCCCCTAAACATAATTCAAACTTCTCTAGAAAAATGAAGACATAAAGCATCAATATCATAAAATGTACAAACGTATAGCATCAGTGTCTCTAGCTTGACAATAACAACAAAATAAACAGAGTTGTTGCCCTGACTGCAATTATTCTCTTCCTCTTATTAACGTTATGCTTCAACTGAGTAACAATGACCCTAAAAAGATGAGGAACCCATTAAACACTGAATCCTTAAGTTCCTCAAAGGAAAGTATATGAGGGGCAAGAAACCAGTATTCACCTAGAACTTTTGCCAACAGTCTCCATAGCAGCTTCACTTTTTCCTTAAGCAGAAGCACCCTATACACACCATTCAAAATAAAATAAGGACTAGACAATAGCCATTGTTCTAAACAAAGATAATGCATATGAATGATCGTTTTCAATAGGCAAAAAGTCACTTAATAAAAAGAAACTGATAATATGAGTTCACAAGTTGAAGAATGCTCTTAATAATACCTTCTTTTTTCAGAAACAACATGTTTTAGCTTAGTTGCACAATTTACATATTGATGATTATATTATGTTGGCATCAATAGTTTAGTTTTGTGGAAAGATCCTATTATTACCAAGGATCTATTTATATGAGAATGCAAAAGAAAATGGTAAACTGGAAGATTCAAGATATGAACCATCTGCCAATAGCTTGGTCTGATATTCTGTGGACTTAAAGATAATGGTGGCTCAGGTATATATAAAATCATTGCATGATCAGTAAGCACCTCTCATGATCAGAATCTTTGCTTGGTAGATAATCAGGAAGAAACTAAGGACCAAAGATCATATTTTCTTTAATCTCTCTACTCTATATTAATAGACTAATGACCTGGAAACCAATTACCAAGGGCCTACGGGATGGAATTATCTAGTTTTCTCCAAAAATAAAAGTTAACAGGGGTGAGTGGTCTAATGCATCACCTTCAATTAATCCTATATATACAATACAATCACGTATATATGAAATTTACTTTCGTAAACTCCATAGCTTCTAAACATTCCTAAGAAGAAGATGAAGGATGCTTCTCTAAGAAACAATTTCTGACACGAGGTTGTACTCTCTCTATAAACCCGTGCTAACTTAACTGATAACTTTTTAGGCATTAAATTTTCTAAACAATTTCTACTTTTCAGCCATTAAAAATGACAAGGAGTAACTAACCTTAGAACTTGATGTACTTGGAAGGCCATACAATTATGCTTCCTTGAACTTTATGTACTCAATGTCCCAAATTCACTAGTAGATCAAAACAGTGTTATGTCTTCAAAAACATCTAATACCCAAACCTTCCAACAATCATGACCCAAGGGGGTGTGATAGACCAATGCGCTTGGATCCGTTTATTCAACTTATGTTATTGCCACAACTTCTTCTCCCATACCAAACCAATGTAACAACTCAACTCTTCCAAGACTCGGTTGCCTCTTTGGACTACTTTGTGGTTTTCCTTTCTCATAGCTTTGAGCACTTGGCACTTGTTTGCTTTGTGATACATCACTCCTACAAGGTTGAGAGGTCTGACTTTTCTTTTCTTCATGAGCATACTGTTGAGATGTATTAAAAACTCAAAGAGTCATTCAATTAATTAAATGAACAAATCAGTATGTATAATGAAATGAACATTGTATGTTAAGACTCACACTGTTTTGAGTAAGAAGAGCTTGGACCAAGTCTTTCAACTGTTGCACTTCATTCTCTAGATTAGTAATTTTACTTGCCACGGTGTTTTGGTAATCAACCTTTGAAGGGACTGCTCCAAAACCATAGCCCCGTACTCATCCTCGTGGATTAGGACCGAGTACTTTAGCAACTGCATCATCCTTCAAAGAATATCTCTTTGAAGGATCTTGTTCTGCCTTATACCTCTTCACTTGTTTCTGGAAAGTATAAGAAATTTAGTGAAGCAACTATATGAAAGCTCACAATAAGATAGAAACCGACATTGAAAAGTTGGTCATTTTGCATGCATATATGTATATACCACTAGCTCATGATCCTCTTCAGCGTCATCTGAACCATTCTTTTTGGCTTCATATGCATGAATCCAAACATCAGATCTTGAAATCAATTCTGGAGCTTCACTTTCTTCCTTCTGCAAGGATTTCACAAATTTACTGTAGACATAAGCATGCTATTTGTGTGCTTGTTTGGTTTGGCAGTAGGATCTTTTAAAAGTGTAAAGCAAGAAGGGACCCAAAAACACCAAGGAAAATTTGACTTTCACTACCTTCAAATCATAATAAAGACTGCAATCTAAGAAAATTTAAGGCTATTATTTGAAGAAGAATCTGACATGACATGGATCATGATGAATGACTAAAGGGGATATTTGAACAATACCTTTGAGAAGCCTAGCATCTTTCTAATATCTATTTCCCTACATTCCTATCATTTCCTCACCCAATTCAGCATAATAGCATGTATGAAGATGAATAATGTTTTGAAGATGAATAATTTTTTCCAGTCTAACACAGATGAATAATCAACAAAGGTTCGCCGAAGTGTATGAAGTTTCCATGGATGTGTTGAAATCTGCAACACCAATCTAATGCATGGCTGGATAGTATATACTATATAAGTTAACCATGGTTAACATTGATGTGTTCGAAAATGTCAAAAGCAGTGATGCTTATAGAATTAACCATATTCTAAGCCATTGTAGTCTTAACCATATTCTTATAGCAAATGGACACTCTGAAAGTAAAAAGTACCAAAATATCTACTCATGTAGTATTTGCCCCTACGCTAAAAGTAATCTATTTTTTTTTTCTGTTAGGGCTGACAAAAGTAATGGATTGTGACTTTTGCTTATTATTTAGGAACTTCCTCACCATCTTCAGCATAACAACATCAGACCAAAAAATTTCTAAAATTGATCTCTACACACACACAAATATATATATATACCACTTAATTAACAACTTAAAAAATTATAACAAATTCCTTACCAATTCTTGCTCAATCCTTGCAAAACTTTTTTTACTTGTTTTGTGCAACAAAGTCTTATCTGCCCGCATTCCCTTGAACTTCTCATAGAATTTCTATCATGGAAAAAGAGAGAGAGTGAGTGATATGGGTAGGAAGAATGCATTCAATTTTTTGAAAGAAAGAATAGCAAATGCCAATTTTTAAGGTGAGGCTAGAGTATCTTAAATTCTGGACTAGATCTATATTTGTGGAAAGCTAACCACTCATCCATTGATATTACATTATCAGGTTTGAGATAGGCAGCAGCACGCTGTAAACCCACCATTGAGGCCTCCTCCATCGCTTTCTTCACTACTATGCACATATTCTCTCGCCATAGTTTCATCATTCTTCTAAATACTTGTTTTTGGTGCACTTCATCAAAAGTGAAACTTGTCTACGGAAAAAAATATATATGTGAGTTCATTGACTTTACTAAGGTCAGATTAAGTTTGTATATAACAGATTGTTATGTGTTCCCAAAGTATTTTTTAAACTCATTGGAGAGATCTTTCCAAGGTGGAGAAGTGATGGGGATCAACTTTGTTACTGAGGCCCCAAGGAATGAAGATAATTTTGCAGCATTCTCCCCAATTTGTTGGCCTTTCGGATTGAACTCCACCGGAATAGGCCCTTTCCTCTAATCTCCAACAATTTCGCTTTACCCCTAGGTGGATACTCTGTGATTTCAAGGCTTGTGATAAAGACCTCTGTTGGAGCATTAAGTTCATCACGAGGTGAACTAAACGGCTGAGAATTAGAGCTTCCATCAGATATTCTCATTAATCCATTTTTTTGCATCTGGACTGAAACAACATCACCTGCAGCTGCAACTTCTTTTTGCTTTTTGCCTCTCTTTCCACCCTTTTTGGATGACTCCCCTGACATCTAAATACACAAATACAAAACAAAGAATATATAACTGAAATCTTTGATGAAAAAAATACTGAGACAATAACCTATATGTCTTACAGTTTAAACCTTAGGCTACATCTCAAAACTTGTGTAGCTCAAGCTGCTATATTTCTTTATACTGAGAAAAGTGCATTAAATGATTTGATACTGTGATCCTTGATTTTTTTTCCCTTTCTCTAGCTACTTATATATTATATATGTCATTTTTTTATCTGATTTAAGGTTGATTTGATCAAGAACAAGTTTCGCTTTGACGAAGCCTTCAATTAAAAAGAAGAACTTAACTTGGAAGTAGCTGTATATTAAAAATGTCTGTATATATTTAAAGCTAGCATTGATGTTCGGTCGTTGATCGACATGTTATATATGAATGCTACAGTAGTAACTAGGAAGGAGTTAGCATCTTGTATGTCAATCTCTATATATATAAGGACCTCTTATATAAACATATCATCCTATAAATGTGTAATATTCTTGGAAAAATGAAAACAACGTGCAGGTACTTCCCGAAAGGTTTTGACATATACTTTGAACATGTTGGGGGGAAAATGCTTGATGTAGTGCTACCAAACATGAAGATGGTACATCTTAAAGATGATTACTAATTCATCTATATCAATTCAGGATATAAAAGTGACTAAGAGCAGAATGCATACTAATATTTGTAAGTCCTGAGTTCCTGACCCTCACACCTAGTATCTCATTTTCGGGACAATGTGTACTGATGTTTCGTTGTAACTTGAGTCACTTTTCACTCTTCATCCTGTTCAGAAAATAAGTAAACAAATAGAGTTAGGCTCTTACTTATGAAAATAATGAATAAATAGAAAACCATACTACTAGATACATATGATGCAATTACTGAATTTATACTAGAACCATCATTATCATCATCTTCCTAATGTAAGATTAGATCACACTCATCGTCATCTAGATCTAGGTCTAGATTTGAAACATCAATCGGCAAGTACATCATCTCATCTTCAATCCCATTCTTCCAAAATCCTTTAGGCGATGCTCTTAACACAATGTGCCAATCTGCATATGATGCAATTACTGAATTTATACTAGAACCATCATTATCATCATCTTCCTAATGTAAGATTAGATCACACTCATCGTCATCTAGATCTAGGTCTAGATTTGAAACATCAATCGGCAAGTACATCATCTCATCTTCAATCCCATTCTTCCAAAATCCTTTAGGCGATGCTCTTAACACAATGTGCCAATCTGAAATGTCACTCTCTCTTGAGTAAAATAATTATTTTGCTTGTGAAGCAAATATGAAAGGATCCCTCTCAAACTGATGTAATCATTTGTGAAGATCAACCATTGTGAATCCATCTTCTACTTTTACACTATTTCTTATGTTGGCCCAAGAACAATTGAAGAGTGGGACCTTAAACTTATGGTAGTCCAGCAAAATAACATCTCTTATGACACCAAAATAAGATACTTGCTACAACGTTTGTGAGGTATCACTACCACATTTTGACTCATTGCCGGCGATTTTTAAATCGCCGACAATGTTTTTTAACATTACTGGTGATTTTTGCCGGAAAAATCGCCGGTAATGTCTTCTTTTTTTTAACATTACCGGTGACATAAATGTATGTCGCCGGCAATGTCTCGATGGTAATGTAAAAAAAAAAAAAAAACACATTGGGGACATACATTTATGTCGCCGGTAATGTTTAAAAAAAAAAAAAAAGTAGATGGATTCTCCATGTAGAAGATCGCCGGAAAACTGATGTAATCAATAGGGTTATAATATTATCAATTCTCCATTCCTATCCACCAAAACTGGAAAGATCTTATACTATATCAGTAGATCATATTCCTACAGGTAGGCTACTCTATCCAAAGATAAAGTGAGACTTCTTTCACAGTAATGAAAGATCATAAACCCTTTCATATGCACCAAAACATATAACAGATTAGAAACTATATTAGATATAGTGAACTGCATAGTTGTGATTGACAACAGTATCCTATCATCACTTTGCTACTAATGCAAAATCAATTAATAAACGCAAAGCTTCAAGTAAGAAATATTCAAATCAACTTAGCATGAAGCCCTAACTTTAAAACTTAAGATTTCATAATCTAGTCCTAATATTAGGCCTTAGAAATGATACCCATTATTTGCTTTCAATTTCATCTATGTAATATTTTACAGATCTAGACATTTTTATTTCGACTCAATATGCATTCATAATCAACTAGACGTGACAACATAAGCATAAAAACAACAATCATGGTAGTGTGACTCCTGCTTGTGACTCCCATGACTAAAATTAGCTTCTTTTTTGTTTGTAAATATTAGTTGGCTTTTCTCATCAATCAACATTGATTCATCAATGTAGAAGAGGTACCCAATTGATCGAGTTTGTATACAAAGTACTAGATGATATAAAACTTTTGTTATGATACTAGTAACAGTAGACTAAACAATTTATTCAGAACCAGTCTTTAAATAAATAGATCATGATTTCAGACTAAACTTTTGTTATGATACTAATAATAGTAGACTAAACCATTTTTTCTTTCAAAGCAGCATGTCTATCATTAGTTTACTAGCTTGCATATCCAGAACTTCATATCACACAAATTATCAAATAGTTCAGCCAAAATCCAACTATATACTACTAAGCTGCTTAATGGAAGATTAACCAAACAGGAAATAGATGTATGAAGATCGCACTAAGTTCAGACTACAAAGTTTGGATATTTACTATCAATTAAACCTGGTAGAATAGTGAATAGTCTAATAATTTAAAAAAACCAAGAGTTTTACTTTCTCTCTCCATGTATTAACTTCTGTTGTGTTTGTTAAAATAAACCTACATGCAATATTTAGCATGGCAGAATCCAGCAACTTTAGGTTTCCCTCACCAAGTGGTCGCCGATCCAATATCGTTTCATATTCAAAATCCTCATTTCGTTTACTTTTAACACTAATCTCATCGGCTTTTGAGATGTGCCCGGTACAGAACTGCATTATTTCTTCAGCCAAATACTTTTCTGTCATACAACCTACGGATTTGATCTGTTATTACCATATCATTTTAAGTCCTTCATAAATCTTAAGCTAATACAAATAACACATATTCATCAAGAATAAGTATGAAGTCTAGAAGTGGAGAGCATAAGAAACTATAAAGAAAAATCTAGAAAGAAAGATAGATTACCCTTTCAAAGGGATACATCCAACGGTAATGGACTGGTCCACCAATCAAAGCTTCTTGGGCGAGATCAATAGGCAAATACACCATCATGTCAAAAAAAATATGGAGGAAAGAACATTTCCAGCATGCATAAGGTCTTAACAATCTCTTCATCAAGTTGGCATATCGTCTTCTTGTCAATTACCCTTTGACACAACTAATTGAAATAGGCGCATAAGCGGAATAATGTAATCCTTGCACCCTTCGGAAGAAGTCCTTTCAAAGCCACAGATAGAATTTGTTGAATCAAAACATGACAGTCATGAGACTTCAATCCAAAGATCTTATTATCTTGGATTGAAATACAATTTTCCAAGTTGGAGCATTAACCATCCAGCAATCTTAATTTTAAGAGCCTCTTGCAAAAGATCTTCTTTGGTGCCTTTGACAGAATATAAGGGGTTGCATCATCACCTTTGGATTTGCTAGAACTATCCTTTTTTGGGTGCAAGTTTCTTCTAATTCAAAACACTCTCACATCTTTGTAGGAATTTAAGTTATCCTTTGTTTTCCCCTTAATATTTAATAGGGTGCCAATGATGCTCTTGCATATGTTCTTTTCAATATGCATTATATTTAAGTTGTGGCACAATAACAAATCCTGCAACACAGTGAGTAGCTTAAATTTGAGTTTAAAATCACAACAACAAAGAGTTGGAAGAGAAACAAAAGTCAATAAAATTTGGAAGAAAACTAAGGTACCTTCCAACATGGTAACTCAAAGAAGATTGATCTTTTCTTCCATCTCTTGGTAAGCTGTGTAGGATCGTCGCCATCATCATCATCAAACTCACTATCCACTTTGTCTTCACATCTCTTCCTTTTTCTGCCCTGATCTTTGGTTACCTTTTCTTTTCTTTTCATGCTATCTTTGTCCTTCTTTCCCCACTTATTCTGTATATCTTTGACCACCTAAAATACCTCTGACCCAGTTAGCTTTCTAGGCCTTATTTTTACTTCTACAATTCCATCAAACCAAGTTTTTATCTTCCTCCATGGATGATTGTGTGTAAGAAATCTCCTATGCTCCATAAATGCATGTTTTCTTCCATTTGAAAGCCATTTTGAGCTCGTTTGAATACCACAAACTGGACATGCTTTTTTACCTTTTGTAGAATACTCGGACAGATTTTCATATGCCAAGAAATCATTTATTGTCCACATCAGCACAACTTTCAAGTTGAATTCAGAGTTGGTAAAGGTATTATAAGTAGTAATCCCATTCGTCTAGAGCTAATTCAAATGTTCAATCAAAGGTGCTAGATATACATCAATGTCATTGCCTGGCTGCCTCAGACCAAGAACGAGTAAAGTCAACATCAAATGTTCTTTAGACATGCACAAGGATGAGGGTAGATTATATGCAACTAGCATCATCACAGGCCAACAACTATTACGAGAATTTTTTTCACTAAATGGATTGAATCCATCCATTGAAAGACCAAATCGGAGATTTCTAGGCTCTTTTTCAAACTAGGGCCACTTGCTATCAATCTTCTTCCATGCAAGAGAATCAATTGGATGACGCATTTTTCCATCCTGACTTTGGTGAGTAACATGCCATATAAGCTATTCTGCCGACTCAAGACACTGGTACATTCTTTTAAGCCTTGGAATTATAGGAAAGTATCTCAAAACTTTGCGAGGGATACCTTTCTTATTCATTCTCCATTAGTGGCCTCTCATGTCGGACAATTTTCCCCATGTGCTCGAAGTCCTTCCTAAATAAGCAAAAGTCATTTGCACAAGCATGAATATTCTCATAGCCTAGATCAAATGCTTTCGATACTTTTTGGTTGAGTAGAGAGAATCTGGAAGTAGATTGTCTGGAAGTAGAAGACTGCCAGCCATCTCCAAAAGTTGAAACCAACATCAGATAAGTTATGTCGAGCCTTGAACTTGTAAAACATAGTGGTCACTTCCATCTTTGTGGAAGGACAACCTGTATATAAAGGACGTTCTTCTTCCTTCACTAAACTGGCAACATTAGGCTCTGTTCTTTCCACTTCAGATTCTATGAAGCCATCATCATTTGATTATGCATCTCTATACATTCCATATGTCTCCAAGTTTTCCATATTTTCAAAGTTTACTTGTGGTATTGGAGTTCTTGGCTTGTTCCCATGAAAGGTCTAGTTGGTATATCTCTCATTTAAACCATTTATTGTCAAATGGTCTAATACAGTTTTTGGTGGATGAGACTGTACATTTATACAACCACTGCACGAGCATTGGATCACTTTCAGATACCTCATAGTCGCATGAATTGTTTCAACAATTTTTTTTGTCCCATCATAAAAGGCTATAGGATCACTAAAAATGAAAAAAAAATGAAAAGATGACACAAAGTTCACATGAAATGCAATGCAATAGTTGTGTGTCTAATATAATAACTATATATCATAGGTTTCAGATATAAATTTTTTCATTGCGCCCATTCTTTATCCATCTTTTTTTTCTTTGATGATTAGGTCCAAAGCACTTGAAATATAGGCAGAGTGAATAAGGTATAGTAGAGATAACTAAGAGAAGGAGTTAAGAAAAGATATAGAAACCAAATGATAGAAGCTTAAAACCATGCTAACTAAGCAGCATATCCATTTCATACTCATGTATTAAGGCAGTGCAAGATGATGGAAGACAGATATGCAAGTAGGCTTTTCTTCTCTTTATATTGACATTATGGAACTTTCTTTTTGCCAAACAAATAAAAGAATGTGGTTGACTATGTAAGAGAGCTAACTATAATTTGACACTAAAGAAATCGGCCAGTGCAGGGTAAGCAATACAAATACAAATGTGTTCCATAATTAGCTTTTGGAATGAAGATTATTAGTAAATTGCAATCAAGCATCTAGACTTCTGAAAATAGACAATTAATCTAAATTTTATGCACTTGCTTAAAATGTTTACAAAAACATGACATGAGAATATGGCATACATCAATGCATATTAGATAGTATAATGCAGACTGTAAATTGAGATGCTCACTCATTGCGAGTCGAATCAGACTAATAAACAGTTGTAAACCTAATCTATTTAACAAAGTTGTATACTCTCTTTCAATCCAATAGTTCCTCATTCTTAACGACCTTAAGTTTGGAAATGATTTCACAGTCGTGTATGATTTTAGTTTTAAGTTTCACACTCATCTCTAAGAACAATGGCGATTTGCATAATGATTATGTTCAAAACATCGTTACTGAGAGGAATAATTTTGTCCACTATCAATACAAAATCAACAATTGATGATTCAACTTTAACCTAGACTTCATCAACCTACAGGTCAAAGCGCTTGTCACCTGTAGGCTGAGAGTGTTGCGACTCCAAGGAAGCAATTGCAACCGGAAAGTTGAAGAGCTTGTCACCTGTAGGCTGAGAGTTTAGATATTCAAAGGAAGCGAGTGTTCTCAATATACATCGTCGGAGAAGTTGCTCTGCTTTGCACGAATAAGGGCATGTGGGGTATCGATTTCGAAGGCTCTGCTAAGAGACACATATCCAAAAGTCCTAGGTTACTAGGCGAGAAGGACCTATTCGGACGGGGTTGGTGCTCTCCCTATCTAAATTGCTTAATATAGAAGTCAGGCGGCTGTAAACAGTCCATATTCTGTTGAAGAACGGTGGCACGCCAGCACACGAAGCACACGATACAGGATAAACCGGTACCTGCAGTTAAAACTATCCGAAGCCATAAAAGAGAATGCATCGCGGAAGGATCTCTCCGCGGGAGATATTTTACGCTCGAACATTTTGGCACACCTAGTGGGACATCTCTTAGCATCTCTAAGTGACAATTGGGGATCCTTATCAAAGGGTTTACCCTCAGTGTCGCAAACATCCACAACTGGCTTACCGTGAACATACATCTACTCGGTGTCGTTCATTAAGTATTCAAGCGGTTGAAATTCTCTTCGCTAAAGACTTCAACATCATGACGTTTAAATCTTTGAGTGAGGCAGAGATAGTGAAACTTACGTTCCCAGAATACCTAGCTTATGCAGCTAGGCGTGATAGCCACCAGGCTAGTTACTATGCGGCTCTTGATGAAAGAATCAAGCAACAGGCGGCTCTTCTCACTACCCAAAGCGACTTAATAGATACGGCGGTAGTTGGAATTCAATCAATACGGGTAGATTTTAATAGAGATCGAGAGGAGAGAGAGGCCATGGGAGCCCAGGTAACCAGTTTTGTGGAAGGTCAAGATAAACTACGGATAGAAATCCTCCAACACTTGGGAACAAGTTTGGATGAATACTGCCGGTACGCGGCGACACTGTCTCAAAGGACAGATAGGGACATAGCGTCTCTAACCAAATCCGTATCTGACTTGGCAAGAAAGACTAGACAAGCAAAGTTTTTCCCTCCTGCTTGGGAGCAACAGTTAAATAGGTTCATAAACGATTGCGACATACATTTAGCTAAGATGTATGAAACATACGAGACACCGTTTCCTCCAATGCAGAAGGACGATCCTGATGCATGGCAATGGCCAAAATTTTACCGGCATCAGACCTTCCAGACTTTCTCTGCCGATGACGATTCTAATGCAGCCACACACTTAGCATATTTTACGCTGCAACTAGGGCAATATGCCGATAATGAAGGACTCAAATTACGAGTCTTTGGATCGTCCTTGTCAGGATCAGCCCTAGAGACCGAAGCTTGTTACTCTTTACACGAGCGCTTCCACAATTTTCTGTTAGAGAGTCAAGCCTTTGAGAAGATTCCAATGGTTGCAGCATTGGAATATGTGTGACGACCCGAACCAGAATCAGTTGTGTGTTTGGCACGATTCTCGAGATTTGGTTATAGTCGCAGTTTTACGATAATGTGTAGTTTGCCGATTCGATTCGCGACTATGTTTTCAGTCGAGAATTTGAGTTGAGTGTCTTCATGGAAGTTGTAGAGTACGTGATTTCGAGTTCGTGGGCGGTTCCGGAAGATTTTTCCGATAACCGAGGAATATTTTATGATTATTTGAAGTTTCGGGTTCCGACGAGTTTATCCGATTGTTTCGAGCTTATCCGAATCATATCGTATATTCATTTCGGACCGTCGATCGACCCGAGGGACGAGTATAAATATCGAAAAGTCGAAGAATAGTCGAGAATTAGTCGGGAACCTCATATTGGGCGTTGACCATTTGCAAAACTGTTGACTTTCCTATTCTGGAAAGTGGATTAGCAGCCGAGAAGGGAAGTTTCCCAAACGGGAAAACAGTTTCCGGCGACCGGATTCCGGCAACGATTCACCTCGGGACAGGTACGGTTTGATTCCTCTTGTGATTTCGAGTGTGTATGGCTTGGGTTTGAATGGATTTAGACCCGTTTTGATGGAGGCCGATTAGGGCCGAGTTAGATGAGTTTGCCGGCGACGGTGGTGGTAGCTCCGACGAGATTTGGAGGTGGGGATTAGGGGCATTCGACTCCCCTCATCTCTCTGAGTCTCGTGGTGTGAGTATTTGGGGCTGAGGATGAGTTTTAGGGGTGACCCGAATTGGTCACCGGATTATGTACACCGATCGGATTTTGGACAGATTGGAGGGGTTGCGTTTGAAATTGGCCTTCGGCGTAGAAGGGAAACATGCTCGCCTTGATGAGACCTAGAGGACTGGAGAGTTTGGCCGTGGGATTCCTCCGTTGACGGCGCGCCGCCGCCGGCGGCGGCGGTCAACGGTGGAGAAAAAGTCAACTTTTCAGATTTCGACGATTTTATTGTCATTTTTCTCGTAATCACGCCCTGGTTATCGTACGGAGGTTTTTGGGTTGATTTGGTTAGCCGATTTTCAGTCGAGGTTTCAAGTTGGGATTTCGGGATTTCAGTAATTCATTTTGCACTGCATTTCGTATTTCCGGGAACGGTTGGTTTCCGTGCATCAGTACAGTGTTGTGGATTACGATATTGATCAGTTATGTTTTGTGAATATATTCAGGAGATCGAGATCTGGATCGGGAGCGTGCTTCTGGCGAGGGATCTTCCGCCGGACCACGAGTTTAGAGCGTGTGCACGTTTCGAGAGTCTGTGAGTGGACATTTTATTTTCACGGGAATCTTGCGAGTCTTTTATATACGTTATGAACTTGAGCATACAGCATGATTATGATTATATAAGCATGTGTTTATGATTATACGAATATGTTTATACGGATATACGTATACGAACATGCATACATTTTTATGCTGTTTCATGCATTTGCATTGAAATGTTTATGATTTGGTTTACACAGAGTACAGTCATGGTTACGTTGTTGTATCGATACACTTGCCTCTCGGCTGATCCCCGATTGTAGGCCACCAGGAGGAGCAGTACCCCTACCTGACCGGCGAGGGGCAGTACCCCGGAACCGAGGCCTTTCTGGCTATGAATCACGTGGTAGTCAAGGACTCCGTGATTTTGACTGTACTAGCACGGACGTGTCCATGAGTGACCCCGTGATATTTTCTATACATGCTTTGTTTACGAGTTGGAGTCAGCGTCTCCTCGTAAACTATTTGATTTGATTCATTTATATTTCGACTCGCATATGTTTTTATAACATATATACTTGGTGAAAGACATTTATTTTCGTCCACTCACTCTAACGTGTTTATTGTCTTTCCCCTGGGCTTTTCGGTTTCCGTGCCCAGTTTACAGTTCAGGTTTGGTGTTTCACGTCGCAGTTTGGAGGCTAGTGATCAGAGTCACCTGTGTTTTCCAGTAGGTTTCAGTTTCGCCTACTGATGTACATGTTGTATATATTTTACACTAGAGGTCGCTCTGATACGTTCTGATTCTTGTTTACACGGATTTTCTCGGATATACATATATATAGTACAGTATGTTTACTGTTTGTTGATTATATTGATGTTGAGAAATCCGGTTGGGACTGGTGCCCACGGTTTGATTTTTTGTGGCATAGGACGAAGTGTTAATTTCTGCGTGCAGGTTAAGGTAATTCCACGCTAGTAACGAAACTCTGCCCAAATTTCGGAAAATTTTTTGTTGGTTCGTGTTTTCGAAGGGGTTCGATTCCGGTTTAGGTAGCTAAATCGGGGTTGGGTCCTTTCAGCTTGGTATCAGAGCATTAGGTTGTCAGATTCTATAGACTCTTGTAGTTGTGACGCTTAGGGTATTTGAGTTGATACAGCATGACTGGAGTGATGACCCGACTGGCCAGCGGTACTCATCAATACTTCGGGTGTTGTATGTCCTCAAATATCTGCGGTTTCATGATTACGTTCTTTCTGCTTGTGCCTAATGCTTGTCTTGTATCAGTAGGATGCCTCCTCGACGTGGTCCCCGTGTTGATCGGGATGATGATCCTGATGAGGATCGCCGAACGCGTGACTTGCTGATGCGAGTGCTGCGTTTGGAAGAGCGTTTTGACCCTGTGGTCAAGGCTCGCACTGCGGGTGCTACTGTGTTTTCGGGTTCAGTTGATCCAGAGATATGCGAGGCATGGTTGGTTCAGATTGAGCGTGTTTGTGAGCGTCTGCAGTTTACACCTGAGCAGATGATAGTAGCCGCAGTTGGTTTACTTGAGGGTGATGCATACTTTTGGTGGGTTAGCACTGACAGAGTTCCTGTGGATACTCCGTGGACTTTGTTTCGTGATTTGTTTATGCAGAGGTATTTTAATCAGGCTACCCAGCAGCGCAAGTACGAGGAGTTTACGAACTTGAGACAGGGCAGTTTGTCTGTACTTGAGTATCGGGATCGGTTTACCCGTTTGTCTCGTTTTGCGCGGGATATGGTGGCTACAGAGGAAGCCAAGTGTCGCAGGTTTGAGCTGGGATTGAATCTGAACATCAAGGCGACGTTGACTACGATGCCGAGGAACAACTTTGATGAGTTTGTCAGTGCAGCTCTCCGAGGCGAGGATATTGAGCAGGAGAGACAGTAGAGGTACCAGCCGAGGCGATTCGAGGAAGGTGGACCGAGTCAGGGGCCTTCAAAGAGGCAGAAATCTGATACTTCCGGTTCAGCTTCGTCCTCAGGCGGTGGATCATATCGACCACCAGTTGGTGTACCGAGGCAGAGGCCGAGGTGGAGGAGAGATCGACCACGGCGGCCACAGGCTAGTACAGATTCCAGCGGTTCTAGTTCTCCGCGGCGTACCGGTGGCACATTTGCTGTACCGAGGGAGTATCCGTTGTGCAATTTGTGCAACAGGTATCATATTGGTTCGTGTCAGCGAGGCACCCTCAATTGTTATCATTGTGGCCAGGTGGGTCACTATGCGAGGGCGTGTCCTCAGTTGTATGGTGGAGATGGACAGGCGGCTCAGAGTTCCGGATTTGAGCGAGGTGCCACTTTGGGGGCTCGACCAGCACAGACTGCAGGTCAGGGTAGACAGCAGGGACAACCCCAGCGAGGACGACCAGCCGGACAGGCGAGAGTTCATGCTATGACTATGCGTGAGGGCAGAGCATCACCGGAGGTTGTTATCGGTACGTTACATGTTTTTAGTATTCCAGTAGTTGCATTGCTAGATCCAGGTGCCACACATTCATTCATATCATTTAGACTGTCATCATTGGCTACGGTTCCTGCATCTCCACTTCCGGGGTTGTGGAGAGTGTTGTATCCGTCAGGTGAGGTTGTGAGCATAGGTTGGGTTTACCGAGATTGTGAGGTGTTTGTCGATGGCCATGGATTAGTCGCAGATCTGTTACTGCTTGATATTGTGGATTTCGATCTGATATTGGGTATGGACTTTTTGGAGTCGCACTGGGCCATGTTTGATTGCCACATGAAGGAGGTCGCATTTCGACGACCAGGGTTGCCTGAGATACTGTTTCGTGGCGAGAAGAACACTTCCCTACCGTGTTTGATTTCCGCGATGAGAGCGGATCGGTTGATGAAGAAGGGTTGTGTTGCGTACTTAGCCCATGTTATGGACACTACAGCTGCAGTGCCAGATCTTAGTAGTATTGAGGTTGTGTCTGAGTTTCCGGATGTGTTTCCAGCGGAGTTACCTGATATACCCCCTGTGCGGGAGATTGATTTTACCATTGAGTTGTTGCCGGGTACTGGACCGATTTCCCAGACACCGTACCGGATGGCGCCTGCAGAGTTGAGGGAGTTGCAGATTCTGCTTCAGGAGTTGTTAGAGAAGGGATTCATTCGACCGAGTGTTTCTCCGTGGGGTGCTCCAGTGTTGTTTGTGCGGAAGAAGGACGGGTCCATGCGTTTGTGCATCGACTATCGGAAGCTGAAGCAGATTACAGTGAGGAACAAGTATCTGTTGCCACGGATTGATGACTTGTTCGATCAGCTGAAGGGAGCAGCAGTCTTTTCGAAGATTGACCTTCGATCCGGATATCACCAGTTGAGGATCCGGGATTCAGATGTGGCCAGGACAGCTTTCAGGACGCGGTATGGGCATTATGAGTTTTTGGTTATGCCGTTTGGGTTGACCAACGCCCCCGCAGCTTTCATGGACTTGATGAATCGGGTGTTTCGTCGATTCCTGGACAAGTTCGTGATTGTGTTCATTGATGACATTTTGATATACTCGAGGAGTGTGGGCCAGCACAAGAAGCACTTGCGAGCGGTGTTGCGGACTTTGCGGGACCATCAGTTATTCGCGAAGTTTAGCAAGTGTGAGTTCTGGTTGGATAGTGTGAAGTTTCTGGGCCACGTGATTTCGGCCGAGGGAGTTAGTGTTGATCCTGACAAGATCGAGGCCGTGCTGAATTGGAGTCGACCCACTACTGTGCCGGAGATCCGGAGTTTCTTGGGATTAGCAGGCTATTATCGACGGTTTGTACAGGATTTCTCCCGGATAGCTACACCATTGACCAGATTGACGAAGAAAGGCGTCAAGTTTGAGTGGTCTGATGCGTGCGAGGAGAGTTATTTGCTCCTGAAGGAGAGATTGACTACCGCACCGGTTCTGACATTGCCAGACGACAGTGGTGAGTTTGTTGTGTACAGCGATGCGTCGAAGTTAGGCCTTGGTTGTGTGTTGATGCAGCATGGTAGAGTCGTGGCATATGGTTCCAGACAGCTGAAACCGCACGAGGTCAACTATCCGACGCATGATTTGGAGTTAGCCGCTATTGTATTAGCGTTGAAGAGTTGGAGACATTACCTGTACGGTGCTCAGTGTAAGATTTTCACTGACCACAAGAGTCTCACCTATTTGCGGACACAGCCGGATCTGAACATGAGGCAGCGCCGATGGATGGAGTTGATCAACGACTACGATTGCACTTTCGAGTACCATCCGGGGAAGGCTAATGTTGTGGCAGATGCACTTAGCCGGAAATCGGGAGCCTCGTTGTTTCACATGTGTGTGGCCAGAGTGTCGATGTTAGCCGAGCTTCGAGCTACGGGTGCTGTGTTTGACTATGATGATGATGGAGCCTTGTTGGCCAGCTTTCAGGTTCGACCCGTGTTGGTTGATCAGGTGCGGGAGGCACAGAATTTAGATCCTTATCTGTTAGGCAAGAAGACCATGGTACGGAATGGTGTGCCTACAGAGTTCCGTTTGAGCGACGACGGTACGTTGTTGTTCAGAGGTAGGCTATGTGTGCCCCGAGACGAGGACTTGAAGAAGGATATCCTGGATGAGGCCCACAACTCTGCGTATGCGATGCATCCCGGGGGTACGAAGATGTTTCGTACACTTCGAGCGTACTATTGGTGGCGCAATATGAAGCGGGAGATTGCCGCATACGTGAGTCGGTGTTTGATTTGTCAGCAGGTGAAGGCGGAGAGGCAGAAACCTGCAGGGAAACTACAGCCACTGGAGATTCCGGTTTGGAAGTGGGAGCACATTACGATGGATTTCGTCTATCAGTTGCCGCGTACTTCGGCGGGCAACACTGGTATCTGGGTTATTGTTGACCGACTGACAAAATCCGCACACTTTCTAGCACTTCCAGGGAAGGTATCAGTGGGCAGATTGGCTAAGTTGTACTTATCTGAGATTGTTCGCTTGCATGGAGTGCCTGTGTCCATTGTTTCTGACCGTGATAGTCAGTTCACGTCTGAGTTTTGGCGGGCGTTGCAGCGAGCTTTGGGCACGAAGTTGCGATTTAGTACAGCTTTTCATCCTCAGACTGACGGGCAGTCCGAGCGGACCATTCAGACTCTCGAGGATATGCTGAGATCATGTGTGTTACAGTTTCGTGGAAACTGGGATCAGCAGTTGCACTTGATTGAGTTCGCCTACAACAACAGCTATCAGGCCAGTATTGAGATGGCACCGTACGAGGCTCTGTACGGGAAGCAGTGTCGCACTCCATTGTGTTGGAGTGAGGTGGGCGAGCGTTGGCTCATTGGTCCTGATTTGGTGAAAACCACGATGGAGGACATTCAGGTTATTCGGGATCGACTGAAGATTGCCCAAGATCGGCAGAAGAGTTACGCGGATGTGAGGAGGAAGAGTTTAGAATTCGAGGTTGGTGATTAGGTCTTCCTGAAACTATCTCCGTGGAGGGGAGTAGTGCGTTTCGGGAAGCGTGGCAAGCTTCGGCCGCGGTACATTGGTCCGTATGAGATTACGGAGAGGGTTGGAGCTGTTGCCTACAGACTTGAGTTACTGACAGAGATGGCTCGTGTACATGATGTCTTCCATGTTTCGATGTTGCGGAAGTACATCTCAGACCCTTCACATGTGATAGCCACACAGCAGTTGCCGATCAGAGAGGAATTATCGTATGTTGAGGAGCCAGTACAGATTTTCGATCGTCGTGAGCAGGAATTGAGGCACCGCGTGATTCCGCTGGTGAAGGTCTTGTGGCAGAACCACTCGGTTGAGGAGGCCACCTGGGAGACCGAGCAGCGTATGCGGGAGCAGTATCCTCATCTGTTCACCTGACAGGTACGTAAATTTCGAGGTCGAAATTTCTTTAAGGGGGGTAGATTTGTGACGACCGGAACCAGAATCAGTTGTGTGTTTGGCACGATTCTCGAGATTTGGTTATAGTCGCAGTTTTACGATAATGTGTAGTTTGCCGATTCGATTCGCGACTATGTTTTCAGTCGAGAATTTGAGTTGAGTGTCTTCACGGAAGTTGTAGAGTACGTGATTTCGAGTTCGTGGGCTGTTCCGGAAGATTTTTCCGATAACCGAGGAATATTTTATGATTATTTGAAGTTTCGGGTTCCGACGAGTTTATCCGATTGTTTCGAGCTTATCCGAATCATATCGTATATTCATTTCGGACCGTCGATCGACCCGATGGACGAGTATAAATATCGAAAAGTCGAAGAATAGTCGAGAATTAGTCGGGAACCTCATATTGGGCGTTGACCATTTGCAAAACTGTTGACTTTCCTATTCTGGAAAGTGGATTAGCAGCCGAGAAGGGAAGTTTCCCAAACGGGAAAACAGTTTCCGGCGACCGGATTCCGGCAACGATTCACCTCGGGACAGGTACGGTTTGATTCCTCTTGTGATTTCGAGTGTGTATGGCTTGGGTTTGAATGGATTTAGACCCGTTTTGATGGAGGCCGATTAGGGCCGAGTTAGATGAGTTTGCCGGCGACGGTGGTGGTAGCTCCGACGAGATTTGGAGGTGGGGATTAGGGGCATTCGACTCCCCTCATCTCTCTGAGTCTCGTGGTGTGAGTATTTGGGGCTGAGGATGAGTTTTAGGGGTGACCCGAATTGGTCACCGGATTATGTACACCGATCGGATTTTGGACAGATTGGAGGGGTTGCGTTTGAAATTGGCCTTCGGGGTAGAAGGGAAACATGCTCGCCTGGATGAGACCTAGAGGACTGGAGAGTTTGGCCGTGGGATTCCTCCGTTGACGGCGCGCCGCCGCCGGCGGCGGCGGTCAACGGTGGAGAAAAAGTCAACTTTTCAGATTTCGACGATTTTAATGTCATTTTTCTCGTAATCACGCCCTGGTTATCGTATGGAGGTTTTCGGGTTGATTTGGTTAGCTGATTTTCAGTCGAGGTTTCAAGTTGGGATTTCGGGATTTCAGTAATTCATTTTGCACTGCATTTCGTATTTTCGGGAACGGTTGGTTTCCGTGCATCAGTACATTGTTGTGGATTACGATATTGATCAGTTATGTTTTGTGAATATATTCAGGAGATCGAGATCGAGATCTGGATCGGGAGCGTGCTTCTGGCGAGGGATCTTCCGCCGGACCACGAGTTTAGAGTGTGTGCACGTTTCGAGAGTCTGTGAGTGGACATTTTATTTTCACGGGAATCTTGCGAGTCTTTTATATACGTTATGAACTTGAGCATACAGCATGATTATGATTATATAAGCATGTGTTTATGATTATACGAATATGTTTATACGGATATACGTATACGAACATGCATACATTTTTATGCTGTTTCATGCATTTGCATTGAAATGTTTATGATTTGGTTTACACAGAGTACAGTCATGGTTACGTTGTTGTATCGATACACTTGCCTCTCGGCTGATCCCCGATTGTAGGCCACCAGGAGGGGCAGTACCCCTACCTGACCGGCGAGGGGCAGTACCCCGGAACCGAGGCCTTTCTGGCTATGAATCACGTGGTAGTCAAGGACTCCGTGATTTTGACTGTACTAGCACGGACGTGTCCATGAGTGACCCCGTGATATTTTCTATACATGCTTTGTTTACGAGTTGGAGTCAGCGTCTCCTCGTAAACTATTTGATTTGATTCATTTATATTTCGACTCGCATATGTTTTTATAACATATATACTTGGTGAAAGACATTTATTTTCGTCCACTCACTCTAACGTGTTTATTGTCTTTCCCCTGGGCTTTTCGGTTTCCGTGCCCAGTTTACAGTTCAGGTTTGGTGTTTCACGTCGCAGTTTGGAGGCTAGTGATCAGAGTCACCTGTGTTTTCCAGTAGGTTTCAGTTTCGCCTACTGATGTACATGTTGTATATATTTTACACTAGAGGTCGCTCTGATACGTTTTGATTCTTGTTTACACGGATTTTCTCGGATATACATATATATAGTACAGTATGTTTACTGTTTGTTGATTATATTGATGTTGAGAAATCCGGTTGGGATTGGTGCCCACGGTTTGATTTTTTGTGGCATAGGACGAAGTGTTAATTTCTGCGTGCAGGTTAAGGTAATTCCACGCTAGTAACGAAACTTTGCCCAAATTTCGGAAAATTTTTTGTTGGTTCGTGTTTTCGAAGGGGTTCGATTCCGGTTTAGGTAGCTAAATCGGGGTTGGGTCCTTTCAATATGTGGATGAAGATGTTCTACAGGACTTGGAGGAAGAAGAAGAGATTAAGTTAGCTCTAGCAGCCCTGGACGATTTACCTCCTAAAGTCAAGGATCCCATTGAACATATTAACCTTGGGACAATTGAAGAGCCAATCTCTGTGGCCATTAGTACCTTGTTGGAGCCTGAAGAAAGACTTCAACTTATTGAATTGCTACGAGAATACGCTGATTGTTTTGCAGAAAAATACGATGACATGCCAGGACTGTCACCAGATTTGGTCTGTCACAACTTACCAATCATTGAGGGAAAGAAGCCCGTAAAACAAGAGATGCGTCAGATGAACACAGAAACTGCAATTCTTGTCAAGGAGGAGGTCGAAAAGATGCTCAAGTCAGGGATCATACGAGTAGCCAAATACAATGAGTGGCTATCCAACGTAGTCCCAGTCAAGAAAAAGAACAGGAAGATGCGAGTGTGTGTTGACTACAGAGACTTGAACAATGCAACCCCAAAGGATGCATACCCAATGCCCGTAGCGGATTTGCTGGTGGATTCAGTAGCTCGCCATGAGATGTTAACATTCATGGATGGAATTGCTGGCTACCACCAAATTCTAGTGGTTGAATCAGATCGACATAAAACTGCGTTTCGGTGTCCAGGATTTGCAGGAGTATTTGAGTACGTGGATATGCCATTTGCACTCAAGAATGCTGGGGCAACCTACCAACGTGCAATGAACTTGATCTTCCATGATCTCATTGGCAAGACTATGGAAGTATATATCGATGATGTGGTAGTTAAAACGAAACACAGAAGTGTCCATTTTGAAGACTTGCGGCAGGTGTTTCTCAGAATGAGGCAACATCAACTGAAGATGAATCCAGCCAAGTGTGTATTTGGTGTCCAGGCAGGAGACTTCCTGGGTTTTTTTTGGTTCATCAGAGTGGGATTGAGATACCGGATGACAAGAAACAAGCGGTACTTAGTGCAGTCCCACCAAAGAGTAAGAATGAGCTACAACGATTATTAGGAAAAATTAATTTCCTACGACGGTTTATTGCCAATGCTGCTGGGAAAACACAACCTTTCTCAACCTTGCTCAAGCTTCAAAATCAGAAAGACTTTGCATGGGAGCCTATTCATCAACAGGCGTTTGATACCATCAAAGCATATCTGACGAACCCACCTGTTTTGGTTCCTCCAAGACCAGGGGTTCCTCTTAAGCTGTATATTTCAGCTATCGACCTTTCTATTGGGAGTTTATTAGCTTAGAACGATATGTCAGGAACTGAACGTGTTATTTTCTATCTAAGTCGTACCCTGAATGATTGTGAAACGAGATACTCTCCAATGGAAAGAATGTGCCTAGCCTTGTATTTTTCAGGATGCTAACTGAGGCACTACATGCTTTCCTTCACCACGTGTGTCATAGCTCAAACTGATCTGGTGAAGTATATGTTGTCCAGACCCATTCTCCGGGGACACATTGGGAAGTGGATTCTGGCTCTGTCAGAATTTTCTTTACAGTACGTTCCCTAGAAGGCGGTTAAAGGCCAAGCAGTGACTGACTTTCTGGCTCATCATCCAATGGAGGATGTTAGTGAGGGGCCATAACTGGACCTTGCTCGTATTGATTTGGCTCCTTGGTGTTTATACTTTGATGGGTCAAGTACGAGTACAATGGCTGGGGCAGGAGTTGCATTAGTCTCTCCACGCGGCCAAACTTTTTCTTATTCTTTCAGGTTGGACTTCAGATGCACAAACAATCAACCAGAATATGAAGCTTTAATCATTGGGTTAGAACTTCTACCAGATATAGAGATCAATGATGTGCACATCTTTGGAGATTCCCAACTAGTGATCAGGCAACTTGAAACCAAATATAAGGCTGGACCAGTCCTAGAACCATATGCTAAACGAGCTTGTGATTTGCTCAAGTTGTTTACAGAAGTGGAGTTGAGTCACGTTCCTCGTGAGAGGAATTATATTGCAAACGAGTTGGCTCAACTAGCAACAGGGGTGAGCTTGCAAGATGGAGTACGCGAGCGAATATTAAAGGTTGAAAGAAGAACCCTCCCATCTTTCTTTCCTCGCCAAGAAGATAAAAATGAATGGTACGGTTCTACACTTGATCACATTGATGTGGATTGGAGACAGGAGATTATCTCTTACCTCCAAAATCCTAATAATCCAGTAGCCAAGCGGATTCGTTTCTTAGCTCCTAATTATGTGCTCAAAGACGATGAGTTATATAGAAGAGGAAAGGAAGGCATACTGTTACGGTGTGTCTTCGGACGTGAAGCTGAGCAGTTAATGAGGGAGGTCCATCTTGGGATAGCAGGGGCACATCAGGCCGGTCCCAAGATGAGATAGTTACTTAGAAGACATGGCTTTTATTGGCTAGGAATGCTCAGAGATTGCATCACATTCGCTAAAGGTTGTGAAGAATGCCAGAAACATGGTCCAATCAGCCATATGCCCAGAATACCATTACAGCCTATAATCAAGCCTTGGCCAGCTCAAGGATGGGCTTTGGACTTAATTGGAATGATTCATCCTCATTTATCTGAAGGGCATAAGTTTATCATAGTGGCTACTGATTTCTTCACAAAATGGGTCGAAGCACGACCTCTCAGGGTATCATCAGCAAAGGCCATCCGCCAGTTCTTATTTGAGGATATCATTTGTCGGTTTGGTATTCCTGAGAGTTTTGTTTCAGACCGTGGGGCAGCATTCATGTCCGGATAAGTAGATGAGCTTATGAAGGATCTTGGAATCCATTTTTTACACTCGTCTCCATACTATACCCAATCCAATGGTCAAGCCGAAGCAAGCAATAAGATCATTATCCATATTCTTAAAAGGATGCTTGCGAGCAATGCCAGACTGTGGCATGAAGAATTATTTAACACCCTGTGGGCTTATAGAACAAGTAAAAGGACACCCACAGGAACGACTCCTTATGCATTAATGTTCGGCCATGATGTTGTCTTACCTTTGGAAATAAATGTTCAGTCTTTGCGGGTGATGGAGCAACACAACTTGATCGGGAGGTTATGTACAAGCGATGTGGCATGAGCATGAAGACTTGGATGAGAAACGAATACAAGCTTATGATAGTCTATGTGCTGAAAAACGAAAGGTGGCTCGTGCCTATGACCGATGTACCAGGGGCATGAGTTTTGCAGAAGGAGAACTTGTCTGGTGAGTCATTTTGCTTGTTGGCGAGAAGACTGAAGGACGAGGTAAATGGTCAGAAAAATGGGAAGGACCATACATCGTTGATCGCCTTTTGGGTAAATGAGCAGTTCGTTTACGAGATCGAGATGGTACAATACATGCTAATCCAATAAATGGTCGTTTCCTTAAGAAGTTCATACAACCAATCTGGGAGTATGATGATCCTCCAACTATGGCTTAATCCAGTTTATTCATGCTAAATTTCTACTCGCTTAAGTAAACTGCAGGGGCAACACATAGTTATGTATATCACAGTAACCTATACTTGACGCTAAATCTTTAGTTATAGCCTATATTTGAGGCCAAATTTTTAAAATTTTTGTATTTCTTCTAAGCAAAGAGTTCGTGTTAGCCAATTATTGTGGCCAAAGTTATGACGACCCGAACCAGAATCAGTTGTGTATTTGGCACGATTCTCGAGATTGGTCATAGTCGCAGTTTTACGCTATATATGTGGTTTGTTGATTCTATTCGCGACTATATTTTCGGTCGAGAATTTTAGTTGAGTGTCTTCACGGAAGTTGTAGAGTACGTGATTTCGAGCTCGTGGGAAGTTTCGGATCATTTTTCTGATTACCCAGGAATATAATACGATTATTTGAAGTTTCAGTTTCCGACGAGTTTATCCGATTGTTTCGTGTTTATCCGAATCGTGATGGTTATCCATTTCGAATCGTCGATTGACCAGAGGTGTGAGTATAAATACCGGGAATAGTCGAGAAATAGTCAAAAATGGCAGTTTGATCTTTGACTGATGTTGACCATCTGTTGACTTTCCAAATTTGGAAACTTACCCGTTGACCCGTGAAGGAGGTGGACGACCCGTTTGGACTCGTCGGCCGACCCGACTTTTCCAGCCATCTCCGGCCAAGCTGTGGGTATAGTTCAACTCTCCTTGAGCTCCTCTTTTGTTTCATGTATGAATTTATAGGAATTGGTTACGGTTTGTGGGGTTTCGAAGTGAGGCCGATTTGGTTATGTCGCCGGTATCGGGAGGAGGTCCTCTTGCGAACCACGGTGGTGGTGGATAAGGGGGTTCGACTCCCCTTGTCCTTGGGAGTCTAACCATGTGTTTTAATTAGGTTTTGATTGAGATTTAGTTGGACCCGAGTTGGTGGCCGGAAACTGGATTTCCGTTCGGTTTTGAAGAGTTTTGGTAAGGTTAGAGTTGGAATTGGCTTGGGTGCCAGTTATGAAAAGAGTTTGGCTGGTCAAGATCTTGTGATCTGGAGTTTCTCCGCCGGAGAATCTCTCCGTTGACTGCGCGCCGCCGGCGGTCAACGGTGGAGGGTTGACTTTTTCAGATTTCGACGTTTTTAATGTCGTTTTTCTCGTAATCGCGCCCTGATTATCGTCCAGAGGTTTTTGGATTGAATTGGGTAGCCGATTTTCAGTCGAAGGTTTCAAGTGGAGATTTCGGGAATTTCGTTAATCATTTTGTACTGCATTGCATATCTCCGGGAACGGTTGCTTTCCGTGATTCAGTACAGGGTTGTGGACTATGATATTGATCAGTTAAGTTTTGTGAATATTCAGGAGATCGAGATCGAGATCGTGACCGTGCTTCAGGCGAGGGATCTTCCGCCTTGACCACGAGTTTAGCGCGAGTGCGCGTTACGCGAGTCTGTGAGTGGACAATTTCTTTTCACGGATTGATGCGAGTCTTTTATACATGTTTTACGAACTTGAACATGCAGCATGATTATGGTTTTACGAGCATGAGATTTCATACGAGATTACGTTTATTATGAGCATGTGTTTTACGATTATACATATACGGATATGCGTATACGAGTATACATACACTTATATGTTGTTTCATGCATTTGCATCGAACTGTTTATGATTTGATTTACACAGACTACAGTCTCAGTTACGTTGTTGTATCGATACACTTGCCTCTCGGCTGATCCCCGATGGTAGGCCCACCAGGAGGGGCAGTACCCCGGAACTGAGGCCTTTCTGGCTATGGATCACGTGGAAGTCAGGGACTCCGTGATTCCGACTGTACTAGAACGGATGTGTCCACGAGTGACCCCGTGAGATTTTCCTTGCATGCTCTGTTTACGAGTTGGAGTCAGCGTCTCCTTGTATACTATTTGATTTATTTATATTTCGACTCGCATATGTTTTTATAACATATATTACTCGGTGAAAGAAATTTATTTTCGTCCACTCACTCTAACGAGTTTCATGTCTTTCCCCTGGGCTTTTCGGTTTCCATGCCCAGTTGCAGTTCAGGTTTTGGTGTTTTCACGTCGCGGTTGGAGGCTAGTGATCTGAGCTACCTGTGTTTTCTAGTAGGTTCTTGTTTCGCCTACTGATGTATATGTTGTATATATTTACACTAGAGGTCGCTCTGATACATTCTGATACATGTTTATACGGATTTTCTCGGATATATATATATACATAGTACAATATGTTTACTGTTATTGCTTATATTATGATGTTGAGAAATCCGGATGGGATTAGTGCCCACGGTTTGGCTTTTGTGGCATAGGACGAAGTGTTATTTTCAGGGTGCAGGTTTATACAATTCCACGCTAGTAACGAAACTCTGCCGAAATTTTGAAAAGTTTTTGTTGGTTCGTATTTTCAGAAGGGGTTCGATTCCGGTTTAGGTAACTGAATCGGAGTTGGGTCCTTTCAAAAGTTATGTACAAACTACATCTGAGTTTAACAAATAAAATTACATAAGGCACTCTTTGCTTCAAACAAAATATTACATTCACCAAATAGAAGAATACAAAGGCTTTGCGGCCTCAAGCTCTGATACCACATGAGAAACAAACTACCAATCAGCAACAGATTAGAAAGATAAAAACAGTTTGTTTTTCAAATCCTCTTAGTTGATAGCCATCCCCTGGGGTCGATGTATCAAATATGTACACATGTAGAGATCGACCTTGGCGAGGGGATGAGGAGGATCTGAAACGCCAAGGAAGTCCCAAATCAGATCAAAAGACCCTTTACACTTCCCTTGGCGTTTGTTGCCTTTTTTCCCAGGTCTGAGGCCCCCGTCTTTCCTCATCTCTGCAAGCCATATCCATGGGCCTGCAGCCTCCATGCATATCGAAACTGAGCGTGTGCACCGTAGGAGGAAGAGGATGTTTCAACCTTGGAATTGTGGCTTTCCTTTCTTTTGCTGACACAAGTTGGGATAGCCAAGGCAACGCCTGGACGTAGATGTTGCTATCTAGTCCAGGTTTGGACGTGGATGCTGCTATCTAAGGAACACAATATGAAAGATTTTATCTGGAGGTTTCTTTAGGTAGGAAGACCAGAGCAAAAGAACAAGAAGGGAGTTCATTCTCGCGAGGAAGTTGGTTCACAAGACAAGGAAAGGGAAACCTTTTATAGGAAGGAGTCACAGCGGTAAGGCTTTGCGAGAATAATTACACCCGAAAATAGAGGACACGCGTCTGGTTGGAATTGGACCACGATACGGTTTATCTACCCACGAAGAGAGCATGATAAATGAAAGTTTTGGGGCAGGTAAAACGTATTTCAAGGATTTTGATTGTTTGACGCGATACGGATTCCAAGCACGGAATTGAATTCCATTTATTGTTGAACAATTAGATCAAACGAATGGTTATAGCTTGTAAATGAGGCTAGTTTCATTCGAACAAGTACTGGCCAGGCCTAAATTAGAGGCCCATTTTCGTTGATTGGTTCTAATTACACTTTGTCTCCGAAATTTGGATTGAATGAATAACTACATAAAGAATTTTGGATTGAATGAAATAGGGCTTGAATCAGAGGCCCATTAAATTTACAGTAAGAGGGAAAGTTTCCTCACTGTTGCCTTGGAAGATTCCAAGGCCACCTAGGCTTGATGGATCGTCTGGCGAGCATTTCTTGCTTCTTCTCGTGCCTCCTGCATGAGTTGGGCCTGGCTCTCACCTTCCATCACCATTTGGCCCACGTCGCGTCTAAGGACATCTGCTTGCAAGACATCTATTTCAGCGTCGAGACAGGCGAGTTCAGCCTTGAGGATTTCTCTTCTAGCCTTTTTGTTCTTTAAGGCTTCTTCTTGAGTAGATGTGTCCTTTAGAAACGCCTAGATTATCTCTTTTTCTCTTCGAGTTTGTTGTTCCAATGTCTCTATTGCTTCTTTCTTACGCCCGGCCTCGAGGATTAGACATTGGAAGGCTTTACTTTGGCTCAAGAGTTGAGAGAGGTTCTCCTCAAGTTCGTTCAAGCAGGGAATGGAGTCTGCTGGAGCATTGGCCTTCATGTTCTTAATTTGGATGCAGATGGCTCAAATGCCTTTAAGAGAGTCTAGTTCCCCAGATAGGATGTCTTGGATAATGACATCGATGTCAGAAGGAGAGCTCAGTGTACCCAGTTTACCTGCAATTTCTTGCTGTTCTACTATTGCTTCTTGTGGTCTGGGTAACTGAGATGAGGCTCCTTGTGATGAAATTGGTGCAGTAGCTTCTTTAATCACAGACTTAAGATTTTCATCACTGACGTCTGGAGAACTAACTGGCTGACTAATGGCAGCCGTGTTAGTCATTAGACCTGATAGGACTGGTTGTTCCTTTGGACTGGCGGGAGTTATCTCATGCACTTCGATGTCTAAGGGAATGCTATTGGACTACAATACAAACACATGTTGTCAGGTTCAATCAGAGTTTTTAATTCAGAAAGAAGTAAGCTAAGAAATTCTTACTCGTTTGGGAGACATTGACTGTGTTTCCTCAGTTGCTTAAATTTGGAGCACTGGTGAGGAAAGAGTTGGGTCCTTGCATTCTGAATTAACCTCGACCAATGGCAGTGGTCCGATAACTGAGTGCTCTGGCGAGGATGGGATTTGCTTTGCTAGCTCTGTGATGACTGGGTCGTCTTGAGTACTTGTGCCCTCGCCAGAGGAGGAAGGAATTAAGCAAGATTGAAATTCAATCTGCGGGCGACGGAATAACACAACACTATCAACATGCTTGCTCTTCTCTTCTTCCTCGAGTTCGGCTCGATAGATTCCAGCTAGAAATTGGGCTATGAAGTCCTTGCAGCATTCTTTACCGCTGTTAATGACTTCATGATCCGTGTCATGATCTTCACTTCCATATATAATGCTGGAATCATCGAACTTCAAGATGAAGGCTTTACAGCATCCCTCAAATAGCCTTTCTACCAGTGAGTCTATTATATAATAGGCTTCGTCTTTAGTTTTGAGGACGAAGAAATGGTCATTCCAGCTCACTATAAACACCTGAGGCTTCTGGCTCTTCCCGATTTGCTCCCATGATGCATCAAAAGATGGAAGGCCATGCAGGGATGTAAACCTTTCTGGGTCAAAATACCCAACGAAGGAGTCATCAGATGAGAACTTCAGTGGTCTGATGCTGGCCTTCGAAATAACGTCCAAATCAAAATGTTGATCTGGGAAAGCATCTGCAAGGGACTCGTCCTTACATAGTTCTTGCCACTCCCTAGAACCTTGAATTAAGAGGTCGTCAAACTGGGAGAGCGTGGGCAGGCTGTTTGGGCTTGCACATAACCAGTGTGCAATGGTGAAAACCAGTGCTGAACATGCACTTGCCCCAGAGGCTTTGTCACTCCTCTGATCAAACGAAGCATAGAAGACTTGAGTTTGAAGCCTTGCTTGTTTGTCCCTGCTCGTGAATTCTTTAGCTAGCCAGACTCCGCTTTGAGGTTCTCTGGGCTTCAGGTGGATCTTCCTGCGTTTCTGAGACTGTCAAAGAAATGGGTTAGTTACAGCATAATTGACAAAATCAGATAGTTTTCTCTGGGTAAGTGAATGCAAATACTTACGAAGTGCCCAGAGGGATTGGTTCTTTTCTTCCTAAAGGACTGTATGGCCACAATCACGTCTGGCTCAGGGAATTGCTGTGTCAGGAAGAGAGGTTAGTCAGTTATAATAACAGGAATTGCTATTACACGTGGTATTTTTGATGAAGATACATACCTGTGGCCAGGATGTGTTGCTTATATTTGAGTAGGACTTGCCAATTATGGCCAAGTCGTCTTCATTAGAAAATCTTTTGCCAAAATCGTAGAAGATAGAGGCAAAGCAGGAGAATGGTCCCTTGTTTCGTATCCCTTCCCAAAGCTGGGAGCGCCATACTCGATATGATTCGGTGACCGATTGAGAAATCACTAGTGACTTGGTTATGATAGGAAGTATTACCAGTGGAAAACCAAAGTGTTCATCTTGCGCTTCTGCTGCAAGAGGATGACTGGTTCCTTGCCAGAGAGTAGGAACCAGAGAGTATATCTGTTCACAGAATTGGCAAGGGGTATGGGTGCATCCTGTGTGAGCCCGAATTGTCTAGAGAAGTGATTAGGGGCATACAGCTCATACTCGGGGCTCGCTAAGTCTGGGACTGGCAGGTCCTTGCAAGTGTTGCACAGAATAAAGAAGCTCCTCGGGAGGGCGTCTTGCTCTGGCGAGGGTATAAATCCACTCGCAAGGAGGCCAGGATGGAGGCGACTTAATATGATGTCAACTGCTGTGGTTGGGAATTCTTTGTGCAAGCAGAGATGCTTGAAGCAGTTGAGATAGGACCAGGATCTGGTCCTAGTTGGTGCAGAAGCCAACGTCCCAGTAGCTTCTGATCTACAAAGGCAGGAGTTGCTGATGGGCAGAAGAAAGGGAAGTACATCCGCAACCAGAACTCTACCATCCAGAGTGGTCCTGGTTGATTAAAGTCGAGCTATGAAAGTGTAACTCGCCTCAGACCGTAGTAGATGTAGGCAAGAACGGATTCAACCAAGCCCAGTTGTTCACCATCGAATAGGCGTTCGGCGAGGTTGGTCCAGCATTTGTTGACCTTTGCAGAAGAGGGACAGAGGATGTACTTCGATAGCCAGTACTCTAGGAAGGCTATTCCTCCTTGGTCTGTGTCTTTTTCTTCCTGTGCAAAATGCTTCACCCAGGAAGAGTAGGAAGAATGACGGTTGAGGGAGGCTTGGATTGGTGTCCCGTGGTGTTGATTGAGCGACCATGAGTCCGCGAAAGCAGGAATTCCAAAGATGGTGTATAAATCAAGCATTGTAATACTTACATCACCGCAGGGGAGACGAAAACAATTGGCTGTGCAATCCCAGAAGCACATGGCTGTGGCGAACGGTGCTCTGTTGCCACTAGCTGGGAGAGAGAAGCATAGATCGATGAGTTGAGCGATGCCAACTGTTTCCCACCGGTTGATATCTTGTTCGCGACGGTGTCGGTACCAGGCAAGATCTTCTACGCTTGGGTGCAGTCATCTCCTAATGAGACAAAGTGTGTCTTTGTTAGTCCATTCCTTTGGGTCTGCCCTTGGGTTTTCTTGGACTATCAGGGATGATTTACAGATGGGTTGGTGAAGGATATTGAACAGTTTTAGATTCATTGGAACATCCAGGAAAGGACCAAGAAGGACAGTACCTTCATTTGGGTCTATAGAAAGGGTGCAGACGGCCTCTGGCTTGTATCGTCTGGCGACAGCTTTGAGGTGTCTTGTGACGACCCAGAACAGAAACAGTATGAGAAATCAGCTTAATCTACGAGCTTACGCGTAGTCGCAGATTGCCGACAATTGTTCGAATCGCCAGATTTGTTAACGACTAAATCATTGGCCGAGAATTGGAGCTGGGTCTCTTCTCGAGAGTCATTGTACGTGTGATTTCGAGTTCGTGGGCTGTTCTGGATCGTTATTTGGATGACCGAGGAATAATTTATGAATATTTGAAGTTTTGATATAATCGGTTTTATATGTCGGATTTCTTAACGACTAAATTACCGGACGAGAATTTGGTTTCGGCTTCTTCACGGAAGTTGTTTAGAATTTAATTTTGAGCTCGTGGGAACTTCCGGAGCATTATTCCGAGTTACGAGGATTATGTTGTGAATATTTCCGATTGTTGATTATTTAGTCGGTTTAAATATGTGTTGGTTTGAACAGTTGACTTTTTATCCAATTTGTCGAAGTGTTTGACTTCGGGTGATAATTGAAGAATACGTTGAGTCGAGTTTGTTACCGCGAGAATTATTGGAATCGGAATTACGACGAGGAAGTTACGTGTGTTGGAAGTTTGTCGAAAAGATAATTATGAAGTTTCCATTTTGGGAAAGTGTATTTAAGTGGGTTGCCATATTGGGAAAGTCAAGATTCTTCATTTATGATGTTGACTGGCGTTGACCGAGTCAACGCGTGAAGGAGGAGGAGGTGCGACGATCCTCCAGCGCCTCCACGGCGGCGCGACGAATCCGGCCACCTCACGGCTTGGTTCTGGTCCCGTTCGACTCATATGGATACCCCCATCCCCACTCCGGCCTCCTTTCATGGCAAGGCTCACGGTGGAGGGAGATATTCCAGCAAGAAAATGGAGGAAATTTTGGTGAATTCGGGTTATGCTTTTTCGGTCGAATTGAGATGTGATTTGGACTGGGTTTTGTAGCCCTCATCATCATGAAGCTACCATGTAAGTTTGGTGTTTCAATTTGATGTGTACTTGGAGAATTTTGGATTTGAAATTTGTGAGACAATTCGGTTTTACATGAAATTGACCTAGTTAGAGTGAGAATTGGCCTTCGATGCAGTTGTGAAAGTTGCTTAGTGGATGATTTTGAGTGGAATAGGGGTTGCTCCGCCGAGAAAATTTCAAGTTGGTGGTGGCGCCGCCAGCGGCGGCGGTCAACGGTCAACTTTGAATTTTTTGGGGTTTTCGACAAGTTGCATGTCATTTCACTCGAAATCGCGCCCCGATCGCAGTGGGGAGGTTCGCTTCTCAATTTGAGCATCCAAAAGTACAGCGAGGTATTAAGGTGTAAATATCGGATTTTCGACGATTCGTCGACATTGAATTACATGTTTCCGAGAACGGTGGTTTCTCGTGATTTGTCTTGAATTGTCGAGTTATGATTTTGAGATATGAACTTTGTGAATATTCAGGTGTTGATGATCGTTTGTTTGGCGAAGGACTTTCCGCCGGATCTCGGGTTAACGCGAACTGCGTTACGCTAGTTTGGGAGTGGACAATTTCTTTTCACGGAATTCTTGCGAGTCTTTTATATGATTTACGAACTTCAACATGTTTACGGGATTACGATTATTATGAGCATGTGTTTTTATAATGTATATTAATCGGTGAAAGACATTTATTTTCGTCCACTCACTCTAACGATTTTCATGTCTTTCCCCTGGGCTTTTCGGTTTTCGTGCCCAGTTTGCAGTTCGGACTCTGGTGTCGCACGTCGTGGTCGGAGGCATAGTGCTCGAGCTACCTTGTTTCTTCCAGTAGGTTTATTGTTCTACCTACTGTGGTATACGTATATAATATATTGTTGTATATATTATACAATTTTACTCCGAATTTCAATCAAGTACAGATATATTTATTGTTTTACTTTACTGTTGATATGTTGAGAAATCCGGATGGGATTGGTGCCCATGGTTTGATTTTTGTGGCATAGGATGAAGTGTATTTTCCGCGTGCAGGTAATTGTAATTCCACGTTAGTAACAAAACTCTGCCGAAATTTTGTTGGTTTTTGTTGGTTCGTGTTTTCGAAGGGGTTCGATTCCGGTTTAGGCGACTAAATCGGGGTTGGATCCTTTCAGCTTGGTATTAGAGCATTAGGTTATAGGTTCTGTAGACTTCTGTAGTCGTGTTTACTAAAGATATTTGAGAATGTACGGCATGTCTGGAATGGTGACCCGACCGGCCGACGAATACTCATCAATATTTCGGGTGTTGTATACTTTCAAATATTTGAAGTTCCATGATTACGTTCTACTTGTTGTCAACGATGTTTTATTCATTAGGATGCCTCCTTGACGTGCTTTCCGTGTCGATACGGTTGTGGATCATATTGAGGATCAGTCGACGCGCGATTTGCCAGAGAATTGTGGGTTTGGATGAGTATTCTGAGTTCAGAGATTTGTGTGGCACGGTTTGCCTGGTTGTGTGTGTATGAGCGTCTACATGTTGCCTCAGAGCTGAGAATTGTGGCAGTTGATGTTTGCCTAAGTCAGATCATTGTATTTGGTGGGCTGATATTGTGTGAGTTCCTGTTGTGACTCCATGGCCTACATTCAGGGTGTTGTTTATACGGTAATGGTTTTAATCAGGCTATCCAGCAATCGAATGTGGAGTGTTTACCCACCTGAGGCAAAGATGCATTGTTCACATGTTTGTCCCTGTGTGCACGAGTATATGGCTTATGAGGAAGCGGTGCACGAGGTTCGAGATGAGTTTGAACCCGAGCATCAGAGAGGATCTTAATTTTTATGCCTCGAGATAATCGTGAGGAGCTTAGTGTGCTGCACTCAGTGGCGAGGCTATTGAGAAGGAAAGGTGTACGTGGTTTCTGATGTGATGGTTTGAGGAAGTGGACTTAGTCGGGATTTTGATGAGGTTGTGTTTTGACACCTCGAGATCAGTGACTTCATCAGGCTGTGACCTTTTCGATTATGTTGAGGGTCATCAGATCAGGCAGAGGATCCGTTTGGCGATGGCGGAGATCACAGTGTAGCGGACTTACTCCTGTGGTATGAGTTTGGGGTGATCGTTGGTGATCCTTTTACGCAGCAGGTGTCGCTATGACTGGTGTTCGTGAATCAACCTCTGTTGCTGTTTCGGTGGCCAGGAGGGTCACGTTACGAGGGAGTGCCCTTAGCCAGCTGTTCTAGCAGTTTGGTAGCTCAGAGTTCACGAGGAGATCATGATGTTATTCCTGAAGTTTAACCAATGTACCCTTTTGATGAGTTATTCAGCAAGTCGCAATTGATGTGGGCGGCTAGTTGGGCATGTTGGAGTTCGTGCCATGACCTTGTTTGAGGACATATTTTTCTCCGAGGTTACTGTTGTTTGATATCCATGGCTATTGTACCTGCATCTCCACTTTCGAGGTCTTGGAGAGTGTTGCATCCATCTGGAGGTCGCGAGATCCTTGTTGGAGGATATGGCTTAGCCGTGGATCTGTTATAGCTGGACATCGTGGTTTTGATGTGATTGTGAGTATGGACTTACGGACAACGCATTTGGCTGTGTTCGAGTACCTCGAGAAGGAGGTTGTGTTTCGACGACCAGATTTCCCTGAGATACTGTTTCGCGGTGATGGTCAAGCGGATGGTGGGAACGAGTTGTATTGTTGCTTGGCTTATGTTGTGGATACTTTGGTTGTTGTACCTGACATTGGTGACATTGAGGTGGTTCCTGAGTTTCCTGGCGTGTTCCGGAGGAGTTACCAGGTGTTCCTCCAGTTCGGGAGACTGACTACACCATTGAGCTTGTACCGGGCGCTGGACTCATTTTACCGACGTCTTGTCGTTCGGAGCCAGCGGAGCTGATGGAGCTACAGTTTTGACTCCAGGAGTTGTTGGAGGAGGTTTCAGGAGATTTCATGCAACCCCGCGTATTTGCGTGGTATGCTCTTACATTGTTGCTACAGATGTTGGATGATTCGACGAGGTGGTGCATTGATTACAGGAAGCCTGATTCACTTCAGATGAGAGTGAGTATCCTCCGCTTCGGATTGACGATTGGTTTGATCAGCTCGCGAGAGCTTCAGTCTTTTCGAAGATTGATTTCGGGTCTGGATACCATCATTTGAGGTTTGATGAGTCAATGTGGTTTGGACAGCTTTTGGATCTCGGTGCGGACATCAGGAGTTTTTGGTCACGCTGTTTGGTTGACCAATGCCCCCGTAGATCTTATGGACTTGATGGACCATGTGTTCTGATGATTCTGGACGAGTTGCGGTCATGTTCGCTAGCAACGTCCTGATGTACTCCGGGAATATGGGCCAGTACTTGAAGTAATTGCGAGCGGTTTTGCGGCCCTTATGAGATGATCAGTTGTTGGTAAAGCTCAGCAAATGTGTGTTATGGTTGATTAACGTGAAGATTTTGGGCTGTGTGATGTTATCCAAGGGAGTTGGCGTGGATCCTAACCAGTTAGAAGTCGTGTGGATTTTGGGATTGTTCTACCATTATACCAGAGATCAGGGGTCTCTTGGGTTTGGCAGGCTTTTACCGACGGCTTTGTGCAGAATTTTCCCGGATTGCCACTCTACTTTCCGGATTGACGAAGAAGGCGTCAAGTTCGAGTGGTTCGATGCACGCGAGGAGAGTTACTTACTCCTGCAGGATGGTTGACCGTTGCTTCGGTTTTGACCTTACCTGATGATTGTGGTGAGTTCGCAGGTTATGGCGATGCATTGAGGTTTAGATTTGGTTGTGTATTGATGCAGTGTAGCAGAACGGTGGCTCATGATTTCAGGTAGTAGAAACTTTATGGGGCTACGTATCCTATGTATGATTTGGGTGTAGTTGTCCTTGTGTTAGCATCAGAGAGTTCGAGACACTACAGCTATGGAGTGCAGCGAGGTGTAGGACGTGCACTGATCACTTGAGTTTCATCCACTTGCATTTTCGGCCAGATTTGGGCTTGAGGCAGTGTAGATGTATGGGGTCAACTAACGATTATGGCTGCACATTTGAGTTTGTTCAAGAAAGGCTAGTAGTTGTACTTTGACCATCCGTCTGGGATGTTGTTGCTGATGCATTCAGTTAGAAGTCGGGAGCTTCAGTATTGCATGTGTGTATGTGTGGCTCGAGTTTCTATGTTAGCCGAGTTATGCGCTATGGGGACTGAGTTCGAGTGTGATGATGTTGAAGCTCATCGTTTTGTGTGCGTTATGCACTGTTGGTTCGGAGATGTGTCTGATACTTCGAGTTTACTACTCGTGACGCAACATGAAGAAGAATGTAGCAGCTTGTGTGTGCAGATGCCACATTTGTCGACAGACGATGGCTAGGAGGCAGATACTTGCCGAGAAGTTACAGCCATTGGAGATTTCCGGTTAGACGTGGCGTTTGTCACTGTGATCTTGTGTGTTAGTTCGCACTTTTGTTTGTGATATCAGTTGTTAGGCTATTGTGGACCATTTGATGAACTTGGTACCTTTACTTGTACTTTTCGGAACAGATTTCAGTGGCAGGCTGGCATAGCTGTGTTTGATGGAGGTTGTCCATCTACGTGGTGTACATGTGTCCCAGTTTACTGGTCGAGATAATCAGCTATGACTGTGTGTTGGCAAGCTTTACAGCGAGCATTGGGGACCAGATTACAAGTTAGTACCGGTTCTTATCTTCAGATTGGCGGGCGATCTTTGAGAACTATTCAGACCTTCGAGGGTATATTGTGGACCACGGTATTGCAGTTCCGAAGGATTTGGGACCAGCAGTTTCAACTGTTCGAGATTGCATGCAGTACCAGTTCGTGGACCACTATGGTTTTGAGGTTGCATGATGTCGTTTTGATATTGTACTCCATTGTGTTGGAGCGAGTTCGATGTGAGTTGACGTTTGATTCTAATTTTGTGGAATGTGCTACCACAGATTGTCAGATTAGCAGAAATAGGTTGATTATTGCCCGAGTTCGATGTTTTAGCTATGTTGATATGAGTGTGTTGAATTGTGATTTGCCACGTTGTTTTGATCCAGATGTGGTCATAGGCGAGTTTGTGTTATGCCGTATAGTTCGGCGTCGCCTATATTGTTGGTTTTTGTGTGTGTTGTGTTGTGTTCCATGTGGTGGAACTACATTTCAGGTTGTTACGTGTTGTGTACCTTATCTGTTCCTTATGCAGGAACACTAGGCAATTGTGTAGAGCCAGTTCAGATTCGTGATTTGAGGGTACAGGGATTTCAGCACGGAGCTATCTCCTATTGTGGAGTCGGTTGTCAGAGTTGTTCAGTTGACGTTGTCACTGGAGAGTTCAGCAATATGAAGAGGCAGTGCTCCTACCTTTAGTCGACAGACTCGGAAATTTTGAGGTCGAAATTTTTTTTAAGGGGGGTGGATTTGTGACGACCCAGAACATAAACAGTATGAGAAATCAGCTTAATCTACGAGCTTACGCGTCAGGAACTTAACGTTTTGCCAATGGAAAAATTGACGGAGGTACTACGAATATAGTGAAAACGTGGTTTCGGTACTACATTGATGTTTTTGTAACTACGGGTACTAACTTGGTGGACACAGAACAGTCCAGAAATTGTTGGTGCAAATTCCTCTTTTCTTTTTGTCGTAAAACATGAATTAGAGTTTTAAGGTTCTTTTGTGTGTTGTTTGTCTAAGAGTTTATGCATATTAGAGTCCTAGAATTTTGATGAATGTTTATGATGTTTTAAGTAGACTTTGTAGGTTAGAAAATCACCTTTCAATCCCCCCTTTTCATTACACAAAATTGCATGCACCCTTAAATTCCCGGTTCATAACGATCCCTATTTATCAATGTTACATCTACATAAAAAAAAAAATTTTGATTGTGCGCGCGTATGTGTTTGCTAGAAAGCAACTCGCAAGTATACGAGGTCAAGTTTAGGGTTAAGTGAGGATGTCAAACCACAAAGATATGTCGATCATTCCTAAACTTGGTAAACCAATAGGTAAGCTAGATTGATTACTATGTAAATGTACGATGACAAATTAAGACTCACAGGTAAACCTTAGTTTGAGGTGAGTATGTGCACATAGTGTGTAGTGAAAACTCATTGATTTGGTTGATTTCTAATTAAGACTAATTGAACCATACTAGATGAGCTAAATGAAAATAAAGGTAAATATATCAATGGACGGGAGTTGTGGCTTCATATTGCTCACTGTAGCCTCCCTTATTCAAACCGATGATCACAATGTCAAACAACGCATTTTCTATAACCAAATGCCCTCTTAGCCTTCCAATAAGGCTACCAAGGCCAATAGTCTATTTATTGTATCAATCCTTACCGGGCGAGTCTCGAATTAACTACCTACCTAGAACAACTCAAATTACAGGTCAAGTCTCAAATTGTTGCTCCTAGATGCATAACGATTTGAGTCTTGATAGTCATGCAAGCAAACCAATCCTAGTATGTCCAAGGTGGTTTTAACTCACAACCTTCCCAAGCACATATGCACGATATATGTTTTATGCTTATAATCATTTAAGCTAATCATTTTTCAAACAATCAATTCATGGCAAGATAACCTAGCAACTAAAGTGAATAGTTTCAATTGTATGTATCATATTCAATGTAGGCACACAATAGGAATTGACATTGAAATGCTTCATTAAACATTAATAAATATCAAGTTAAATAAGTTTGGTTAGGGATTGCAACCATAGCCCCAACATTAATCTAGTCACTCATAATGGAAGTCAACACCAACATCAATACAAAGAGTGTCATCAAACTATAAAGGAATGAGATACAGAGAAGAAGTAACAAATATTGATGAGATAGGATGGCTCAAGAAGCCACATGGTGTGTGTTAGCTCTTCTTCTCCTCTTGATATACGCATTTTATGCTCGTTTCTTAACGCATTTCCCTTTACGTTTAGCTATGTTATTATCTTAGTTTTTATGTTTTTCTTATTTAAATTGTTATTTTGAAGATATTTACGGTGGAGATTAATAACGACGCAATTCGGAGGAATTTCGGCGATTTTGCGATTTTTGCGATTTCGGACCACCGGAAATGGGCCGGACCAAAAAGCAAATTATGGGCCGATTTCTCAACTCTTGTTTCGGCCCATTATCAAGCCCAAACCATATTAATTCGGCTTGGATGGCTTTTGGTGAAGAGGAAAAGTCTTGTTTTGCAACCTTTGAAGAGGCAAAGTCAACAATATCAAGCTTTGTGACTCACCTTGGTGACTCTTGCTTGCATTAAATGAAAAGATGACTTGCCATGGTGACTTGCATGGTGACTCTTGCTTAGGGTTCATCAATGGTGACTTGCATGGTGACTAAGGGTGTGACTTGCTATATTGATCATTGCTTGCATTTAATGGAAGGAGGCAAGGTGGAAGAGAGAAGGCAACATCCCTTGCCTATATAAGAGAGGAGGCAGCCATAAAACAGATCATCACTCAAATTACTAGCCAAAGCTCTACACAAATACTCTTCCACCATAAACACTTGAAGGTTCTCTTACAAGCCGAAGCACATCTCCTCCATTCCAAGCCGAAGCAAGGTTCTAGGGTTCTCCTCCATCCAAGCCGAAGCAAAGCATCCTCCATCCTTCACAATACGCTAAGTCCCTTGTGAAGGAAAGACATCTCCACCGTAGATCATCTAGCATTCAAGACAAAAAGTGTAACCATGATCTTCACTTTCATTTCTTTTGTTTTGTATTTGAACCTCTTGATGTATTGGAATACATTTATGTATCAAATGAAGAACAAGTTTAGATTTGTGTTTTATGCTCTTAAACAGATTTGTAATATGCATGTGTTTATGATTTCTAGCCTTTTATGCATGTTTGATACAATCTTAAAGCTTCGAATGCATGTGTTAGAAAATACGTTAAGTCCCTCTCTTTCGCATGTTTCGATGATCGTACGTTGTTTAGGATGTTTATACGCTAAGTTGCATTCCTACTCAATTATTAAGCATGTGTATTTAGTTAGAAGTTATGAATTTCGTAACTTACAAAAAGGTTTGATGCATGAAAAGGGTAGGCTAATAAGATGAGATGATCACATGTAATTAGTAGTGTAACTTCTTATTTTTAGCAAGCATAATTAGACTTTAAGTTTCTTGATTGTTGAAACTTGTCTATGAGTAAAACATGTTAGATGCCTAAGAGTTTTAGTTGTGTTTGCATGTTTTTGTACTTTAATTTCGTAGATTAAACAACCAACTTCCAATCCCCCCAAACATTTACATTTCCGCTTATTAACGAAACCATGCATGCGCCCTTAATTCCCCGGATAAAGAACGATCCCTACTCGCCAATATTACAAATGACAAAAGAAGGGTTTAAATTTCAATGCGCGTAATCTGTGTTTTTAAGTTAACGTGAATGCATGCTTGCGCGTATCAATTTTTGGCGCCGTTGCCGGGGAGTTAGAATGTTTTTGTATGATTTCGTTGTACATTTGTGATTAAAAGCATGTCTAAATTTTCGAAGTACATACTTGTTCATTCTTGTTTATACTTAAAGAAATTTACATACATGTTTACAATGCATACTTTTACTTAGACGAATTTATTCATACTTAGTTTTTACACTTGCATAATTTATTTTCATGTTAAAGGATAGTCTTTGATTTAATTTAAGTACTAGCACTTAGTTATTAAATAAATCTCTATGGAATAGGTGGTGCCTCTTTTGTTTGTCTATCTCCTTAACCCTTCGTGATGTGTGGATTTCATCACCACACGCCATAACCTAAGTGAAGTTATGGACACGAGGTTGTGGGCGGAGTTTACAAACACTTGAGATTGTATCTATCTTGTGAATTCGAGTAATAATTGGTTTTGATGTCTAGAAGGGTTATGAATGGTGACGGGTTTTGAACTAAGAAAACAGAACACCAATGGAGTACATACTCTTACGAGTAAGCCTCGGGGTGTTTCTAAGAACAACAATGGAGTATATACTCTCACGAGTTAGCCTCAGGTTGTTCCCAGAAATTAGTTCTCACCTCTCGCGTTACATCTATCATAACTGGTCATTTCCAACAATTACGAGGATTAACGATAGTTGGTATACATTTTCGCGCGGGCCGCACGGACAAGAGATTTATTCAATAACTAAGTCGTGTATTCCTTTTAAATCATAGGCGCAATCAAAACGTAGACGTACTTAAATTGATTTACATTGAGTACGAGTATTGGTTATAAAGTTTCGTTCTATGGAATAGGTGGTGCCTCTTTTTCTGGTTTATCTCCTTAACCCCTCGTGATGTGTGGATTTTATCACCACACGCCATAACCTAAGTGAAGTTATGGGCACGAGGTTGTGGGCGGAGTTTACTAAGAACTTGAGATTATATACTATCTCACAAATTTGGCTGATTGTTGGATATGGTGAATGGGTTTATGATTGGTGCCGGGTTTCGGATCTAAGCAATAGAACACCATTGGAGTATATACCGTAACTGGTTAGCCTCGGGGTGTCTCTAGGAACAACATTGGAGTATATACTCTTACGAGTAAGCCTCGGGTTGTTCTAAATATTAGTCCTTACCTCTCGCGTTATCTCTATTCCTACTAACCATTTCTAAACGTAACTAAGCTGAATTGTAGTCGGTATATATTTTCGCGCGGGCCGCACGTCCAAGAAATTTACCGAATGATCATTTCGCGTACTCTCTGTAAATCATAAGTGCATACGAATACGGATAAATACGAACTTGATAAATACGACATAATCCTTTAATTAGATGGTATATCGGATTATGCATGCTTAGACCTCCTGGAATCAGACTTCATCTTCGGATGAACGAGACCCATTGCATAGTCGAGAGCCTCTGCACCACGTACCATCGGGGCCAAAGGAAAATAAATAAAACTTAGTCAAATTTTTGTGTTTATATGTGCATTAAAAACTGTAAAGGACTAACAACCGTTACTTAGCTTGCATAACCTCTTTTTAGGCTTTATGATACTCGGATTTCACTACCGAGTACCCTAACCTAAGTGAAGTTAGGGACATAAGATCGAAGAAGAGGTCATTCTTTGCATTCATTTTTTTAGCACGTAACTCGTGTGTTTTCTGCAGGTTCTGACGTTTTCTCTTATGCATGCACTCCATCTTTCACGTAGGATTGTTGTTTAATGCATTTTATTGAAAAAAAATGTGTGATGCATAAATTCGATGTGAATTATTGTTTGCTTGTATTTGAACTTTGTTTATATATGTTCTAACTAAATTCTTGGGTTTAGCATTATATAGTGTTAATTTGCAGAAAACATGTGTCTTAGTTTATTACATTCTTTTGCATAGCCCATAAAATTGATTAAATCATTTGCATTACTTAGTAAATTACATTTAGTGTCTTAAGTATTATAACTTTTGTGTGTTATTAGTAGTTTTTAAGTATTTGTGAGTATTTATAGTATGCTTTGATAGTTTTACTATTTGTTATTGCTTTGTTTTCTAAATATGTCTTACAATTTTGGTTAGTATTCCTATATTCATCTCAAATTCTTTGTAGATACTAACACTTGGTCTTTGGTGGATGCTCAGGCTAATGAATGTCCGATCAGAATCCTGGACCATCTAGAACAAAGTTTGAGGAGATCGCAGAGAGAATAGCGAGACTTAGAGCTCAAACTGACATCCTGGATCATCCCATCATCGAGGAAGTTTCCGAGTCTTCACATTCATCAACCGACCACAATTCAGAAGTAGAAGCACAGCAAGTCAACATGGCCAATGCAGGACAATCTCTTCGTCAGCGCACCTGCTCAACAGAATGGAGCAGCGGGCCTTCGAGCATTGCTTTTCCACAACCGGAGGAAAACATGAAGGATATCGAGCTAAAGAGTGGCTTACTCCACCGACTACCCATTTTTCATGGACTTTCCAATGAAGATCCGAACAAGCATCTCAAACAATTCCAATTTGTTTGTAACAGCATGAAGCCATCCGATGCTGATACGGAGCTCTTCAAGCTGAAGGCATTCCCATTCACCCTAATCGACAGGGCCGAGTCTTGGCTTATGGAACTACCGCCGAACCATATTACCTCTTGGAAGCAACTTGCGGATATGTTCCTAGCGAAGTACTTCCCGGCCTCAAAGATCACCGTCTTGAGAAAGCAAATTACTGGCATCACACAGAAACCGGACGAGACCTTCGGCCAATACTACGACCGATTCAAGGTTTTGTGTGCCACTTGCCCATCGCATGGATTTTCCGAGACCAATCTCATGAATTACTTTTACGATGGTCTCAAGCCGATTGATAGGGAATTGCTGGATGCAGCAGCCACCGGTGCATTCATGGACTTAACCGAAACCGAAGCTAGAGCTCTTCTAGAGAATCGAGCGAATAATGATGCACAATATGGAATGTCCAACAGACGAGCAGTCGGTGAAGCGAGTTCTACAATCGATGCGGACGAAAAGTACGACAAACTAGCTCATATGCTAGAGAAGGTTTTAGAACTCGAGACGACAAGAGCGAAGGCAACTCAACGGCCTGTTTGTGGCATATGTCAAACACAAGGTCACCACAACGACCAGTGCCCTCAAGTGCCGGAACAAGCAAGCGAGCCGGAGCACGCTAACGCCATCGGCGGATATCAGGGAGGACAACGGTATAACAATTACAACAACTATGTCAACCGTGATCATCCGGGGTTTAGATGGAGCAGCAACGAGGGAACTTTGAACCCTCCAGCACCTCAACAAAACTACCAACGCCCTCCATTTCAACCAAGGCCACCGATGCAGCAGGGTTCATCTTCGCAATCCTTCACCAACCCGGATTACGACAAGATGTTGTCGCAACTTTCGGCCTCCACTCAAGTTCTCCTCGACGGACAATCGAAGACAAAGGAGACACTTGACTCACATGGCCGCGACATCACCGAAGTGAAGAAGCAGCTTGGCCAGCTTGTTGATTTCATGGGCCAAATCAAGGAAACCGGTCGGCTTCCACCTCAAACCACTCCTAATCAAAGAAACGTGAATGCTATAGTCACAAGGAGTGGGAAGATACTTGAGGAACCAAAGACCAAGCGATCTCATCTTGATGAAGTCACCATCGAGGACATCACCAACGAAGAAGAAGATGAGATCGATCCGGCTACTCAAGAGGCCGAGAAACAGAAAGTGACGCCTAATGTCACCAAGGCACAATCACCTCCACATCCTACCCCAATCAAAGGTAAAAACCATATTCCTTCAAATACGGTTATTACTAATTCTCCGTTTGCTGTTGCACCTTTCCCTAGCAGATTAAATAAATCAAAGAAGAAGGATGCCCAATATGAAGATATTTTGGACATCTTCCGAAAGGTGCAAGTGAATTTGCCCTTGATCGAGTGCATAAAACAGGTGCCGATATACGCGAAATTTCTCAAAGAATTATGCACACAGAGGAGGCAAACTAGAGAGAAGGAGGTTGTGAAGGTGAACGCAACCGTTTCGGCGGTTTTGCAGCGTCGGCTACCCCCAAAACTGAAGGACCCAGGGAGCTTTGCAGTTCCTTGCGTAATCGGTGACACCCACTTCCAAGACGTGATGCTTGATCTAGGAGCTTCCATCAACGTCATGCCTTACTATCTTTTCGAATCGATGGAGCTTGGAGATCTCAAGCAAGATGGTGTTGTCATCCAGTTAGCCGATCGCACCCACAAGTATCCGAGGGGATACGTAGAAGACGTTCTCGTGCAAGTCAACAACTTGATATTCCCAGCCGATTTCTATATAGTTGACATGGAAGAGAGTCCACTGAACACCACGCCGCTGCTACTTGGGCGACCTTTCATGCGGACTGCGAGAACGAAGATTGATGTGTTTCAAGGCACTTTCTCCATGGAGATTGATGGAGAAAGAATCGAGTTCAACATCCTGGATGGGATGAAGTTTCCAATGTCGAGCGTAGCTGCCATTTCGACATACGATCCTGTGGATACCTTAGCACAAGGCTACCTCGACACCATCAATGAGGATGAACTCGACATGGCCATTCAACTTGGGCATGAAGGCCTTCTCGAGGCTTTACTAGAGCTTGAACCTCGTATTCAAGACATGGCCATGGCCCTAAATGCGGCACCACGAAAAGTAAGCTTTTCTCCTCCTTTACCAATTACTTTTGGTACTAATAAAATGGTTCCTTCCATCGTAGAAGCTCCAGTTTTAGAACTCAAGCTACTACCGGACCATCTGAAGTATGCGTACTTGGGCGAGAATGACACTTTACCCGTCATTATTTCGTCCGCGCTAGAAGAGGAGCAGGAGGAGAAGCTCGTGAGTGTGCTCAAACGGTACAAACCCGCAATAGGCTGGACACTTGCGGACATCAAGGGAATAAATCCAGCAACCTGTGTGCATAGGATTTTCCTTGAAGAAGGCACCAAGCCTACGCGGGAAGCACAACGTCGGCTCCACCCTCCGATGATGGAGGTGGTAAAAAAGGAGGTAATTAAACTCATGGACTGTGGAGTTATTTACCCTATTTCTGATAGCCGTTGGGTTTCCCCAGTGCAGGTAGTACCAAAGAAATCGGGAATTACCGTCGTCGAGAATCTAGAAAATGAACTTGTGCCACAACGGACGATCACTGGACACCGAGTGTGCATTGATTACCGGAAGCTAAACGCTGCAACCCGCAAGGATCATTTTCCCTTACCATTCATCGACCAAATGCTGGAAAGATTAGCCGGCCATGCATTTTATTGTTTTCTGGACGGATACTCCGACTACAACCAAATTAGCATTGCGGAGGAGGATCAAGAAAAGACAACTTTCACGTGCCCTTTCGGAACGTTTGCCTATCGCCGCATGCCATTTGGACTGTGTAACGCACCAGGTACATTTCAACGTTGCATGCTCTCAATTTTCTCCGAGTACATTGAAAAAATTATTGAAGTATTCATGGACGACTTTAGTGTATTTGGGAGTGATTTTGATGCATGCTTAAACAATTTAGAAACAATTTTACAAAGATGCGTTGAAACGAACTTGGTGCTTAATTGGGAGAAGTGCCATTTCATGGTTACGCAAGGGATCGTGTTAGGTCATATTATTTCTGAAAAAGGGTTAGAAGTTGATAAATCTAAAGTAGATCTTGTGCGTCACTTACCCTCTCCAACTTCGGTTAGAGAGATTCGTTCTTTTCTTGGACACGCAGGATTTTATCGTAGGTTTATCAAAGACTTTTCCCACATCTCGCGCCCGTTGTGTAAATTGCTGCAAAAGGAGACCCCGTTCGTCTTTGATGAAGAATGCAACGCTGCCTTCAACAAGTTGAAGGAGCTTCTCACGAGCGCTCCTATTTTATGCAGCCCTGATTGGTCTCTGCCATTCGAACTCATGTGCGACGCCTCGGATTATGCCGTAGGAGCCGTCTTGGGTCAGCTGAAGGACAAGAAGCCTTGCGTAATCTATTACGCCTCTCGGACGCTTGATGAAGCGCAAAGAAATTATACTACCACCGAGAAGGAGTTTCTTGCCGTGGTTTTTGCTTTAGATAAATTTCGATCTTATTTACTTCAAACTAAAGTAACTGTGTTTACCGATCATGCAGCTTTGAAGTATCTAATGCTCAAGAAGGACGCAAAACCACGACTTATCAGATGGATATTTCTACTCCAAGAATTCAACATCGAAATCAAGGACAAGAAGGGAGTAGAAAACGTCGTCGCTGACCACCTATCACGTTTGATAGGTGACCATGAGCCTGTCGAGATTGAAGAAACTTTTCCGGATGAAAAACTCTTCGGAATTGAGGTAACTATTTCGGAAACTCCATGGTATGCAGATATCGTAAATTACTTAGTTACCGGTGAGTTTCCGTCTACCATGCATAAATTTCAACGTGACAAACTTAAGCATAATGCTAGAACCTTTATCTGGGATGAGCCTTATTTATGGAAACAATGCTCCGATTTAGTAATTAGGAGATGTATCCCGGATAGTGAGTTTAAGCCCATTCTAGACTTTTGTCACAATGAAGCATGTGGGGGACACTTTGATTCAAGGAGGACAGCCCTTAAGATTTTAGATTGCGGTTTCTTTTGGCCTAGTTTATTTCGCGATGCTCATACATATTGCGCTGCATGTGATAAGTGCCAGAGATTCGGTAATTTAGGCCCTAGAGATCAAATGCCACAACACTACATATTTAATGTTGAAATTTTTGATGTGTGGGGTATTGATTTTATGGGACCATTTCCTCCCTCCAATGGTTGTACTTATATCTTACTCGCAGTAGATTATGTTTCTAAATGGGTGGAGGCAAAGGCCACCCGTACTAATGATTCGCGAGTTGTTGCAGATTTCCTACGAACTAACATTTTCAGTAGATTTGGAATGCCACGCGTTCTAATCAGCGATGGAGGAAGTCACTTTTGCAACCGCACGGTGGAAGCACTAATGAGGAAGTATGGCGTAAAACACAAGGTTTCCACACCATACCACCCTCAAACTAATGGAATGGCTGAAGTTTCCAACCGTGAGATCAAGAAGATTTTGGAGCGAACCGTCCGCCCAAACCGGAAAGATTGGAGTCAATGCTTAGACGATGCATTGTGGGCTTATAGGACTGCCTACAAGACCCCCATTGGTATGTCACCTTTCCGATTAATTTATGGGAAGGCGTGCCATCTTTCGGTTGAATTGGAGCACAAGGCATGGTGGGCCGTGAAGAAATTCAACATCGATCGAGATGCCGCAGGCTTGCATCGGAAGCTACAACTATGTGAACTAGAAGAAATCAGAAATGATGCTTTCGACAATGCGTGGATTTACAAAGAGAAGATGAAAAAGATCCACGATCAGATGATTCGCGGGAATAGTTTTGAACCTGGGCAGAAAGTATTGCTTTTCAATTCAAGACTTAAGCTCTTTCCGGGAAAGCTTCGCTCTCGATGGATGGGGCCATTCGTAGTTTCTCAAGTTCTACCTCATGGAGCAGTTCTCATTCGATCTATCGACAAAGGTAGTGAGTTCAAAGTAAATGGCCATCGCTTGAAGCCCTATTTTGAGGCATTTGCGGAGCACACCGTGGAGGAGATGCAACTCCAAGAACCGGCCATTTCAAAAACAAAATGATGCATCACGTCCAAAGCTAACGACGTAAAACAAGCGCTCATTGGGAGGCAACCCAATAGGGAGACAACAGATTTGTTTTCTTCTCCCCTTTTAATTAATTTAATGGCTTTTTGCGTATTAGATTAAAATTTTCGTAGATCCTATACTCCATTTTTATTCTATACTTCTACTTTAGTACATTGAGGGCAATGTAGAGTTTAAGTGTGGGGGAAGGGTTTACAATTTAATTGTGTCTAAATTAGTGTTTTTCAGAGTCTTTAGGACGCCCTTAACTAGTCAATGATGAAATTTGATCGATACGAACACATATGGCGTATGAATCACATGCATCGAATTCTTGTGCCTATTGAGATATTCTTTATGTTTTTAACATGTAGTAGATATAAATTGCAAAACATGGTACAGAAATCGCATGCTTGAATAAGTTTTTAATCATATGAACCCTATGTGAGCTTTTGAGCTATCTGTTCTTTATTCCTTGAGTGATCTGATCAATCCATATCATTTCGTAGTTTATAGCTTTATATATGCCTCATTTGACTGCTTGCCATAGATTTTAATGAACTAGAGAATACTAGAACTTACTCATGTCAATTTGCAAAGCTTTAAGTTGATACATACTTTGATTTTGGAAATGATTAAAGGCATTTAGGATTTTCCACCACATTGCCATATATCCATGTATCCCATTTGTACGCACAAGTTGCGACACCCCTAGATAAACCAATTGAGCCCACGTTAAGCTTTTCTTTCATCACCATATATACCTAAACACTTATCCTAGTATAGAATATCCTTACCTTTGTTCCGGAAACTTGGTGAGAATTTTTCGAAACTAGCACATAAGATTATGGTTTGGTAGGAAAGATTGAAAGAGTTAATGTGAGTAAGGGGAAAGACTTGTCCAAATAGCTAAAAAAGTATGTGATTGCCAAAAAGAAAAGAAAAAAAATTATATTTGAGAGAATGAAAAGAAAAAAAAAAAATTATTATCTCTCATGGCAATATGTTGTGTTCTAACAATAACCATTTGGATTAACGTCCCCCTTATTTACGGATTTGGAGTTTACGATAAATTGAAGGCCTAAAAATAGAAAAAAATATGGCCTTTGTCCTGTCCGAAAAGCTAAAAGGGTAGCTTAGATTGAAGTATACATGGTAACATACAAATGGAGATGGAGGACTAATATGGTGCTAGACTAAGTCATTGGAACATTTTTATCACCACATATCTAAATTTCGAATGCCTTAGCCTTAACCCCATTACAACCTCACTAAAAGTTCTTTATGATCCTTAAAATGAGTAGCTTTCAATTAGTAGAGTAAGTTGCATGAGTAAGCTTATGGTTTTGGTTCATTTGTGCAAGCAATCAAACTTTATTCATGTGGTTTTCATTTCAATTCATATACACTTTAAGAGAACCATTTTCATGAGTGAAAAATATGATGAGTGCATCCTTGTGAGTTGATTAAACCTTTATTCAAAGCATGCACAGCTATAACATAACCATTGTTTTCTCTATGTCTTACTTGTTCATTACATAATTATATCGCAATTATCTCTTGAATTCGTTGAGCATACAAGTTGAAATTCATGTGAGCCATCGCCATATACTTATGAAAATTCTGAGACAAATTTTAGCTAAGGGCTTAGTTATGTTCTTTCCTTTGTTTTAAATTCGTAGAAGAGTCTTAGTTTAACTTAGTGTTTGCAAAGGGACTAGCAAAGTCTAAGTGTGGGGGAATTTGATATACGCATTTTATGCTCGTTTCTTAACGCATTTCCCTTTACGTTTAGCTATGTTATTATCTTAGTTTTTATGTTTTTCTTATTTAAATTGTTATTTTGAAGATATTTACGGTGGAGATTAATAACGACGCAATTCGGAGGAATTTCGGCGATTTTGCGATTTTTGCGATTTCGGACCACCGGAAATGGGCCGGACCAAAAAGCAAATTATGGGCCGATTTCTCAACTCTTGTTTCGGCCCATTATCAAGCCCAAACCATATTAATTCGGCTTGGATGGCTTTTGGTGAAGAGGAAAAGTCTTGTTTTGCAACCTTTGAAGAGGCAAAGTCAACAATATCAAGCTTTGTGACTCACCTTGGTGACTCTTGCTTGCATTAAATGAAAAGATGACTTGCCATGGTGACTTGCATGGTGACTCTTGCTTAGGGTTCATCAATGGTGACTTGCATGGTGACTAAGGGTGTGACTTGCCATATTGATCATTGCTTGCATTTAATGGAAGGAGGCAAGGTGGAAGAGAGAAGGCAACATCCCTTGCCTATATAAGAGAGGAGGCAGCCATAAAACAGATCATCACTCAAATTACTAGCCAAAGCTCTACACAAATACTCTTCCACCATAAACACTTGAAGGTTCTCTTACAAGCCGAAGCACATCTCCTCCATTCCAAGCCGAAGCAAGGTTCTAGGGTTCTCCTCCATCCAAGCCGAAGCAAAGCATCCTCCATCCTTCACAATACGCTAAGTCCCTTGTGAAGGAAAGACATCTCCACCGTAGATCATCTAGCATTCAAGACAAAAAGTGTAACCATGATCTTCACTTTCATTTCTTTTGTTTTGTATTTGAACCTCTTGATGTATTGGAATACATTTATGTATCAAATGAAGAACAAGTTTAGATTTGTGTTTTATGCTCTTAAACAGATTTGTAATATGCATGTGTTTATGATTTCTAGCCTTTTATGCATGTTTGATACAATCTTAAAGCTTCGAATGCATGTGTTAGAAAATACGCTAAGTCCCTCTCTTTCGCATGTTTCGATGATCGTACGTTGTTTAGGATGTTTATACGCTAAGTTGCATTCCTACTCAATTATTAAGCATGTGTATTTAGTTAGAAGTTATGAATTTCGTAACTTACAAAAAGGTTTGATGCATGAAAAGGGTAGGCTAATAAGATGAGATGATCACATGTAATTAGTAGTGTAACTTCTTATTTTTAGCAAGCATAATTAGACTTTAAGTTTCTTGATTGTTGAAACTTGTCTATGAGTAAAACATGTTAGATGCCTAAGAGTTTTAGTTGTGTTTGCATGTTTTTGTACTTTAATTTCGTAGATTAAACAACCAACTTCCAATCCCCCCAAACATTTACATTTCCGCTTATTAACGAAACCATGCATGCGCCCTTAATTCCCCGGATAAAGAACGATCCCTACTCGCCAATATTACAAATGACAAAAGAAGGGTTTAAATTTCAATGCGCGTAATCTGTGTTTTTAAGTTAACGTGAATGCATGCTTGCGCGTATCACCTCTTAGCCTTAAGCACCTTACCTTGAAGATGATGGGTAATGGGTAGGTTATAGGTTGATGGAATTTGGTGGTGGATTAATGATTTGGTAATGATGGGAAGATGAAGTTCTGGAATTTGGTGATGAGATATGTGATGGAGAGAGAATAACTATGAAAGTTAGAGTATCAAAAGTGGTGCTAGGGTTAGAATGATGAAATGCGAAGTGAAAAGTTGTATTTTGGGGGTTTGGTAGAGAGAGAAAAGATAGCTAGGTTGGGCAAAGTAGACTTCAAGTAAGATAAAGTCAAAATACACAGTAAGAGCTCATTAGTGCATAAAGATCCAACCATAATACTCCATCTTCTTGGATCTTCAAGTGATGTAGATTACCGAAGTGTTCGCCAGAAAGTTGCTAGGCCGCCAGAGAGTTGTTGGAAAAGTCACTGGAAAGTCAACAAAAAGTCAACTTTGACTTTTTGACCCAACTTTCTCCTTGACACCGTTTATTGTCCGCTTTACGCCTTATGATTCTCGAATTGGTGGTTTCTCCCTTCCATCATCGATTTCTAATAAAACACAAAAAATGAGATAAATTGGATAATAATTAAAATGAAGTATAATATGATGTGCATATTACGACTCGACAGTATAACTTAAGTATTAATAAGTTGTTAATTTAATGTTTAGTTTGTGCGTATCTATTTTCCATTACCATTCAACATTGAGAATGTGACGACCCAGAACAGAATTAGCAGTGTAATCAGCTTAAGCCAGGAGGTTATGCGTAATCGCAGATTTCCGACAGATAATTGAATCACCAGCTTTGATCACGACTTAATTATTGGCCGAGAATTTGAGCTGAGTCTCTTCTCGAGAGTCGTTGTACGTGTGATTTCGAGTTCGTCGGCGGTTCCGGATCATTATTTGGATGACCGAGGAATATAATACGAATATTTGAAGTTTCAACATAATTTGTTTTAAATGACAGCTTCCGTAGCGACTAAATTACCGGGCGAGAATCTGATTTCGGATCCTTTGTGAAAGATGTAGAGAATTTAATTTCGAGCTCGTGGGAACTTCCGTAGTATTTTTCCGAGTTACGAGGATTATGTGATGAATATTTCGACCGTTGATTATTTAATCGGATAAGCATGTGTTGGATTGAACCGTTGACTTTTTATCGGATTTGTCGAAGTGTTTGACTTCGGGTGGTAATTGAAGAACATGTCGAGATGAGTTTGTTGCCGCAAGAATTATTGAAATCGGAATTACGACATGAAAGTTACGGGTATTCGAAGTTTATCGAAATGTGTAATTTAGAAGTTTCCATTTTGGGAAGTCAAACATGTTAATTGTGGGAGTTGACCGAGTCAACTCGGTGGAGGAGGATGAGCTCGACGGAGCACCGCGGCTTGCCAGCAGTGGCTCGCCTTCTGGCCACGCCAAGGCACGGGGTTAGTCTCTTTCAACTCGTCTCGGCCTCCTTGTCCTTTTTCCAGCCACCGTTCACGGCATGGGACGCCGGAGGAGAGCAATTTTTCGGCCAAAGTTTGTGATTTTTGGGAGTTTTTGGTTGAACTTTTTCAGGCCGATTTGAGCTACAAAAACTACTGGGTTTTGAAGCCCTCATCACCATGAAGCTACCATGTAAGTTTGGTGTTCCAATTTTACTTGTACATGGAAAATTGTGGAATTGAAATTTGTGTGGGATTTCGGTTTTTCATGAAATTGACCTAGTTAGAGTGAGAATTAGACTTCGGTGTAGTTATGAAAGTTTCTTGTTGGGTGATTTTAAGTGGAATAGGTGCTGCTCCGCTGAGAAATTTCATGTTGGGTGGTGCCGCCGCCGCTGGCGGTGGTCAACGGCGGTCAAAGGTTCACTTTTCGGGGTTTTCGACAAGTTGCATGTCGTTTCGCTCGGAATCGCGCCCCGATCACAGTGGTGAGGTTTGTTTTTCGATTTGAGCATCGGAAATTATATCGAGGTTTTGTGATGTGATTATCGGATTTTTGACAATTCGTCGTAATTGAATTATATGTTTCCGAGGACGGTTGTTTCTCGTGATTTGGTTTGAGGTATCGGGATATGATTTTGAGAAATGGATTTTGTGATTATTCAGGGGTTCGTGATTGTTCGTTTGGCGAGGGATTTCTGCCGGATCACGGGATTAACGCGAACTGTGTTACGCTAGTCTGTGTGTGGACAATTTCTTTTCACGGATTGATTGCGAGTCTTTATACACGTTTTACGAACTTGAGCATGCATACGAGATTATGTTTTACATGAGCATATGTTATACGTTTATGCCTATACCAGTATATATTACGTATATGCAATTATATATTGTTTATTGCATTTGCATCGAACTATTTATGATTTGGTTTACACAGAGTACAGTCTTAGTATATGTTGTTGTCTCGATACACTCGCATTCCGGCTGATCCCCGAGGATGTGTACCGGGGGAGGCTGTGACTCCTGACCCGAGGACTTTACCGGGAGGAGGCAGACCTCTGACCTGAGGCCTTTCTAGCTAGAATCACGTGTGGGTCTGGGATCTCGTTATTCGGACTGTACTAGCACGGATGTGTCCACAAGCGACCCCGTGGGATTTTTATGCATGCTCTGTACGCGTGAGGAGTTAGTGTCTCCCTCGCGTACCATTTGATTATTTATGCATCCTGACTCGCATATGTTTTTATAACATATATTATTTCGGCGAAAGACATTTATTTTCGTCCACTCACTCTAACGGTTTTCATGTCTTTCCCCTGGGCTTTTCAGTTTCCGTGCCCAGTTTGCAGTTCAGATTCTGGTGTCGCACGTCGTGGTCGGAGACATAGTATTCGAGCGATGTTTCTTTTATGGTAGGTTCTTAGTTTGGCCTACTATTTGTATATCTATATTAGAAGTCGCTCTGAGTATTCTGATGTATACTTCTATACAATTTTCCCTGGATTTCTGTAAAGTATATCTATATTTATTACTTTACATTAGTATTGATATATTGAGAAATCCGGATGGGATTGGTGCCCACGGTTTGATTTTTGTGGCATAGGATGAAGTGTATTTTCCGGGTGCAGGTAATGGTAATTCCGCGTTAGTAACGAAACTCTGCCGAAATTTTGATGGTTTTTGTTGGTTCTTGTTTTCAGAAGGGGTTCGATTCCGGTTTAGGCAACTAAATCGGAGTTGGGTCCTTTCAGGTTGGTATCAGAGCATTAGGTTATAGGTTATGTTGACTTCTGTAGTCGTGTTTACTAAGGATATTTGAGAATGTACAGCATGTCTGGAGTGGTGACCCGACCGGCCGACGGATACTCATCAATACTTCGGGTGTTGTATACTTTCAAATATTTAAAATTCCATGATCATATTCTGAAAGGACCCAACCCCGATTTAGCTTCCTAAATCGGAATCAAACCCCTTCGAAAACACGAACCAACAAAAACTTTTCGAAATTTGGGCAGAGTTTCGTTACTAGCGTGGAATTACCATTACCTGCACGCTGAAAATACACTTCATCCTATGCCACAAAAAGCAAACCGTGGGCACCAATCCCATCCGGATTTCTCAATATATCAACAGTAAAGTAAACAATACATATAATATATACTTTACTGAAATCCGGGTAAAATCGTATAACATATTCAATAGGACGCTCAGAGCGACTTCTAATACATAATCATATACGCATACCACAGTAGGTAGAACAATAAACCTACTGGATGAAACAAAGTAGCTCGAGCACTATGCCTCCGACCACGACGTGCGACACCAGAGCCTGAACTGCAAACTGGGCACGGAAACCGAAAAGCCCAGGTGAAAGACAATAAACACGTTAGAGTGAGTGGACGAAAATAAATGTCTTTCACCAAGTGTATATGTTATAAAAACATACGCGAGTCGAAATAAAAATAAATCAAATCAAATCCTTTACGAGGAGACGCTGACTCCAACTCGTAAACAGAGCATGCATAGAAAGTATCACGGGGTCACTCATGGACACGTCCGTGCTAGTACAGTCAGAATCACGGAGTCCTTGACTACCACGTGATTCATAGCCAGAAAGGCCTCGGTTCCGGGGTACTGCCCCTCGCCGGTCAGGTAGGGGTACTGCCCCTCCTGGTGGCCTACCATCGGGGATCAGCCGAGAGGCAAAGTGTATCGATACAACAACGTAACTGAGACTGTACTCTGTGTAAATTAAATCATAAACAGTTCGATGCAAATGCATGAAACAACTTATAAGTGTATGTATACTCGTATACGTATATTCGTATAAGTATAATCGTATAATCGTAAAACACATGCTCATAATAAACATAATCTCGTATGAAATCTCATGCTCGTAAAACCATGATCATGCTGCATGCTCAAGTTCATAAAACATATATAAAAGACTCGCAAACAATCCGTGAAAAGAAATGTCCACTCACAGACTGGCGTAACGCGTATCGCGTTAACCCGTGATCCGGCGGAATGTCCCTCGCCAAACAAACGATCACGAACCCCTGAATATCCACAATGTCCAATATTCAAAGTCATAATCCGACAATACAAATCAAACCACGAGAAACCACCGTTCTCGGAAATACACAATTCAAAGTCGACGAATCGTCGAAAATCCGTATATACCACCTCAATACCTCGCTTTACGTTCGGACGCTCAACTCGAAAAACGAACCTCCCCACTGCGTTTGGAGCGCGATTTCGAGTCAAACGACATGCAACTTGCCGAAAGTCAAAAAGTCATCCCGTTGACCATTGACCGCCGTTGACCGCTGCCACTGACCGGAAGATTTCTCGGCGGAGCAACCCCTATTCCATGCAAAACCACCCACTGAGCAACTTTGTCAACTGCACCGAAGTCCAATTCGCACTCTAACATGGTCAATTTCATGAAAAATCGAATGAATACACAAATTTCCAATCAAGAATTCTCCTTACACACATCAAATTGAATCTCCAAACTTATAAGGAAGCATCTATGGGATGAGAGCAACAAAGCCCACCCAAAATTTCAGTTCAAATCGTCCAAAATCATAGAACCCGAATACCTCAATTTTCCTTGAATTTTGGCCGGAAATATCTCCTCCTCCGGCGAGCCTTGCCGTGAAAGGAGACCGGAAACGGAACAAGGGGACCAAGACGCGTCGAAGGAGACCAAGGCCGAGCCTTGGGATGGCCGGAATGCTTCTCGCCGTCGGCGAGCCGTAGAGGTGTCGCGCCACCCTCCCATGGCCGAGTTGACTCGGTCAACTCCAGTCAACAAGCATAATGAATAGTTTGACTTTCCCTTTTTGGCAGCCCACTATTTATACTTTCCCAAAAAGGAAACTTGTAATTATCCTTTCGACGAACTTCAAACGCGTATAACTTTCTCGTCGTAATTCCGATTCCGATAATTCTCGTGGCCACAAACTCGTATCGACGCACTCTTCAATAATCACTCAAAGTCAAACATATCGGCCAAACGGATAAAAAGTCAACTGTTCAGCCCAAACACATAATAAATCGACTAAACCAACAACAAACGGAAATATTTGCAACTAATTCCTCGTAACTCTAAATCATGCTCCGGAAGTTCCCACGAACTCGAAATTAAATTTTGAACAACTTCCGTGAAGAAGCCGAAACCAAATTCTCGTCCGGTAATTTAGTCGCGAACAAACCTGCCATAATAATTCGTTTCCGTCGAAACTTCAAATATTCTTAACTAATTCCTCGGTCGTCCAAATAACGATCCGAAACCGCCCACGAACTCGTAATCACACGTACAACGACTCTCGAGAAGAGACCCAGCTCCAATTCTCGGCCAATAATTTAGTCGTTAACGAGCCTGGCGATTCAATAACTGTCGAACAACTCTGCGACTACACACAAACTCATCAATCAAGCTGATCATACTGCTGATTCTGGTCCGGGTCGTCACATATTCTACTTGTTGCGAACGATGTTTTATTCATTAGGATGCCTCATTAATGTGCTTTCCGTGTCGGTACAGTTGTGGATCCTATTGTGGATCAATCGACGCACGATTTGCCAGTAAATTGTGGGTTTGGATGAGTATTCTGAATTCAGAGATTTGTGCGGCATGGTTTGCCTGGTTGTGCGTGTATGAGCGTCTACATGTTTCCTCCGAGCAGAGAATTGTGGCAGTTGATGTTTTTGCCTGAGTCAGATCATTGCATTTGGTGGGCTGGTATGGTGTGAGTTCCTGTTGTGACTCCATGGCCTACATTCAGGGTGTTGTTTTTACGGTAATGGTTTAATCAGGCTACCCAGCAATCGAATGAGAAGTGTTTACCCACCTGAGGCAGAGATGTATTTTTTTCACATGTTTATCCCTGTTTGCACGAGTTTTGTGGCTTCAGAGGAAGCAGTGCACGAGGTTCGAGATGATTTTGAACCTGAGCATCAGAGGGATTTTGATTGTTATGCCTCGAGATAACCGTGAGGAGCTTGATGTGCTGTACTCAGAGGCGAGGCTATTGAGAAGGAAAGGCGTATGCGGTTTCCGATGTGTTGGTTTGAGGAAAGTGGACTTAGTCGAGATATTTTGATGAGGTTGAGTTCAGGCACCTCGGAATCAGTGACTTCATCAGGCTGTGGAATTTTCGATTATGTTGGGGGTCATCAGATCAAGCAGAGGATCCGTTTGGTGGTGTTGGTGACCACAGAGAAGTGGACTTGTTCCTGTGGCATGAGTTTAGGTGAACGTTGGTGATCCTTTCTCGCAGGAGGTGTCGCTGAGATTTGTGTTCGAGGAGCACTTTTGGTTGCTATTGTGGTGGCCAGGAGGGTCACGTTGTGAGGGAACGCCCTCAGCCAGCTGTTTTAGCGGTTCGGCAGCTCAGAGTTCAGGAGGAGGTCATGATGCTGTTTCTAGAGTGACCAACGCAGCCTTCTGGACGAGTTAATCAGCAAGTCGCAATTGACGTGGAAGGCTAGTTGGGCATGTTGGAGTTTGTGCCACGACCTTGTATGAGGACAGAATTTTTCTCTGAGGTTATTGTTGCTTGACATCCATGGCTATTGTACCTGCATCTCCACTTCCGAGGTTTTGGAGAGTGTTGTATCCATCCGGAGGTTGCGAGATCCTTGTTGGAGGATATGGGTTAGCCGCGGATCTGTTATTGCTGGACACCGTTGATTTTGGTGTGATTATGAGTATGGACTTCTTGACGACGCATTGGGTTATGTTCGATGGTCACGAGAAGGTGTTTGTGTTTCGACGACCAAACTTTTCCCGAGATACTGTTACGCGGTGATGGTCGAACGGATGGTGGAAACGGGTTGTGTTTTTGCTTAGCTCATGTTGTGGATACTATGGTTGCTGTGCCCGACATTGGCGACATTGAGGTGGTTCCCGAGTTTCCAGGTGTGTTCCGGAGGAGTTGCCAGGTATTCCTCCAGTTCGGGAGACCGACTACACCATTGAGCTTTTACCGGGCGCTGGACTCATATCACCGGTAATTTGTCGTTCGGTGCCAGCGGAGCTGATGGAGCTACAGGTTCGACTTCAAAAGTTTCTGGAGGAGATTTTGTACGACCCAGCATATCATCGTGGTGTACTCTTGCATTATTTGTGTGAATGTTAAATGGTTTGACGAGGTGTTGCATCGACTACCGAAAGCTGAATCAGGCTTCAGAGGAGAGTGAGTATCCTCCGCTTCGGATTGACAATTGGTTTGATCAGCTCACGGGAGCTTCAGTCTCTTCGAAGATTGATTTCAGGATCGGATACCATCAGTTGAGGTTCGATGAGTCAGATGTGGCTAGAACGACTTTCGGATCACAGCGCGGGCATCACGAGTTCTTGGTTATGTCGTTTGGGTTGACCAAAGCCCCCGTAGTTTTTATGGACTTGATGGACCAGGTGTTCAGACGATTTTGGACAAGGTTGCGGTCGTGTTCGTCGGCAATATCCTGATTTACTCCAGGAGTGTGGGCCAGTACTTAAAGCAATTGTGAGCGGTTCTGTGGACTTCGCGAGATAATCTGATGTTTGCAAAGTTCAGCCGGTGTGAATTTTGGCTGATTAGCGTGAAGATTTTGGGCCACGCGATGTCAGCCGAGGGAGTTGGCGTGGATTCTGACCAGATTGAAGCCGTGATAATTCGGAGTTTACGTACCACTGTACCAGAGATTGGGAGTCTCTTGGGTTAGCAGACTATTATCGGTGCTTTGTACATGATTTTTCTCGGATTGCTACTCCATTTTTCAGATTGACGAAGAAGGTGCCAAGTTCGAGTGGTTCGATGCGTATGAGATGAATTACTTACTCCTGAAGGAAGAATGACCATTGTACCAATTTTGACCTTACCTGACGACCGTGATGGGTTCGTGGGTTATGGTGATACATCGAGATTTGGATTTAGTTATGCTTTGATGCAGTATAGCAGAGCGGTGGCTCATGGTTTCAGGTAGTGGAAACTTTATGTAGTTGCATATCCTGTGTATGAATTGGGGGTTGCTGTTTTTATGTTAGCATCAGAGAGTTCAAGACACTACTGCTACGGCGTGCAGCGCAGTGTAGGATGTACACTGATCACATGAGTTTCATCTACTTGCATTTTTGGCCAGATTTGAGCTTTAGGCGACGTAGATGGATGGGGTCAACTAACGACTATGGCTGCACATTTGAGTTTATCCGAGAGAAACTGGTGTCGTTGCTGATGCATTCAATCAGAAGTCGGGAGCTTCAGTGTTTCATGTGTGTGTGGCTCGAGTTTCCGTGCTAAGTTCGAGTGTGATGATGTTGAACCTCATTGTTTTGCGTGCGTTGTTCACTATTGGTACGAGGATGTACTTGATACTTCGAGTTTACTACTCATGACGCAACCCGTAGAGGAATGTAGCAGCTTGTGTGTGCTGATGCCACATTTGTCGGCAGGCGATGGCTGGGAGGCAGAGACTTGTTGGGAAGTAACAGCCATTAAAGATTTCCTATTAGAAGTTGGAGCTTGTCGCTGTGGTTTTGTGTGCCAGTACGCACTTCGGTTTGTGGTACCAGTCGTCGAGTCTTTGTGGACCATTTGATGAACTTAATTCTTTTTCTTGTACTTTCGGGAAAAGATTTTAGTGGCAGGCTGGCATAGCTATGTTTGGCGGAGGTTGTCCATTTTCATGGTGTACCCGTGTCCCAGTTTGCTGATCGAGATAATCAGTTACAACTGAGTGTTGGCAAGCGTTGCAGAGAGCATTGGGGACCAGATTATAGTTTAGCACAGTTTCTTATCCTCAGATTGGTGGGCGATCTTTGAGGACTATTCAGACCTTAGAGGGCATGTTGTGATCTTGTGTGTTGCAGTTCCGAGGGATTTGGGACCGGCAGTTTCAATTGTTTGAGATTCCTTGTAGTACCAGTTTGTAGACTACTATGATTTTGATGTTGCATGATGTCGTTTTGAGGAACGATGTTGTACTCCATTGTGTTGGAGCAAGTTTGGTTTGAGCTGACGTTTGATTCTGATTTTGTGGTATGTGCTACTACAGACCTTCGGATTAGCGGGAACAGATTAATAATTGTCCGGGTTCGATGTTTGAGTTATGTTGATGTGAGCAGGCTGAGTTGTGAATTGCCACGTTATTTTGATCCATGTGTGATCATGGGCGAATTTGTGTTGTACCGTATAGTTCGGCATTGCCTATAGCGTTGGCTTTTGTGTGTTGTGTTCCGTGTGGTGGAACTACATTTCAGATTCATTGTATGTTGTGTACCCTATCAGTTCCTTATGCAGGAAGACTTGGCGTTTATGTGGAGCTAGTTCAGATTCGAGATTTGTGGGTACAGGGAGATTTTCCATTGTCAGAGTTGTTCAGTTGACATAGCCACTGGAGAGTTGAGCTGTATGCAGAGGCAGTGCTCCTACCTTTTAGTCGACAGACTTGGAAATTTCGAGGTCGAAATTTTTTTAAGGTGGGTGGATTTGTGACGACCCAGAACAGAATTAGCAGTGTAATCAGCTTAAGCCAGGAGGTTATGCGTAATCGCAGATTTCCGACAAATAATTAAATCGCCAGCTTTGATCACGACTTAATTATTGGCCGAGAATTTGAGCTGAGTCTCTTCTCGAGAGTTGTTGTACGTTTGATTTCGAGTTCGTGGGCGGTTCCGGATCATTATTTGGATGACTGAGGAATATAATACGAATATTTGAAGTTTCGACATAATTGGTTTTAAATGACAGCTTCCTTAGCGACTAAATTACCGGGAGAGAATCTGATTTCGGATCCTTCGTGAAAGATGTAGAGAATTTAATTTCGAGCTCGTGGGAACTTCCGGAGGATTTTTCCGAGTTACGAGGATTATGTTATGAATATTTCGACCGTTGATTATTTAATCAGATAAACATGTGTTGGATTGAACCGTTGACTTTTTATCGGATTTGTCGAAGTGTTTGACTTCGGGTGGTAATTGAAGAACATGTCGAGATGATTTTGTTGCCGCAAGAATTATTGAAATCAGAATTACGACGTGAAAGTTACGGGTATTCGAAGTTTATCGAAATGTGTAATTTGGAAGTTTCTATTTTTGGCAAGTATTTAAGGAGGTTTCCATTTTGGGAAGTCAAACATGCCGGCGGTGGCTCGTCGTCCGGCCACCCCAAGGCACGGGTTAGTCTCTTTCAACTCGTCTCGGCCTCCTTATCCTTTTTCCAGCCACCGTTCACGGCGTGGGACGCCGGAGGAGAGCAATTTTCCGGCCAAAGTTTGTGATTTTTGGGAGTTTTTGGTCGAACTTTTTCTGGCCGATTTGAGCTACAAAAATTACTGGGTTTTGAAGCCCTCATCACCATGAAGCTACCATGTAAGTTTGGTGTTCCAATTTTGCTTGTACATGGAAAATTGTGGAATTGAAATTTGTGTGGGATTTCGGTTTTTCATGAAATTAACCTAGTTAGAGTGAGATTTGGACTTTGGTGTAGTTATGGAAGTTGCTTGTTGGATGATTTTGAGTGGAATAGGTGCTGCTCCGCCGAGAAATTTCATGTTGGGTGGTGTCGCCGCCGCTGGCGGCGGTCAAAGGTTGACTTTTCGGGGTTTTTAACAAGTTGCATGTCGTTTTGCTCGGAATCGCGGCCCGATCGCAGTGGTGAGGTTTGTTTTTCGATTTGAGCATCGGAAATTATATCGAGGTTTTGTGATGTGATTATCGGATTTTCGACAATTCGTCGTAATTGAATTATGTGTTTTCGAGGACGGTTGTTTCTCATGATTTGGTTTGAGGTATCGAGATATGATTTTGAGAAATGGATTTTGTGATTATTCAGGGGTTCGTGATTGTTCGTTTGGCGAGGGATTTCCGCCGGATCACGGCATTAACGCGAACTGCGTTACGCTAGTCTGTGAGTGGACAATTTCTTTTCACGGATTTATTGCGAGTCTTTATACACGTTTTACGAACTTGAGCATGCATACGAGATTATGTTTTACATGAGCATATGTTATACGTTTATGCATGTACCAGCATATATTACGTATATGCAATTATATATTGTTTATTGCATTTGCATCGAACTATTTATGATTTGGTTTACACAGAGTACAGTGTTAGTATATGTTGTTGTATAGATACACTCGCATCCCGGCTGATCCCCGAGGATGTGTACCGGGGGAGGCTGTGACTCCTGACCCGAGGCCTTTACCGGGGGCAGGCAGACCTCTGACCTGAGGCCTTTCTGGCTAGAATCACGTGTGGGTCTAGAATCCCGTGATTCGGACTGTACTAGCACGGATGTGTCCACGAGCGACCCCGTGGGATTTTTATACATGCTCTGTACGCGTGAGGAGTTAGAGTCTCCCTCGTGTACCATTTGATTATTTATGCATCCTGACTCGCATATGTTTTCATAACATATATTATTTCGGCGAAAGACATTTATTTTCGTCCACTCATTCTAACGGTTTTCATGTCTTTCCCCTGGGCTTTTCAGTTTCCGTGCCCAGTTTGCAGTTCAGATTCTGGTGTCGCACGTCGTGGTTGGAGGCATAGTATTCGAGCGATGTTTCTTTTATGGTAGGTTCTTAGTTTGGCCTACTATTTGTATATCTATATTAGAAGTCGCTCCGAGTATTCTGATGTATACTTCTATACAATTTTCCCCGGATTTCTGTAAAGTATAGCTATATTTGTTACTTTACATTACTGTTGATATATTCAGAAATCCGGATGGGATTGGTGCCCACGGTTTGATTTTTGTGGCATAGGATGAAGTGTATTTTCCGAGTGCGGGTAATGGTAATTCCGCGTTAGTAACGAAACTCTGCCGAAATTTTTATGGTTTTTGTTGATTCTCGTTTTCAGAAGGGGTTCGATTCCGGTTTAGACAACTAAATCGGGGTTGAGTCCTTTTAGAGAATACGGCTACGGTTTTAAAAATCAGTAGAACAAAAGGCAAAGATGATCAAGATCAATGGAAAATCTTTGGAAGTGAGGATGGATCGTGCAATGTGAGATAGCATTCCATCTCCATCTTCCGTCTTGGAGTTGGTTATAGAATTCTAGCTATGAAGCCATCAACTCTAAAGACATTGGGCAATTAGAGCCACTTCTAGCAGATGACTGCCATTATCAGGATCTTGTGCATACATCATACTGCACGACCGAATATTATGCATTATTAGGTTTTTTGGTATATAAATGATGAGTTGAGAATTTGAGCTATATATGCATTGTAACAGGTTGTTTTACCTTTTTTTGCTAAACTCGTCGAAGCAATGGGGCCAAATAAGCATTTCGCCATTGATAATTACACGGAAGGAGCAAAATTGACCGTCATTGTGATTTGGCACCTAGGTATATATTTTAATAATTTATAGCATTAAGTATCAAAGTACATGGATTTTATTGATTGTTAATACTGTAGTAGTTCTCAAGTTCGTATACACACAGTGAAAAAAAAAGATATATACTGCAACAAAAAATTCAATTTACTACGAGGACATGCTATATACACTGGAACAAGGTTACTTGTCATTCGAATCAGAAGAGTTGCAACTATTATTGGAGGTCGAAATTTCAACTCCTACTACTGCTTGCACTTCTTCGTCAAATACAATCTTTTCTAAATTTTCTTCTCTTCCATCTTGTCCCTCAAACCATGTTGCTAGGTTCTTCTACAGCTAAGTTTCTAAGTTTTTGCTAAACTCGTCGAAGCAATGGGGCCAAATAAGCATTTCGCCATTGATAATTACACGGAAGGAGCAAAATTGACCGTCATTGTGATTTGGCACCTAGGTATATATTTTAATAATTTATAGCATTAAGTATCAAAGTACATGGATTTTATTGATTGTTAATACTGTAGTAGTTAGAGATTTCAAATTCAATCACCCTCAAAGGCGCTATATTGACGAGGCATATTCATTTTAATCAAAGAAGCACATACAACGTACCTCCAACAACTATCTATTTTGTATCTCAACTAAACCACTAAATTAAGAAGTATAAGAATTTGAGGTTTGATGACGAATGTCATGTGAACCCAAGAACTTAGCCCTACGCCCACTAACAATCACTTTACTATTGTTAAATTGTAAACTTTGGATGGGTTGTTGATATTGAGTAGCTACAATTTTATAAAACCTCGTGAAACTCGGAAAAACTTAGAACTTGTATTTCAATTAATTAACAAACTCAAGTTATACGAGTACAATCATCAATAAATATCAAAAAGAAAATAGGGAGTCACAAAAAGCGAAGGGACTTTAGAAGGATCTTATATGTTTGAATGACTCGTCACAAAAGTTATAAGATCTTCATGCATGCTAGGAAAACACGAAATACGATAATTACTGACCAGCTCACATGTATAACATTGAAAAATTTAAAGCATTCACATTGAAAACAATAGAGGTTCAAGCTTCTTCTTCACGTAATAAAAATTTGAGTGACCAAGATGGGTTGGAGTGTCATTATTTGTTGTCACAATTGATGTGTTTGGAATTAATTTTAAAATGGTTAAAAGCGCTTTTGGATTACTAAAAATAATTAATTAAAAATAGAAAAAAAAACTCAAAAAAAATAAGAAAATAGTTTGATGGAGTTCTGGAAGCACTTTGAAGTATTTCAGAAGTACATGATAGGTGTTTGCTGATTTTAAAAATACTTTTGAAATTTTTTAGAAGTGCTTCTAGAGATTTAGGAAGCAATCTCAAACATGCCCAATATTTGATGAGATGGGATTAATGACTTTTATGAGACTGAGGTTATTAGTCATATGATCAAATGTACATGGGTCCATTTAGGGGTCGGCAAAAGCCCGGCCCGGCCCGGCCCGGCCCGGCCCATGTATAGCCGGCACGGGCCGGGCCGGGCCGGGCCTCAACAACATTTTAATATATGCGGGCCGGGCCGGGCCGGGCTTTATCTTTTATATAAGGATCCGAGCCCGGCCCATTCAAGCGGGCTTTGCGGGCTTTTGCGGGCTTTTGCGGGCCGGGCCTTTGCGGGCTTTTGCGGGCCGGGCCTATCGGGCTTTAATTATTAAAAAATTAAGACATTTCAAAATAAACGTAACCTTTATCCATGCACTGGGGTTTAAACGTACTCCGACGAGTCTAAATTTTACGTACGATGTTTATCACTATAAGATGGAGTTTTCTACATGTCCTCGTTTATTATTAAAACATATTTAATTCTTATATTGCTTGAATTATTCATATGTATATTAATATTCTTACGTTTGTTCATTTGTTATATGGAATGAAATACTTTTGTGAAACTTAATCGGACATGTTTAATTATTTTATAAAATTGACCATTAGATTGATTGGTTAGAATATTATAACCATGCCTTTAAAATTTTATAAATTTTGGACTTGATTTAGACATCGATCCATGTATTTCGCCAAATGTGACCATAGTACTCTTACAACTAAAACGGAAATTACCCCTCCCGAAAATAATTTTTTAACATCAAATTTTGGACACATACTCTTATGGAATACATATCTATCTCATAGTATCAAAAAAGTTGACATAAAAAATTGATTTATCTACTCCCCCCATAGGAAAATAAGGAAAATAAGATGAGAGTATTTTAGTGTTTTCACAAATTTTGTTTAATTGTATTGACTGGGATCCAAACGTACTTCGATTAGGCTAATTTTTACGTACGGTGTCTTTTATTACAAGGTGAACTATTATATATGGCCTTCTTTATTATTAAAACATTTTTAATTCCTATATTGCTTGAATTCTCTACATGCACACTAATGTTCTTACCTTTATTCCTTGGTTATATGGGTTGAAAGTCCTTTGTGAAACGTAATCGATCATGTATCATCATTTTACAAAACTGACTGTCAGATTGGTTGTTCATAATATTCTAAGCATGCCGTTAAAAATTTATAAATTTTGGACTTGATTTAGACCTACATCTATGAGTTTCGCTAAATGTGACCGTAGTACCCTTACAACTAAAACATAAATTACCCATCCCTAAAGGAATTTTTTAAGATAAAAATTTTAACACACATTCTTGTAAATTACATATCTATCTCATAGTGTCAAAAAAATTGATATAAAAATTTAATTTATCAAGTTTCTCCATGGAAAAATAAGCAATATATAAGAGAAGGGTATTGATGTCATTTCACACACTCTCAATTAAACTCTCACCATTGAAAAATTACAAAATCTAATCTGAACCATCTATTATATTTACTGTTTTACAGTGTAAATCGATAAAAATAATTACAATGAAACCCTAAACCTAAACCCTAACCCCTAAACCCTAACCCCTAAACCCTAAACCCTAACCCCTAACCCCTAAACCCTAACTTACTCTAAACCTCAAAATTCCTAAAACCTAAAATCTAACTTACTCTAAACCTCAAAATTCTTAAACCTTAACTTACCCTAAATCTCAATCCCCTAAACCCTAAGTTACCTTAAACCTAAACCCTAACTTAATTATCCTAAACTTTAAACAATGATTTAATAGTAAAATAGATACATAAATATAACTATATATGGAATTCCAATATTTGATCAATATATGTATATGTAATATATTAATATAAACATACACAAATATAAAAAATATATATATAGTACTAGTCACTATATTATATATATAAGTGTAGGTATAATGATATACGTACTACTATCTTATATATATAAAAAATTGAATGTCGGATTGGTTGTTCATAATATTCTAAGTAGGCCGTCCCTAATTTTTATAAATTTTGGACCTAAACCCTAAACCTTAAAACCTAAACCCCAAACCCTAAACCCTAAAAAAATTACAATAAAATCCTAGAACCGGAACCCTAACTTACCCTAAACCTCAAATTCCTAAACCTTAACTTACCATAAATCTTAATCTCCTAAACCCTAATTTACCCTAAACCTAAACCCCAACTTATGCTAAACTTTAAATAATGACTTAATAGTAAAATAGATACACAAATTTAATTATATATGGAATTCAAATATTCAATCTATCCATCTATATGTAATATATTAATATATATACACAAATGTAAAATATATATCTATATAGTATTAGTCTATTAGACTACTAGTCACTATATTATATATATATATGTCAATATGTGTGTAGGTAAATATTAACTAGGTATAAATTGTATAATGATTAAAATTCATTAAATAATTTAATGATATATGTCAATATGTGTGCAGGCTTTGACGGGCCGGGCCTAACGGACTTTGACGGGCCGGGCCTAACGGGCCTTGACGGGCTTTTGGCGGGCCGGGCCCGCGGGCCGGGCCGGGCTTTAGATCTCTAAACCATGGTCGGCCCACCAACCACCTTGGCGGGCTTTTGCGGGCTTTTTTGCGGGCCGGGCCGGGCTTTTAGCCCATGGGCTTGCGGGCCTCCACCGGCCCACGAGGCCCACGGGCCAAATGATGACCCCTAGGTCCATTATCCAAGTATTATTGGAATTGAATTTGGAAAAGGTGGAACTCTTACCTTGATACCTAACTTTGCTACAATAGCGAAGGTAATTGAACGCTCTCGCTCTGTAGTAGAAACTAATCAAAGTGACATCTTCATGTTTAGGTATATATATTTAGGTATTCGAGATGTAGGATTTAAAGATATATTTAGGGATTACATGCATGTTTATAATTTTAGGTGTAGAGAATCTTTGGTAATTCAAGGATTGAGAATTTCAAGTTCAGGGATTCAGGTTTACAGATTTTGGCTATGATACAAATTTTATAATTTTTGTTAGATTTGTTTCTTGATTATTCTTTACTATTTTGAGTTTAATCTCTACCTGATTTTTTTCAATTACAATCCATCTTGATTATGTTAGTTTTGTTGTAATGGAATACTGTACGTAAGACCCTGATTTGTTGAATTTTTAAGTTAGCGAAAATTAAGTTTTGAGGTTGTAGTTAGATAGTAGATGTTACCATGAGTTCATAGAATTTTTCGTTATATTTTTCAGAGTACCGATCTATTTTCTACAATTTTTAGAAGTCAGGAGTTTCAATATTGATGTGATGATGCGGCAACTTTTCATTGATTGAGAAATTACTTTATGGGCTAAATTTAGGACCTGATGTGATCAACCAATATAACTAGTCATTAGCCATGTGGCTATTTGTTAGAGAATGGGAATAAGATGTTGACAAATGACAATTTTTCCTTAGTGACTAAGTTAATTGTTGATAAATGTTAACATCCTATTGGAAGACTTGCCCTATAAATAGGAGCAACAACCAAATTTCTTGGATTCATCCCGGAGAGATCTTGCTCTCTCTACAACTTCTTTCTCTCTCTAGATTTTTTTGAAGTTTGTGTAAGTTTAGTAAATCATAACTTTTGAGTCGTAATCCCGAATTAAGATCCTTTAGTACCTACAGATTCATCTCGATGAGTTCTATTCATTAGTGGAGAGCATGTCAGACATAGATAAATAATTTTTGAAGACTTTGTCGAGGAGGGGGCATTCTTATCGCATCTTCTTCGTCTATCAAAAACTGAGGTAGAGGCATTCTCAGGGAACCTCTAAATGATTGGATGTTGATTTCGTTTGTATTTTGATTCTTTGTTTTATTTTGTCTACATATATTACATGAAAAATATGTGTTAATATCTTTATCAATAAACGTGATTTTGTGAATATTCATGTTTAATTAAGTAGTTAAAGTGATTAGATTGGAGTTTGTGAATAGTTATGGTATTGGGAACTGTGGGATGTATCTTTTGTGTAGTCAAGTTTAATTCCTAAGGACCAGATTTTAGGTGGGTTAATAGAGTTGTTCAAAATTGGTGATCAAAGTTGAAAAAGAGGACTAAACTCTCTGAGAAGTGGAACCTCGCTCTGTTGTGGATTGTCAACAAAGAGCAAATTGACCGGATTGAAAAAAGCACTAGCAAAGGTTAGGTTTAGTTCATGTGTTGTGGATTGTCAACAAAGAACAAAGGTTGAGTTGGGTGTTAGTTCATATGTTAAGGCATTTGTAGTCACCTCAAAATGGTAAAATATATGGTATGGGACATATAGACTCCTTATGTTTTAATATATGGATTAGAGGTAGATAAGTGGAGTTGCATTGCATTATAGCTCGATAATAGTTTCAAATTTTAAAATATTTGATTATGTGCTCTGATCTATTATTCATTAGTAGGTTTTACGTCCCTATTGAGCCATCAGGTTGAGCTCACCCCTATATAGATGTTGCAGGTTAGTTTTTTGAGAATCAAAATGATTAGCTAAGCATATAATGACGAGCCTAGAAAAGTAGTTGTTATTTAAGTAGCTTCTAATAGAACTTGAAAGGACAACCATTGTTTAGCTAGTAAACTAAAATTAAGTCCTAACGACTGACCATAATCTAGAAAATTTTACGAAAATTTTAACATAACCTTCCCTAAAACTGAGACGACCAAACACTTACATGAAAATAACACTTCAGAGACTAAATTTGACAAACAAATCGTGGACCACTGATGTCCTTTCAAATTTCTCAACATACGTCATAAACAACACCAGTACTCAACTCAGGAATTTTGAAGCATATTTACAAGGTATTGGTTTTGAATATAAAGGAAAGTACCCAACGACAACAAGAGTAGATGACTCAAGTATTTACATAAACACCACTAGAAGTAACATAATACAAATGGTATTCACAGCGACTTCTACTAGCATATACTACATATGGTACAAACCGAAAGTGAGCTGAGACATACTGTTGAAAAGATGATTGGTTGACTCAAAGCCTTTGATGATACCAAGCACTCCTAGGATATACACTGTAGCTTGGGCGACAGAAACCGAGAATCCCAGGGAAAGGCATTAAAATATAAAACATAAGCGTGAGTGAACAAAATAACATGATTAGCGTAAATCAATGAAACTGATTTATCATGTCTTTTGGCTGATTTCCGTTCGAGTTCAAATCTAATAAACTAAAATGCAACGGAGGTGGTTGTTCAAGGTCTTTGTCCTAACCCAGAATGCCTTTATGTATGAAAACTAAGGTGATGGGATCGTCTAGGGTGTTTGTCCTAACCCGAGACAATATAAGTGTCAGGCAGGGTGTTTGTCCTAACCCGGTTCGACTGGCTATCCAGTGATCAGCTGAATAGCTAGAGCATAGATACAACTAAATAAAACCATCACATAATAAACCTCCAAATAAATGTTTTGAAAATATACCGTAAAGCGCAATGCATGAAAATATGAACTCACTATCGACTGTGAAAAAAAAACTCCATTCACAAGTCAGCGACTACTGCTGGGGTCCAGCTAAATTCTCTTCGTTGAGGTCGCAATCACGATGTCCTATCAAAAAGGATCATATAATATATGAACAGGTAAAACTATGAAAATGGGCTCCAAAAACAACCTCGACAACCCTGTCGCAAAATCCTATAATCTTCCTCGCCAGAGCTCCACCGTGAACAGCAGCGTGTTGCCGTCACGTGCCTCCACAGGTGGGACGTATGGGTTTCATGCACCTTCAGCCAAAGAGCTCCGATGCCCGAGGTTAATACCTCCTTGGAAAGCTGGTAACAAGGCCTACAACTTTTGTAACTGAGCCAGAGTACAATTCAACGGTGTTTTGCTAGAATTAACATAAACATGCCGAAAAACTTATTTCAGGTGACCACCACCAATGGCGGCGCCCCTCAGAACACTCATCTCCTCAAACCCAACCTAACCCCTGACCTGATGCACCCTCATTCGACCTCACGTGGCCAGAATTGCCCTCGAAATCTACGACCTGAGATTGGCTGAAAAGCTTTGTGGCATTGAAGCTCTGCCGTGGAGATTCGTCGGTCCAAATGACCAACCCAGATAGACTCACGAGGGGGAGACTTTCAAAAATTCCCAACCTCGACCTCCAAAACTAGCTGGAGCATCGCCACTGTAGGCGGCGACTCCTAGGGATAACCTGAATCAGGTTGGCGTAATAACCTGCAAACACCCCAAAATATCCACAACAACATAACAAGGAAGGTTCAAGCTTCCATTTCCTACCTCAATCGATGTCGGAGGTGGCCAGAAAACGGCAGTCCGGTCGGGTCAACTGTTTAGGTTCGGCGGAGAAAGAACAGGTTAAGCCCGTGCTATTTTTTTTTTCTGGTTTGATTTTTTTCATCCGAAAAATGCCTATTTATACCTCTAAGCTCCTCGATAGATCGACCGTCTAAATTCAATCTCATCGCGATTAAACAGTCGAGATTAAACCAACTAAAAATTATTTTCTTTTTATTTATTTCTCGGGTCGACTTCGGATAAACATGAAAATTAGCTCGCTTATCCGAAAAATCTCCCGAGAATTCCTTTGAGGTCGAAATTAAATAATCTAGCACTCTCATGATAAAAGTCAAGTCGAATTCTCACCCAGTGAACAATTCGTTAACAACTTCGGTAGTGTGACTAATTCATGATAAAGCTTAATACGAGTCGATAAGTGCGTAATTTTGGTTCTGGTCATAACGGAATTTCCTCTGTTTTGAATAAAAACCGAGTTCAATTACCCTTCTTTGGGTTTTACTTTTACTTGTTTCGCTCATACCTCAATTTTCGCTCCAAACGGGTTTGACGGATGTAGACAGTGATCGAAAATCGAGGCATGACAAATACTGTTCTTACTCACTTTTTTGTGCGAGGTTGTTTGGTTGTTCCTGATGCTCAGAGATTATAGCTTTGAATTTTTGAGATTGTCAATGCTTCCCGTGTGTTTCTGTTGTTACAGAGTGTGAATGAATGAATGCATGGCTTCTTTATGTGGCTGAAACCATAATTCATATTTGGTTTTTAGTTTTACAGACTTTTATGGAGGATTCCTAAAGCATCTTGATGTTAGTTCTCATCAGGCAGCTCTTTGCCTTTGTGTCATATACTTAATTCAATTTACATACATATTGTGTGTAGGTCGGCCTGCAACAGATCAATGGTCTTTCGTCTAGTTTCATCATTTTGGTGTTCCGATTTGTTGGTGTATTAACACTAATACTTCTATGACTATGTTGTGGTACTCTTTCCTCGGTCGAAGTTTCCCACAGGGTTTAATTCGACAAGGGTTTAACAAGGCACAATGGTCATGTTTACCATATATTGTTTCTTGGTTGCAGTATGGATTGGATTGGTCGACACTCTATGTTAGATGTAGTTGTTTCGATCTTTCTCCCTTGTGTTAGTTTCAGGTAGCGGACCTAGTTAGTAGGCGTCGACTTTTATCCTGGCTTTCACCCTAGGTGGGAGATGGAAGCATCTTTTAGTCCGTACTTAGTACTATTGTTATATATGTATACTTATGTACTTTGTACTCTTTGTTATATATCTTGGTGGCGTTAATGCAATTTACATTTATCAAAACAAAAAATATCTACAATTTCATAACGTATATAATACGGAGATTATATCATATACATAAAAAGAATATTTATACAATTCAATATACTGTTCCCGAACACCCCGCTTCCTCCGCAACTACCTCAATATTTTGATCATCAACTTCAAAGAACGAAGGAATATTAAAGATGTAAATCCAGAAAGATGACACATCAAATTGTACCTCGGCAATGGGCGAGAATCTATCGTTAAAAACCATGAACGGAGCCTTCTTACAGTGTCATGGACCTCCATGCAGAACATGCTCCTTATCTGCATTACCTTAATTTAAAAGAAGTAACACCTCATTTGGCCGCTCTTGGATCTTGAGAGCACTATCAAGCAACCAGGCACGACGAAATAGTGATTTGAAATTCCGGATATCAATTACATACTTTTGATTATCAGGAATGTAACTTACCTAAGGGGGAAACATGTGAGCATCGGGGGAGAGCACCTCTCACACACCAACCGAAGTTCATGGGAGATTCGTCTAGGGCCAGAGCGGAGGAGAACGACGCCGCCACAACGTCAACGGAGTTAAACATAGTGAGTAGACTAGCTAGTGTACTATTTATTTTTCCATTACCAAATTTAATTCACAATCGTCCCCTGTTACTTTTTATTTTTACTTTACACCTTAAAGAACTAATTTGAGTCTCTATTAACAAAAAACACACAGAAAAGTCGCATGTATGTCTCTATCCAAAAGTCTCAGTCCTTTTTCTAGTAGTATAGGTTTTATCTCTAGCTAGGAGAGATTAGGTTATTTTAATTTATTGCTAATTTGCTGATAGTGTTTAAGGTGCGCGCAGATACTGATGGCTGGCCGGGCCGCGGGATAATGCAAGAGTGTTATTAACACTATCTTACGTGTTAGTAAACTATATACAAGGTAAAACATTAGCAAGGCATTGCACGAAATAAATGACCATCAATCCCAGAAGATACTATGAATCTATAAATGAAGTCATGTGAGCCCAGCAAATATTCACTACTAGAAAAAGGGTCACAGACATCGGTTCTGGACCAATGTCTAACATTTTCAAGCCAATGTCTATGTGGACGATGCCTATTGTAAAAAAATAAAAATAAACATGAAAGGACCAACCCCGATTTAGTTTCCTAAACCGGAATCAAACCCCTTCTAAAAACACGAACTTGCAAAAATCATAGAAATTTCAGCAGAGTTTCAGTATATCGTGGAATTACCATTAACCTGCACCCAAAAACATACTTCATCCTATGCCACAAAAGCCAAACCGTGGGCACCAATCCCATCCGGATTTCTCAAAATCATATCATCATTGTATAAAGTAATATGTAAAACTGTAACTTTACAGAAATCCGGGGAAAACATCTGAAAATATGAACATTGGAGTATTCAGAGCGACTTCTAGTCTATATATACATAAATACACAGCAGTAGGCTAAACAAGAAACCTACTGAAAAAGAAAGGTAGCTCGAACACTAAGCCTCCGACTGCGACGTGCGACACCAGAATCAGAACTGCAAACTGGGCACGGAAACCGAAAATCCCAGAGAAAAGGCAAATAAAATCATTAGAGTGAGTGGACGAAAATAATCATATGTCTTTCACAATTTACATAATCATAAAAATAATGCGAGTTCTTAAAATAAATGGAGGTGTCAGGCGAATCTCTCAAGCCCGACGGTGATAGACTAGACAAATCTCTCAAGCCTAGTGGGCACATCAGGGGAATCTTTCAACCCTGGAACTGGACTACCGGTGATCAACCGAGTAGTCAATGCATCGATGCTAAGTAAATGCTATCACCAATGAAACATAAAACAATACTGTGACGACCCGAACCAGAATCAGCAGTACGACCAACTATGTACGTGAGTTACCGCGTAGTCACTGGTATCCGACGGTTGTTTGGAATCGCCAAGCTTGTTAACGACTTAATTATTGGCCGAGAATTGGAGCTGGGTCTCTTCTCGAGAGTCGTTGTACGTGTGATTACGAGTTTGTGGGCGGTTCCGGATCGTTATTTGGACGACCGAGGAGTTAATTATGAATATTTGAAGTTCAGATTTAAATGGCGGGTTTGTTCGCGACTAAATTACCGGATGAGAATTTGGTCTCGGCTTCTTCACGGAAGTTGTTCGGAATTTAATTTCGAGTTTGTGGGAACTTCCGGAGCATGATTTGGAGTTACGAGGAATTAGTTGCGAATTTTGCCGTTTTGTTGATTATTTAGTCGATTTAATGTGTGTTGCTTTGAAGGATTGACTTTTTATTCGATTGGCCGATATGTTTGACTTTGGGTGATTATTGAAGAGTATGTTGAGTCGAGTTCGTGGCTGCGAGAATTATTGGAATCGGAATCACGACGAGAAAGTTACGCGCGTTTCAAGTTCGTCGAAATGGATAAACATGAAGTTTCCGTTTTGGGAAAGGCTATATATAGTAACCTGCTATTCTGGGCAAGGGGGAGACTTTCCATTTTGTGGGTTGACCGAGTTGACCGAGTCAACTCGGTGGAGATGAACTCACGGTGGTTCTCCACGGTCTCCACGGTGGCGCGATGATTCCGGCCACCCCAAGGCTTAGTCCTTGGCCCGTCCGACTCGCCGAGCTGCCCTCGACCCCGTGCCGTCCTCCTTTCGTGGTGGAGCTCACGGTGGAGAGAGAAAACTTGAAGTAAAGTTTGTGAATTTTGGTGTTAATGGTGGTTTGTGATTCCGGCCGATTCGAGCTGCAATTCTTCGGTGCAGTTGAGAATTGGACTTCGGTGATTGTTTGAAGCTCTCATCCCCTTGATGCTTCCCTAGTGAGAATTGGACTTCGGTGCAGTTGACAAAGTTGCTCAGTGGGTGATTTGGAGTGGAATAGAGGTTGCCCCGCCGTGAAATTCTCCGGTCAACAGTGGCGCCGCCGTGGACGGCGGTCAACGGTCAGAGTTGACTTTTTGACTTTCGACAAGTCGCATGTCATTTGACTCGAAATCGCGCCCCGATCGCTGTGGGGAGGTTCGTTTTTCGAGTTGAGCGTCCGAACGTAAAGCGAGGGGTTCGTGATCGTTCGTTTGGCGAGGGATTTTCCGCCGGATCACGGGTTAACGCGATACGCGTTACGCCAGTCTGTGAGTGGACAATTTCTTTTCACGGAAATGATTGCGAGTCTTTTATATATATGAATTACGAACTTGAGCATGCAGATTGATTATGGTTTTACGAGCATATGTTTTACGATTATATATATATACGGATATGCGTATACGAGTATACATACATTGATATATTGTTTCATGCATTTGCACCGAACTGTTTATGATTTGGTTTTCACAGAGTACAGTCGTAGTTTATGAGGTTGTATCGATACACTGCATCCCGGCTGATCCCCGAGGATGTTACCAGCTAGGATCACGTGTGGGCTAGGGACCCCGTGGTTCCGACTGTGCTGCTGCAGCTAGGATCACGTGTGGGCTAGGGACCCCGTGGTTCTGACTGTGAGATTTTACTTGCATGCTCTGTTTACGAGTTGGAGTCAGCGTCTCCTCGTATACTATTTGGTTTGATTTATTATATTTCGACTCGCATATGTTTTATAACATATATTATTTGGTGAAAGACATTTATTTTCGTCCACTCACTCTAACGTGTTTCATGTCTTTCCCCTGGGTTTTTCGGTTTCCGTGCCCAGTTTGCAGTTCAGGCTCTGGTGTCGCACGTCGTGGTCGGAGGCATAGTGCTCGAGCTACTTTGTTTCATCCAGTAGGTTTATTGTTCTACCTACTGTGGTATGCGTATATGATTATGTATTAGAAGTCGCTCTGAGCGTCCTATTGTATATGCTATACGATTTTACACCGGATTTCAGTAAAGTATAGAGATATTTACTGATTTATTTTACTGTTGATATATTGAGAAATCCGGATGGGATTGGTGCCCACGGTTTGCTTTTTGTGGCATAGGATGAAGTGTATTTTCCACGTGCAGGTAATGGTAATTCAACGTTAGTAACGAAACTCTGCCCAAATTTTGAAAAGTTTTTGTTGGTTCGTGTTTTCGAAGGGGTTTGATTCCGATTTAGGGAGCTAAATCGGGGTTGGGTATTTTCAGCTTGGTATCAGAGCATTAGGTTATAGGTTCTGTAGACTTCTGTAGTCGTGTTTACTAAGGATATTTGAGAATGTACAGCATGTCTGGAATGGTGACCCGACCGGCCGGCGGATAATCATCAATACTCCGGGTGTTGTATACTTTCAAATATTTGAAGTTCCATGATTACGTTCCACTTGTTGTGAACGGTATTGTATTCATTAGGATGCCTCCTGACGTGCTTTCCGTGTCGTTTCGATTGGGGATCCTGTTGAGGATCAATCGACGCGCGATTTGCCAGAGATTGTGGATTTGGATGAGTATTCAGAGTTCAGAGATTTGTGTGGCACGGTTTGCCTGGGGATGTGTATATGGGAGTCTATATGTTGCCTCAGAGCTGAGAATTGTGGCGGTGATGTTTGCCTGATTCAGATTATTGTGTTTGGTGGGCTGATATTGTGTGAGTTCCGGTTGTGATTCCATGGCCTACATTCAGGATGTTGTATTTACGGTAATGGTTTTATCAGGCTACTCAGCAAGCGTTATGTGGAGTGTTTACCCACCTGAGGCAGAGATGCATTGTCCACATGTTGTTCCTGTTTTCACGTGTTATGTGGCTTCAGAGGAAGCAGTGCATGAGGTTCGAGATGAGTTTGAACCTGAGCATCAGAGAGAGACTGTTTGATGTGCCTCGAGACATCCGTGAGGAGCATAGTGTGCTGCACTCAGCGGCGAGGCTATTGTGAGGGAAAGATGTACGCGGTTTTCGATGCGATGATTTGAGGAAAGTGGACTTAGTCGAGATTTTGATGAGGTTGAGTTCCGACACTTCGGGATCAATGACGTCATCAGACTGTGGCCTTTTCGATTATGTTGAGGGTCATCAGATCGAGCAAAGAATTCGTTTGACGATGGCGGAGAGCGCAGAGTAGCGGACTTGTACCTGTGGCATGAGCTTGGGCGATCGTTGGTGATCCTATCACGCAGCTGGTGTTGCGGTGATTTGTGTTCGTGGAGCACTTTCAGTTGCTGTTTCGATGGCCAGGAGGGTCACGTTATGAGGAAGCGCCCTTAGCCAGCTATGTTAGCGGTTCGACAGCTCAGAGTTTACGAGGAAATTATGATGCTGTTTCTAGAGCTTGATTAACCCAGATTTCGAGACGAGTTATTCAGCAAGTCGCAATTGATGTGGGCGACTAGTTGGGCATGTTGGAGTTCGTGCCATTACCTTGTTTGAGGACAGATTTTTCTCCGAGGTTGCTGCTGTTTGATATCCATGGCTATTGTACCTGCATCTCCACTTCCGAGGTTTTGGAGAGTATTGTATCAATCCGGAGGTTGCGAGATCCTTGTTGTAGGTTATGACTTAGCCGCGGATCTGTTAACTGGATGTTGTGATTTTGGTGTGTTTGTGAGTATGGACTTACTGACGATGCATTTGGCTGTGTTCGTGTACCTCGATGAGGAGGTTGTGTTTCGACGACCAGATTTCCCCGAGATGCTGTTTCGCGGTGATGGTCGAGCGGATGGTGGAGACGATTTATGTTGTTTGCTTAGCCAATGTTGTGGATACTATGGTTGCTATACCCGACATTGGTGATATCGAGGTGGTTCCCGAGTTTCCAGGTGTGTTTCGGAGGAGTTACCAGGTGTTTCTCCAGTTCGGGAGACTGACTACACCATTGAGCTTGTATCGAGCGCTGGACTCAATTGCCGACGTCTTGTCGTTCGGTGCCAGCGGAGCTGATGGAGTTACAGTTTCGACTCCAGGAGTTGCTGGAGGAGGTTTCAGGAGATTTCATGCGACCCCGCGTATTTGCGTGGTGTGCTCCTGCATTGTTTGTATGGTTGTTGGATGATTTGACATGGTGGTGCATTGACTACCAGAAGCTTGATTTGCTTCAGAGGAGAGTGAGTATCCTTCGCTTCGGACTGGCGAGTGGTTTGATCAGCTTACGAGAGCTTCAGTCTTTTCGAAGATTGATTTCAGATCCGGATACCATCAGTGGAGGTTTGATGAGTCAGATGTGGCTATGTTGGCTTTCGGATCTCGGTGTGGACATCAGGAGTTCTTGCTCACGCTATTGGTTGACCAATGCCCCGTTGATCATGTGGACTTGATGGACCAGGTGTTCAGACGGTTTCTGGACGAGTTTGCGGTCATGTTCGTTGGCAACGTCCTGATGTACTCCAGGAGCGTGGGCCAGTACCTAATGCAATAGCGAGTGGTTTCGCGGACTTCACGAGACGATTAGCTGTTTGTGAAAGTTCATCCAGTGTGAGTTTTGGTCGATTAGCGTGAAGATGTTGGGCGGTGTAGAGAATTGAGTCGTTGACTAACTCATCTGGATCGTATGATGGCACAGACGATCAGGCCCCGTCCGGCTCGTTCGTAAAGGTTGAGGCAGGCTCATGCAGAGCATGAGGGATTTGGCCTATCACCGGAGCTGAAGATTGCAGCGGAGAATTTGTAACGGTTTCCTCTGAATCCTGCCTCCAACCCATTGCTTGCGCAATGGCTTCGCGTTCAGCTTCCTTTTCGGCACCCGTGCGCCTCTTTCATGGAGTCATAATTAAGCTGAATAAATGAAATATGTAGGCATAATTCATCCAAATATAGCCAAATTTCATCAAAAATATCCAAATTTATCAAAAAATTAAAAGTTCACAAATATATCCATTGTATTTGAATTTCACAATATTTTTCAAATTTATCCAAATATAGCCAAATTTAACTATCCTATTTATCAAAACTTATATTAATAAATATAATATATATATACACACACAAATTAATCAAAATACATTACGTATATCGAATTAAATTAATCCAAATATAATATATCCAAATTAATTCACATATAATATATTAATCCAAATATAATCAAATCTAATACATTAATCACAGTATACTCAAATCCAATTAAATTAATCCAAATATATTATACCCAAAATTAATACAATATAACCATTTTTATAAGCAAAATTTATATAAACCAAATTTATATAACGAAATTTATATATATAAACCAAATATATATATATATATATACTGGGAGAGGAGAGAGTAACTATGGGGGGAGGATTCCGGTGGGAGAGGAGAGGAGTGGATTCAGGTGAAAGCGGAGAGGAGTCCGGTTCGGCCCAAGGAGGAGAGAGAAGGAGAGAGAGAATCTGGCGGGATGGCGAAGTACGCAGCTAGGTCGGAGAAGAGGAGAGGACAGGACAGGAGAGAGAGAACAAAACTTGAAAACTAGATCAAAGTCGATTTAGTTTTTAAGATATATCAATTGACTTAGGCGACGAAAAAAAAGGATTTCGTTACCTAAGTAGTTTTTAAATGGGACCCAAAAATTTTGGCGCAGAAAAACGAACAACCCAGAAAATTGGGCTTAGGCGCCGAAAAAAAAAATTTCTTCACCTAAGTTGTTTTTAAATGGGACCCAAAAAATTTGGCGCAAAAAATGAACCACCCAAAAATATTCGACTTAGGCGACGAACCGTTTATTTTCATCGCCTAAAGTTTTAGGGTTTAGCGTAAATAGAGTACTATTAGGGTTTAGGGTTAGGGTTAGATTTCACCTAGACGGCAAATACATTGTTAGCGTCGTCTAGGTAGTGCTACTTAGACGACGAAATACATGTTTTCGTCGTCTAAGTGAACCTTAGACGGCGAAATAATGCACTTTCGTCAGCCAAGAGTAAATTTTATTTACTTTTAATTTTTTTTCCAATTCCAAACGTAATTTTATTTCAAGCATCACCATGTTGCCTTTCCAATTCCATTTTCGTATGTTCTTTCGATTCATAACTGGTCTATTAATTTATAAATTTTATTCATTTGATATAATTAATTAACTACTAATCCAGCCTCATATCAATCCTCATCCTCATAATCATCATCATCTGAATCATCCTCCTCAGTATCATCTTATTGCTCCCCATCATCATACTCTACATCATCTGAATTGTATCCAACGTTGTCGTCGTCCTCAGGCTCCTCGACTTCTGAGGCATTCTGCGCTAACTATCTAATCTCCTCTAGAGTAAGATCTGTTGTGTTATCAATCAGGGGTAAGCGTTCGTTATGCCAAACTAGTTCCATTACGTCGGGGATGACTAGAGTATTAGACTCTTGATATGCATTGTCTCTATGCGCTTCAATATCAATTGTCGATGTCCCATCAAGTGTAGTTGCACTCCATATTCCTCAGTGTGACATATGATTTACTATTTTCCAGCCTTCACCAGCTTTCAGATCATCCAGATAGAACACCTGCCTAACTAAGGTGGCAAGAGCGAATCACTCATCCTCATATCAGCTTGAGTTTGTATCGACTGATATTAGCGCCATATCTTCCTTAGTATGCTTAAACCATTGACACTTGAAGAAAAAAAATGTTGATATCATTCCCGTATAGCAGCTCAACAACATGTTGAAGAACTCTGTAATAGACAGTATCGCATTCCCGAACTGCGATCCCACTGTTTTGTGTGCTTCTTCCTTCATCTTAAGTGAATAAATAAAACTTTACACCATTCACAAAACAGTCGGAGTAAATATAGTGCTTAGCCAGCTTATAGGCCTACAAATGCTTTTGCCATGACCACCACCCCTTGTGGTTGTCAGATTTTTTTGTAGATTATCCATCTGCAAAAATGTGAAGAATATATATGAATCCATCTGACGGCAAGCTGTTACTACCCCAAGGATTGAATCCGTTTGTAGATAGATCGAGTCTAACATTTCAAACCTTTGCTGCAAAGTCTTCGAATTCCCTGTGGAAATATTTAAAAGCCTTTCCATATGCTGTGTGTCAGAGAACATCATCATCTACTCGCAGTTTCGCGTACCATCTCATCGCCTCTGTTGTATATAGAGACATATATAGATGCTGCAATCTGGGAATCAATAGAAAATAGCGAAGTACCTTCACAAGAATTTTCTTCTTCGAACTCCTACTATTCCGGTTTTGATATCTGCACTGGTTACATACGAGACAGTAGTCCAAATGTTCATACTCTTTGTCAAACAACACATGATCATATATGCAGGTGTCAATTTTTCTGTAATTTAAGTTGAGACTGCTCAAGATCTTTCTAACCTTATAATAACTTTCTGAAAGTTTGTGATGATCAGGTAGCAATTTACATATATGCTCATGTATTTCGTCAAAAGCATTGTCTGACATTTTATTCTTCACTTTTATCTGAACTTCCACCATTATATATTGCAACACATTCTCTCGAGATATAAGGTACACTGGGGTCTGGGCTTCGAGTGGCATCCTGTTGTACTTAATCATCTCTGTAGTGTCACTTGCCAAGCTGGTAGGTGCCATCATGAGTGGTATTGTAACCTCCCTCTTCGTGTTGGTGTTTACCATGACTAAATTCCGGAAAAGAATCATGGACCAAATCCACAGTTAAGTTCCAAGCAGGGCCGCCGCTACCGTTGGATGAGGCACCATAGTAACTGTACCTTGAGTCTAGTCCTGAGCTGAAGTCTACTACTCCACCGTGCTTTCTCCACGTAGTAAAACTCTACATCATACTATGCTCATACATGTATTGAGCCATAATGTTAGACGAAACAAATTGATAGTTGAGACATTTTCTGCACGGATATGTGAAAAGTTTCTTTTCCTGAGCATGTTCTGTCGCAAAATTCACCAACTGTATCAAACTCTTGTCCATATTTTTGTGTAATAATTAATAATAATTCTATTAATTATATAAATTTTCAACTAATAATTAATTAATCTACTACTACTGAAAGGACCCAACCCCGATTTAGTTTCCTAAACCGGAATCAAACACCTTCTGAAAACACGAACTTGCAAAAACCATAGAAATTTCGGCAGAGTTTCACTATATCGCGGAATTATCATTAACCTGCACCCGAAAACACACTTCATCCTATGCCACAAAAGCCTAACCGTGGGCACCAATCCCATCCGGATTTCTCAAAATCATAACATCATAATATAAAGTAATAAGCAAAACTGTAACTTTACACATATCCAGGAAAATCATATGAAAATATGAACATCAGAGTATTCAGAGTGACCTCTAGTATATATATACATAAATACACGGCAGTAGGCTAAACAAGAAACCTACTGAGAAAGAAAGGTAGATCGAACACTAAGCCTCTGACAGTGACGCGCGACACCAGAATCTGAACTGCAAACTGGGCACGGAAATCGAAAAGCCCAGGGGAAAGGCAAATAAAATTGTTAGAGTGAGTGGACGAAAAGAAACATATGCCTTTCGCCATTTACATAACATAAAAATAATGCGAGTTCTTAAAATAAATTGATGTGTCAGGTGAATCTCTTAAGCCCGACGGTGATAGACTAGGCGAATCTCTCAAGCCTAGTGGGCACATCAGGCGAATCTCTCAAGCCTGGAAATGGACTACCGGTGATCAGCCGAGTAGTCAATGCATCGATGCTAAGTAAATGCCATCACCAATAAAACATGAAATAACACCTCCAAAACAATAAATAATCTCAATACTATACTGGAAATAAATATTGAAACCACGAACTTGCTACAATAGTGTAAATAAATGTCTATTCACAGATAAGCACAGCGCGCAGACGGGCTAATCCTGAGATCTGGCGGAAGATCCCTCGCCTAACGTACGATCTCGATCCCCTGAATAATCACAAAATATCACTAATCAAAATCACAATTCATTAATCTGAACCATACCTCGGAAACCAACCATTTCCGGAAACATATAACTCGGAGAACAAAATAATCACCGTAAATCCCAAAATACTCCACATAAACCCTCGACTTAAAATCTACTACTCAAATCAACTCGAAAACCTCAAGGCGACGATCGAAGCGCGATTACGAGCAAAACAGCATAAAACTTGTCAAAATCCAAAAAGTCAATGCCTTCGCCGGAGCGCCGCCAGCGGCAACGCTGAGTCAATAGTGACGGATTCTGGCCAAACTTTCCAGAAATGGTCTACACCTCAAGCCCAAGACATTCCTCTTCTACACCAAGCTCCAGTTCCAAGCCCACTGGCCGAAATCGAGCCTGAAACCCACGAAATCCATGGATTCCGACGAACTTCAAACGACAACCAAACCCTTAATTTGTTTCACCCAAAAGCATCACAAGGATGAGGGGAACCTTTCCCCCCACCACCCCGGCCCCAAAAGTCGCCAGAGCGCCGCCCCCGACGACGGCGAAATCCACGGGATTCACCGAGCTCGTTCTAACTCAATACCTCATTAAATCACACCAAACCAAGTTCTAAACCATAGGAAATCAAGAGAGGATTCTAACCATACCAAAATTGTAGCCGGAGGTGGCCGGAAACAGAAAGTCCACGGCGGTGCGGTTCTCCCTCGGTCAACGCGAGTCAACTGGTCAACCTTCGGTCAAACTTCCAAAACAGTGGTTTTTGACAATTTTACGACTATTCCGATATTTATACTCGCGGCTCGATACGATCGACAGTCCAAATCGAATCACATCCACGTTTCAGATAACTCAAACTTAATCGGATAAACACGACTAAATCACGCGACTTCAAATATTCATAACATATTCCTTGGTTATCAAAACAATTATCCGAAATCACCTACGAGCTCAAAATCACGCATACTACAATTCTCGTGAAGAGACTCATTTCAAATTCTCGCTTGATAATTAAGTCGTGAACCAGACCACCAATTCGATTAATTACAACAAACTATGATTATACGTGAAACACGCGAATTAAGCCGATTAACTACCATTTCCGGTTCGGGTTGTCACAAATCTACCCCCTTACAAAAATTTCGACCTCGAAATTTACGTACCTGCTAAGTGAATAGATGAGGATACTGCTCCCGCATATGTGCTGCTCGGTCTCTCAAGTGGCTTCCTCAACTGAATTATTCTACCATAAGACCTTCACAAGGGGTATGACTCTGTGTCTCAACTTCTGCTCACGCCGATCGAGAATCTGTACTGGCTCCTCCACATATCTCAAATCTTCCCGGATAGGAAGCTGATATGGCGCTAAAACATGTGATGGATCTGGAATGTATTTCCGCAACATCGAGACATGAAAAACATCGTGTACTCGAGCCATCTCGGAAGGCAACTCCAACCTGTAAACCACGACACCAACTCTCTCTATGATCTCGTACGGACTAATATACCGTGGTCGAAACTTGCCACGCTTCCCAAAATGAACAACTCCCCTCCAAGGAGAGAGTTTCAGGCAAACCCAATTGCCCACCTCAAACTCAAGACTCTTTATTCTCACATCTGCATAACTCTTTTGGCGATCTTGGGCAATCTTCAATCTATCTCGGATAATCTGAATGTCCTCTGTGGTGCTCTTTACCAAATCAGGACCAATATGCCATCTCTTGCCCACCTCACTCCAACACAATGGAGTGTGGCACAGCCTCCCGTATAGAGCCTCATACAGTGCCATATCAATACTGGCCTGATAACTGTTGTTGTAAGAAAACTCGATCAAATGCAGTTGTTGGTCCCAATTTCCTCTAAACTGCAATACACATGATCGCAACATATCCTCGAGGGTCTAAATAGTCCGTTCAGACTGCCCATCAGTGTGGGGATGGAAAGTTGTACTGAAATGCAATCTGGTACCCAAAGCTCGCTGCAATGCCTGCCAAAACTTTGAGGTGAACTGATTGTCTCGGTCAGAAATAATAGATATAGGCATGCCATGAAAACGAACGATCTCTGCATCGTGTACTCGAGCCATCTCGGAAGGCAACTCCAACCTGTAAACCACGACACCAACTCTCTCTATGATCTCGTATGGACTAATATACCGTGGTAGAAACTTGCCACGCTTCCCGAAATGAACAACTCCCTCCGAGGAGAGAGTTTCAGGAAGACCCAATCGCCCACCTCAAACTCAAGACTCTTTATTCTCACATCTGCATAACTCTTTTGGCGATCTTGGGCAATCTTCAATCTATCTCGGATAATCTGAATGTCCTCTGTGGTGCTCTTTACCAAATCAGGACCAATATGCCATCTCTTGCCCACCTCACTCCAACACAATGGAGTGTGGCACCGCCTCCCGTATAGAGCCTTATACAGTGCCATATCAATACTGGCCCGATAACTGTTGTTGTAAGAAAACTCGATCAAATGCAGTTGTTGGTCCCAATTTCCTCTAAACTGCAATACACATGATCGCAACATATCCTCGAGGGTCTAAATAGTCCGTTCAGACTGCCCATCAGTGTGGGGATGGAAAGTTGTACTAAAATGCAATATGGTACCCAAAGCTCGCTGCAATGCCTGCCAAAACTTTGAGGTGAACTGATTGTCTCGGTCAGAAATAATAGATATAGGCATGCCATGAAAACGAATGATCTCCGCCAAATACAGCTTTGCCAATCTGCCAACAGAAGTCTTCCCTGGAAGTGCAAGGAAATGAGCTGATTTCGTCAAACGGTCTACAATAACCCAAATACCAGTATTACTAGCAAAAGTACGTGGTAACTGATACACGAAATCCATGGTGATATGCTCCCACTTCCAAACCGAAATCTCCAAGGGCTGTAACTTTCCCGCAGGCTTCTGCCTTTCTGCCTTCACTTGCTGACAAATGAGGCATCTTCTCACATATGCAGCAATCTCCCTCTTCATATTTCACCACCAGTAATAGGCTCTGAGTGTACAAAACATCTTTGTACCGCCGGGATGCATCGCGTAAGCAGAACAATGGGCTTCGTCTAAAATCTCTTTCTTCAAACCCTCGTCTCTGAGTACACATAATCTGCCTCTGAATAATAATGTACCATCATCACTCAACCGAAACTCTGTTAGCACACCATTCCGAATCAAGGTCTTCTTGTCCAACATCCTGAGCTTCACGAACCTGATCGACCAATACCGGTTGAACCTGGAAGCTAGCCAACAAGGCTCCATCATTATCCTACTCTAACTCAGCTCCCGTAGCTCGTAACTCTGCTAACATGGAAACTTTGTCCACACATACATGAAACAATGAGGCTCCAAATTTCCGACTAAGTGCATCAACAACGACATTAGCCTTCCCTGGATGGTACTCAAAGGTGCGATAATAGTCATTGATCAACTTCATCCATCTGCGCTGTCTCATATTCAAATCTGGCTGCGTGCGCAAATAGGTGAGACTCTTGTGATCTGTATATATCTTGCACTGAGCTCCATACAAGTAGTGTCTGCAACTCTTTAAGGCTAAAACAATAGCAGCCAACTCCAAATCATGCGTAGGATAGTTAACTTCATGTGGTTTCAACTCCCTGGAACCGTAAGGCACCACTCTGCCATGCTGCATCAAAACACAACCAAGTCCCGATTTTGATGCATCGCTGTAAACCACAAACTCTCCACTGTCGTCAGGTAGAGTTAGAACCGTTGCAGTGGTCAACTTTTCCTTCAAGAGCAAGTAACTCTCCTCACATGCATCAGACCACTCGAACTTGACACCTTTCTTCGTCAACCTGGTAAATGGAGCGGTAATCCGTGAAAAATCCTGCTCAAAGCGTTGATTGTAACCTGCCAAACCCAAGAAACTCCTGATCTCTGGTACGGTGGTAGGTTTACTCCGATTCAACACGGCTTCTATCTTGTCAGGATCCACGCGGACTCCCTCAGCAGATATCACGTGACCCAGAAACTTCACGTTATTCAGGATCCACGCGGACTCGAACTTGATGCCTTTCTTCGTTAGTCTAGTAAGTGGAGCGGCAATTCGTGAAAAATCCTGCACAAAGCGCCGTTAGTAACCAGCCTAACTCAAGAAACTCCTGATCTCTGGTACGGTGGTAGGTCACCCCAATTCAACATGGCTTCAATCTTGTCAGGATCTACGCTGACTCTCTCAGCAGATATCATATGACCCAAAAACTTTACGCTGTTCAACCAGAATTCACACTTGCTGAACTTCGCAAACAGCTGATTATCTCGCAAAGTCCGCAAAATAGCTCGTAAATGTTTCTTGTGCTGGCCCACACTCCTGGAGTACATCAGAATGTCATCGATGAACACGATCACAAACTTGTCCAGAAATCTCCTGAACACCTGATTCATCAAGTCCATGAAAGCTGCAGGGGCATTAGTCAACCCAAACATCATAACCAAGAACTCATAATGCCCATACCGTGATCTGAAAGCTGTCCTGGCCACATCTGACTCTCTGATCCTCAATTGATGGTATCCAAACCTGAGATCGATCTTCGAAAAGACTGAAGCTCCCTTAAGCTGATCAAACAAATCATCAATCTGCGGCAACGGATACTTGTTCTTCACGGTGACTTGATTCAGCTTCCGGTAATCAATACACAATCGTATAGAACCATCCTTCTTCCTTACAAACAGTACAGGAGCACCCCACGGTGATATACTGTGTCGTATGAAACCTTTCTCCAGCAACTCTTGAAGTTCAATCTGTAACTCTTTCATCTCTGCTGGCGCCATACGATACGGTGCCTGTGATATGGATCCAGTGCCTGATAAAAGCTTAATGGTGAAATCGATTTCTCGAACTGGAGGAACACCTGGCAACTCCTCCGGAAACACATCTGAAAACTCGAAAATAATCTCAATGTCACCAATGTCTGCTACAGCAGCCGTTGTATCCACAACATGAGATAAATATGCAACACAACCCTTCTTCATCATGCGCTCGGCCTTCATCTCTAAGATCACACATGGCAATGAAGTATTCTTCTCACTGCGAAACAATATCTCTAGGAAACCTGGACGTCGAAACACTACCTCTTTCTTGTGACAGTCAAACATAGCCCAATGTGTCTCCAATAAGTCCATACCCAAAATCACATCAAAATCGACAATATCCAGTAATAACAAATCCACGGCTAAACCATAACATCCAACAAAAATCTCACAATCCCTGTACACCCAACCAATACTCACAACCTCACTAGATGGATACAACACCCTCCATAACCCCGGAAGTCGAGATGCATGCATAATAGCTAAAGATGACAATCTATATGATATGAATGAATGGGTAGCACCTGGATCTAGCAAAGTAAGTACTGGATAGCCAAAAGCATGCAACATACCAATAACAACCTCTGGTGATGCTCTGCCCTCACGCAATGACATGGCATAAACCCTGGCCTGCTTAGCTGGTCGTCCATGTTGATGGTGACTATGCTGTCCGCCCTGACCAGAAGACTGCATTGGTCGAGCTCCAGAAGTAGTACCTCGATCCCCTCCTGAACTCTGAGCTACATGTCCACCAACACCAGTAGACTGGAAACATTCCCTCGCATAGTGACCCTTCTGGCCACAACGATAACATATGATAGGGTCTCACTGACAAGGACCAAAGTGATGCCTATTGCAGAGATTGCGCAATGGATACTCCCTCGGTACAGCAAAAGTGTCACCGGTACATCGAGGATAGCGGTATCCGCTAGAACTCCCACTGGACTGTGGTCTCTGTGGTCGATCCCTCATCCATCTCTGTCTCTGCCTAGCCTTACCAACTGATGGCCTATATGGTCCACTGCCAAATGATGATGCCGATCCGGAAATGCCTGAACTCAACCTCTTGGAAGGTCCCTGACTCGGTCCACCCTCCTCGAATCGTCGAGATTGGAATCTTATCTGCCTTTCCTTCTCTATGTCCTCGCCTCGAAATACAGCACTCACAAACTCAGCAAAGTTGTTCCGAGGCATCGTAGTTAAAGTTCCCTTGATGTTCAGGTTCAAGCCCAACTCAAATCTCCGGCACTTGGCTTCCTCTGAGGCCACCATGTAACGAGCAAACCGAGATAAGCCAGTAAATCTGTCCTGGTACTCAAGTACTAACATACTACCCTGTCTCAAGTTGGTGAACTCCTCATACTTCCGCTGCTGTGTAGCCTGGTTGAAATATCTCTGCATAAATAAATCTCTAAACACTGTCCATGGAGTATCAACCGGAACTCTATCGGTGCTAACCCACCAAAAGTAAGCATCAGATTCAAGTAAACCAACTGCTGCCACTGTAATCTGCTCAGGAGTGAACGCAGACGCTCACAAAATCGTTCAACCTAAACCAACCAAGCCTCAAATAACTCTGGATCAGCTGAACCCGAGAAAATAGTCGGTCCAGCAGATCGAGGTTTGACCACAGGGTCAAAACGCTCCTCCAAACGCAATACTTGCATAAGCAAATCATGCGTCTGGGAATCCTCATCAGGATCCACATCCCTATTCACACGGAGACCACGTCTAGGAGGGATCCTAATGATAAGAGAAAAGCATTACTCACAAGGCACAAGGAACGTAATCATGAAACTTCAGATATTTGAAAACATACAACACCCGAAGCATTGATGAGTTACCATTGGCAAGTTGGATCATTGCTCCAGACATGTTGTATAATCTCAAATACCCTTAGTATCACAACTACAGAAGTCTACAGAACCTAAAACCTAATGCTCTGATACCAAGCTGAAAGGACGCAACCCCGATTTAGTTTCCTAAACCGGAATCAAACCCCTTTTGAAAACACGAACTTGCAAAAACCATAAAAATTTCGGCAGAGTTTCATTATATCACAGAATTACCATTAACCTGCACCCAAAAACACACTTCATCCTATGCCACAACAGCCAAACCATGGGCACCAATTCCATCCGGATTTCTCAAAATCATAACATCATAATATAAAGTAATAAGCAAAACTGTAACTTTACAGAAATCCAGGAAAATCATATGAAAATATGAACATAAGAGTATTCAGAGCGACCTTTAGTATATATATACATAAATACACGGCAGTAGGCTAAACAAGAAACCTACTGAGAAAGAAAGTTAACTGGAACACTAAGCCTCCGACGGCGACGTGCGACACCAGAATCTGAACTGCAAACTGGGCATGGAAACCGAAAAGCCGAGGGGAAAGGCAAATATAATCGTTAGAGTGAGTGGACGAAAATAAACATATGCCTTTCACCATTTACCTAACATAAAAATAATGCGAGTTCTTAAAATAAATGGAGCTGTCGGGCAAATCTCTCAAGCCCGACGGTGATAGACTAGGCGAATCTCTCAAACCTAGTGGGCACATCAGGCGAATCTCTCAAGCCTGGAACTGGACTACCAGTGATCAGCCGAGTAGTCAATGCATCGATGCTAAGTAAATTCCATCCCCAATAAAACATAAAAACATACCTCTAAAACAATAAATAATCTCAACACTGTACTGGAAATAAATATTGAAACCAATAACTCGCTACAACAGTGTAAATAAATGTCCACTCACAGATAAGCACAGCACGCAGACGCGCTAATCCTGAGATCCGGCGGAAGATCCCTCGCCCAACGTACGATCTCGATCCCCTGAAGTTTCGACGGAAATGGATTAAAATGGTGATGCTCTTAGCGACTAAATTACCGGACGAGAATTTGGTTTCGGCTTCTTCACGGAAGTTGTTGAGAATTTAATTTCGAGCTCATGGGAACTTCTGAAGCATTATTCCGAGTTATGAGGATTATGTTGTGAATATTTCCGATTGTTGATTATTTAGTCGGTTTAAATATGTGTTGGTTTGAACAGTTGACTTTTTATCCAATTGGTCGATGTGTTTGACTTCGAGTGATAATTGAAGAACATGTTGAGTCGAGTTTGTTGCCCCGAGAATTATCGGAATCGGAATTACGACGTGGAAGTTACGGGTATTCAAAGTTCGTCGAAAAGGATAATTATGGAAGTTTCCATTTTGGGAAGGCCTATAAATAGTGGGTTACCATATCAGGAAAGTCAACATATGGCATAAATGGGAGTTGACCGAGTTGACCGAGTCAACTCGGTGGAGGAGAGGTTCACGGCGTCCTCCAGGGCTCACGGCGGTGGCTTGCCGTCCGGCCTCCTCCGAGCTCTTTCTTACTTCCTTCCAGCTCGCCTCAGCCTCCCAATCTCATTCCCGACCACCGTCGACGGAGTGGGACGCCGGAGGGAAGTAATTTTCCGGTTAAAAGTTTAGGAATTTTGTGTGTTTTGGTTGAATCGATTCCGGTCGAGTTGAGCTCAAACAAGGCCTGGGTTTTGTAGCCCTCATCTCCATGATTCTAACCATGTAAGTATGGAGTTCTAATTTGATTTGTGGATGGAGAATTTTGGATTTGAAATTTGTGTATCAATTTGGTTTTGCTTGAAATTGGACTATTTAGAGTGTGAATTGGCCTTCGATGCAGTTGACAAAGTTACTCAGTGGATGATTTTGAGTGGAATAGAGGTTGCTCCGCCGGGAAAATTTCAGGTTGGTGGTGGCGCCGCCGCCGGCGGTCAACGGTCAACTTTGACTTTTTGGGGTTTTCGACAAGTTGCATGTCATTTCACTCGAAATCGCGCCCCGATCGCAGTGGGGAGGTTCGTTTCTCGATTTGAGCATCCGAAAGTACAGCGAGGTATTGTGGTGTGAATATCGGATTTTCGACGATTCATCGATATTGAATTACGTGTTTCCGAGAACGGTGGTTTCTCGTGATTTGGTTTGAATTGTCGAATTATGATTTTGAGAAATGAATTTTTTGAATATTCAGGGGTTCGTGATCGTTTGTTTGGCGAGGGACTTTCCGCCGGATCACGGGTTAACAGGAACTGCGTTACGCTAGTTTGTGAGTGGACAATTTCTTTTCACGAATTGTTTGCGAGTCTTTATACACGTTTTATGAACTTGGGCATGCATATGAGATTTTGGATTACATGAGCATGTGTTTTACGATTATACATATACGGATATGCGTATACAAGTATACATACACTTATATGTTGTTTCATGCATTTGCATCGAACTATTTACAATTTGATTTACACAGAGTATAGTCCTTATATATTTTGTTGTATCGATACACCCGCATCCCGGCTGATCCCCGAGGATGTTTACCGGGGGTGGCTGTGACTCCTGACCTGTGACCTTTACTGGGGGGAGGCAGACTTCTGACCTGAGGCCTCTCTGGGTAGAATTGCGTGGAAGTCTGGGACTCTGTGATTCTGACTGTACTAGCACGGATGTGTCCACGAGTGGCCCCCTGAGATTTTTATGCATGCTCCATACGCGTGAGGAGTTAGAGTCTCCCTCGTGTACCATTTGATTTTTATACATTCGACTCACATATATTTTTATAACATATATATTATGTGGTGAAAGACATTTATTTTCGTCCACTCACTCTAACAGTTTTCATGTCTTTCCCCTGGGCTTTTCGGTTTCCGTGCCCAGTTTGCAGTTCGGATTCTGGTGTCGCACTTTGTGGTCGGAGGCATAGTGCTCGAGCTACCTTATTTCTTCCAGTAGGTTTATTGTTCTAGCTACTGTGGTATACTTATATGATTATACATTAGAGGTCGCTCTGAGTATTCTATTGTATATATTATACGATTTTTACTCCGGATTTCAGTAAAGTACAGATATATTTACCGCGTGCAGGTAATGGTTTGATTTTTGTGGCATAGGATGAAGTGTATGTTCCACGTGCAGGTAATGGTAATTCTACGTTAGTAACGAAACTCTGCCAAAATTTTTACGGTTTTTGTTGGTTCGTGTTTTCGAAAGGGTTTGATTCCGGTTTTTGTTGGTTCGCCGGAGCGCCGGCGGCGACGGCGGTGCGGCATCAATAGTGGCGGATTCCGGCGAAAATTTCCAAAAATGGTCTACACCTCAAGCCCAACACATTCCTCTTCTATACCAAGCTCCAATTCCAAGCCCACCGGCCGAAATCGAGCCCAAAACCCACGGAATCCATGGATTCCGGCGAGGTTTCCGGCGAGCTTCAAACGGCAACCAAACCCTTAACTTTTTTCACCCAAAAGCATCACAAGGATGAGGAGAACCTTTCCCCCCACCACCCCGGCCCCAAAAGTCGCCGGAGTGCCGCCCCCAACGACGGCGACATCCACGGGATTCACCGAGCTCGTTCTAACTCAATACCTGGCCTCATCAAATCACACCAAACAATGTTCTAAACCATAGGAAATCAAGAGAGAATTCTAACCATACCAAAATTGTAGCCGGAGGTGGCCGAAAACAGAAAGTCCACGGTGAGTCAACGACGGTGCGGTTCTCCCTCGGTCAACGCGAGTCAACTGGTCAACCTTCGGTCAAATGACGGTCAAACTTCTAAAACAATGGTTTTCGACAATTTTACGACTATTCCAATATTTATACTCGCGGCTCCATATGATCGATGGTTCAAATCGAATCACATCCACGTTTCGGATAACTCAAACTTAATCGGATAAACACGACTAAATCACGCGATCACGACTTCAAATATTCATAACATATTTCTCGGTTATCGAAACAATTGTCCGAAATCGCCTACGAGCTCAAAATCACGCATACTACAATTCTCGTGAAGAGACTCATCTCAAATTCTCTCCCGATAATTAAGTCGTGAAGTAGACCGCAAATTCGATTAATTACGACAAACTATGATTATACGTGAAACTCGCGAATTAAGACGATTAACTACCATATATTTCCAGTTTGGGTTGTCACAACTATATATATATTATCGATCAAATGCATCACACATAACACGTACTTGAAATGAATTAATTAATCAATCTTATGATACTATAATTAATCTAGCTAATATATATTAATTATATAAATATATTATATTATTAACTTTATATAAATACATGCATTAATTATATATATTTCAACTAATTATTTTAACATATATATATTAACTATATATATTACCTTAATTAAAAAAAAGTACACGTATATGCATGCATGCATGTTTAATTAACTAATTAATTAATAAAATTAAAACATATATACAAATTAATTAACTATAGCTTACAAATATACCTTAACAATGCAATACAACAATTGATGTAGTGCTAAGGTCGCCGGAAAGCACTATATCTTCGCCAGAAAAATCAATCACCGTACGTAATTATGTACAATAGTAAATTCAAAAAAATTAATCAAGAGAAATGAGTTAATACTTTCACTGATAAGGAGATAAGTAGGTAAAACTATAACTCCGGGAGTTGAAAAATCGAATTTTGATGAATTTAAATGTGTATAAAATCGAATAAGTAGCTCAAGTCATTGTCTAAGAGTCCACATAGGCGACAAAATTAAAATGTGTATCGTCATCTAAGTGTGTAATACTAATCCGACAACAACAAATGACCCGCATCTTAGTGTGAATCTTAGGCGACAAAATGAAATTGTTCATCGCTTAAGTGTACACTTAGGCGACAACTCATGTAAACCGTCGTCTAAAAAAATACCTAAGCGACGACGACATTGTTCTTCGCCTAAGTCTTACTGAGGCGACAAAAAAAAATTTTGGTCGACAATAGCGATTTCGTTAGCCAAGTACCACTTAAGCGATGAAACCATAATAGTTTCGTCACCTAAGTATAGTTTTCTGGTAGTAAATCTAATAACTAAGAACCTAAAATAAATGATATACCAAAGCCGTCTTATATATGCATGTTTCATGATAAACTAGAAAAAGTACTTGAACTTAGAATATCAGCAACAACAGGTCCAGTGAAGGAACGTAACCGTGCAATCCATCGTTTCTGCCATGATCTGCTATAGGTGAGCAAGACAAATATATACTATTAACAACAATTCCCAATTCTCACAGCACATAAATTCTCCAAATAATATATAAACTCAGGAAAAGTAACACTCAAAACTCAGTGTTATAAATGTCCATAGTTTTGTATCATCTTCTCCTAGTATACCAATTCTTTGCCAAGAAATAAGTTATATGTTGTTTCTATGTTCCTAAGCCAGAATTGCTTAGAAAAAACTATATAAAATATAAAATAGCTGAAATGAACAAAATAGAGCTATCTATCTAGTCCATTGCATATACTCCGAAACTGCACGAGGTTAGTTGCCTTCCTAATTTGGCATAATTTCATATACATCATATACAGCAGCAATAAACTTTTCATATATATACACGGCATGGAATGAAAATAAGACATTGTCCAAAGAACTCAAGAACTCCACAGTTTTTTCTCTGTTGATCATGAAAGTTTGCTCGTCCATTTTAATGTGGTGAACCCTTCAGATAAAAAACACCAAATTTTAATCAGACTGTATATGAATTTTACTATTAGTATTTACTTTGCTAATAAAGAGTCAAAATGTGAAAGAAAAATGGATTGTGGGTAGCACCGACTGAAACAACTTCACTTCCTTCTACCAAAACAACTTCGTCTCTTCCGAATTCGGATCGGCAAGTCCTAACAAATCAAATGAATATCATAACTCAATTCTATCGAAACCTTAACATTCTCGAATTAAACATTCACATCAAATCAAGAGGGTTTTGGAACCATTACCTCGATACAGATCAGCGATCTTCAGGCCATGGTAATCGTCGATGATGGAATCCTCTCTGGTAACGCTTGGGTAACTGAACGGGAGGTCTAAATCCGACTCCTCTAAGACCCTAACCTAGATTTCAGAATCCACAACATTTAGACCTCCCAATTTCCTCCAAAAGTGAAGTCCACCGAGGTTGGGGTTGACCTCGCTGGCTTCTTCAATGGCGAGATTGATCCTCTGGTTGTCGTCAAGGATCGACTACGAGATTTTGCAGAATTTGGTTTGGTAGGTGCGTTTTGAGATCGTAACGCCGACAATATTGGTGAGGTGGCCAGAGGGAGCAGAGCTTGGAGACGGTAAAGGTGGCGGTAGACTCGATACTGAGGTCGAGGACTATCATAACGGCGCGTCGCAGTTTGGAGAGAGAGAGAGAGAGAGAGAGAGAGAGAGAGAGTAACACTCAGTTTGGAGAAAAAGAGTCTGAGAGAGTAAAAGCAGTCGCGTGTTTTCAACTTTAATGCAAATTAGGTTCCCGCACAGACAAAAATTTAATTTTTGTTGTTCTGTGTTTTTTTAAACTTTCGAAAAAATTATGGACATCGGTTGAACATATTAATCGATGTCTATATAACACAAAGACATTGATATTTGAGAAACCGATGTTAAAGAAGATATTTGACATCGGAGGTTTTTCTAATTGATGTCTATGACCATTTTTTTGGTAGTGATTGATAAAGATATTATTTATTTATTATAATATTCGCATGTAAATATGCATGCCATGATATTATTTTGTCCATGGTTTCTATACTCATGTCTATATGTAAGTATACCGGACGAACAAAAATGTATAAATGAAAAGGATCAATATCAAATTAATTAAAGAGAAATGATTTTAGACTTCAATGGAGCCATGAGGTGTAAGCTTCAAAATCTTCATGGCATATTTTTTTTATCCACATGATTACTATTTTGACACATCAACTTAATTAAAAAGCAATCATACTATTTATATCCAACGGTTGATAACTTTTTATATTTAAAAGTTTAAAAGTCATAACAATTTCTTATATAAAAATAATTTTATAATAAAATTAATTAATGATAATCGAAAAAAAATAATCTAGTTAATATTGATTTTTTAATTACACCATTAATTGTATTTGATTAAAATACAAACTTTAATTTATACCATATAAAATAATAAAATTTATTAAAATAAAGGTACATCATTATTATATAAGAAAACTTAATTCACTCTCCTTTCCTGATGTTTTACATAATTTACTTAATATTTTGATTAAAGTATATATGAATTGTAATCAGAATTAATTATATTATTCAATTGTAAATGTATTAAACTATTTTAAATAGAAACTTTCATGATTTTCTGTAGTATGATTGATTTGAAACTTTCATGATTTTTTAACTATTATAGTATGATTGATTTGAAACACTCAATTTATTTGTTTCAAATCAAAGCATAAATACAGGTGAGAAAGTTACTATTATAATCGATTAACTATCTAGTTCTTGATTTAAAAAATGTGCTAGATCATATATGTTTACATCAATGGCATGATAATCATGTTAATTAGTACGTATAGTTAGTGACAAGATTACTTTTATATTGATGAGTGCTCGATCAAATGTTCATAATATATAATTAAGTAGGGTTAGTAGATATAGCACAATGACAAACACATAATTAAGTAGAGTTAGTAGATAATAGCCTATTGCAAATATATCGAGTGATAGTAATATATGTACTTTGATCATCCTTATTTGAATTAAATTTTGACGATTTTTGAGATGATAGATTAACGTTTAAGGTTTAAGTTTATAGTTTATGGTTCAATATTGTTGAGGTTTAGATTATTATTTTTTAGGGTTGACGACTACGTATGAGAAATTTTTATTTATTTTTCTCAACACATTAGTTTAACTTATTACATATCAAACCTTTGAGGTTTTTGTGACGACCCGAACCAGAATCAGTTGCGTATTCGGCACGATTCTCGAGATTGAGTATAGTCGCAATTTTTCGATATATGTGTGATTCCTCGATCCTATTCCCGACTATGTTTTCGGTCGGGAATTTGAGTTAAGTGTCTTCACGGAAATTGTAGAGTACGTGATTTCGAGCTCGTCAGCTGTTCCGAAAGATTTTTTCGATAACCGAGGAATATTTTATGATTATTTGAAGTTTCACTTTCCGACGAGTTTATCCGATTGATTCGTGTTTATCCGAATCGTGATGGTTATCCATTTCGAATCGTCGATCGACCCGAGGCGCGAGTATAAATATCAGAATAGTCGACAATTAGTCGAAAATTTCATTTTGGGCTTTGACTGACGTTGACCAGACTTTGACTTTCCTGTTTTGGAAAGCTGACCGTTGACCGAGGGGGAAAAACTTTCCTGATTGGTTTTGCCGTCCAACGACCTACTTTCCGGCCATCTCCAACTTCGGCGAGGGTATGGTTTGCTTCCTTGTGTAATTTCAAGTTGAATGGTAATTGAGTTTGTGGAAATTGGTTTGGTTTTATGTGAACCCGAATTGGGTCAGGTCGCCGGAATTCGCCATTAATGGGGGGAGGTTTTCCGGTGAGCCATGGTGGCGGTGGGGTGAGGGCTTCGACTTCCCTTGCCGCAAGGAAGCTCCCCATGTGATTTAATTGAGGTTTAGTTGAGTTTTCCGGTGAACCCGAATGGGTTGCCGGAGTTGGTTTTCCGGTTGGATTTCGGTTGATTTGATGAGGTTCCGGTCAGTTTTGGGTCTTGTGTCAGTTATGAAAATGGTTCGTCTTGATGTGGTCTTGAGTTCTGGATGTTTTGGCCGTGGAATTCCACCGTTGACGGTGCGCCGCCGCCGTGGGCGGCGGCCAACGGTGGAGGGTTGACTTTTTCAGAATTTGACGTTTTTAATGTCATTTTTCTCGTAATCACGCCCTGATTATCGTCCAAAGGTTTTCGGGTTGATTTGGTTAGCCGATTTTCAGTCGAGGTTTCGAGTGGGGATTTCGGAATTTCCGTTATTCATTTTGTACCGCATTGCATATTTCCGGGAACGGTTGGTGTCCGTGATTCAGTACAGGGTTGTGGACTATGATTTTAATCAGTTATGTTTTTGTGAATATTCAGGAGATCGGGATCGTGATCTGGATCGTGATCGTGCTTCAGGCGAGGGTTTTTCCGTGGGATCACTAGTTTAGCGCGAGTGGGCATTATGTTCACCAGTGAGTGGACAATTTCTTTTCACGGAAATGATTGCGAGTCTTTTATATGATTTATGTACTTGAGCATGCGTATGAGATTTCGGATTACATGAGCATGTGTTTTACGATTATACGATTATACTTATACGGATATACGTATACGAGTATACATACACTTATATGTTGTTTCATGCATTTGCATCGAACTGTTTATGATTTGGTTTTCAAAGAGTACAGTCTCAGTTACGTTGTTGTATCGATACACTTGCCTCTCGGCTGATCCCTGATGGTAGGCCGCCAGGAGGGGCGTCGTCACCCCGAACTGACCGGTGAAGGGCGTTTCCCCGGAACCGAGGCCATTTCTGGCTTAGAATCACGGGGACCAAGGACCTCGTGATTCGGACTGTACTAGCACGGGTGTGTCCATGAGTGACCCCGTGGTATTTATACTTCCATGCTCAGTACACTGGAGGAGTGTGAGTTTTACCTCGTGTACTTGTTGTTTTTATTTACCTGGACTCGCATATGTTATTTTAAACATATATATCAACTGGTGAAAGGCATTTATTTTCGTCCACTCACTCTAACGATTTCCATGTCTTTTCCCTGGGCTTTTCGATTTCCGTGCCCAGTTGCAGTTCAGGTTTGGTGTTTCACGTCGCGGTTTGGAGGCTAGTGATCTGAGCTACCTGTGTTTTCCAGTAGGTTCTTGTTTCACCTACTGATGTATATGTTGTATATATTTACACTAGAGGTCGCTCTGATACATTCTGATACATGTTTATACGGATTTTCATGGATATACTATATATAGTACAGTATGATTACTGTTATTGCTTATATTATGATGTTGAGAAATTCGGATGGGATTGGTGCCCACGGTTTACTTTTTGTGGCATAGGATGAAGTGTATTTTTCCGCGTGCAGGTAATGGTAATTCCACGTTAGTAACAAAACTCTGCCGAAATTTCAAAAATTGTTTGTTGGTTCGTATTTTCAGAAGGGGTTCGGTTCCGATTTAGGTAACTAAATCGGGGTTGGGTCCTTTCAGCTTGGTATCAGAGCATTAGGTTGTCAGATTCTGTAGACTCTTGTAGTTGTGACGCTTAAGGTATTTGAGTTGATACAGCATGACTGGAGTGATGACCCAACTGGCCAGCGGTACTGATCAATACTTCGGGTGTTGTGTATTCTCAAATATCTGCGGTTTCATGATTACGTTCTTTCTACTTGTGCCTAATGCTTGTCTAGTATCAGTAGGATGCCTCCTCGACGTTGTCCCCGTGTTGATCGGGATGAGGATCCTGATGAGGATCGCCGAACGCGCGACTTCCTGATGCGAGTGCTGCGTTTGGAAGAGCGTTTTGACCCTGTGGTCAAGGCTCGCACTGCGGGTGCTACTGTGTTTTCGGGTTCAGTTGATCCAGAGATATGCGAGGCATGGTTGGTTCAGATTGAACGTGTTTGTGAGCGTCTGCAGTTTACTCCTGAGCAGATGTCAGTAGCCGCAGTTGGTTTACTTGAGGGTGATGCATATTTTTGGTGGGTTATCACCGACAGAGTTCCAGCTGACACTCCGTGGACATTGTTCCGTGATCTTTTTATGCGGAGGTACTTTAATCAGGCTACCCAGCAGCGCAAGTACGAGGAGTTTACAAACTTGAGGCAGGGCAGTTTGTCTGTACTTGAGTATCGGGATCGGTTTACCCGTTTGTCTCGTTTTGCGTGGGATATGGTGGCTACAGAGGAAGCCAAGTGTCGCAGGTTTGAGCTGGGATTGAATCTGAACATCAAGGGTACTTTGACTACGATGCCCCGGAATAACTTTGATGAGTTTGTTAGTGTTGCACTCCGAGGCGAGGATATTGAGCAAGAGAGACAGCAGAGGTACCAGCCTAGGCGGTTTGAGGAAGGTGGACCGAGTCAGGGGCCTTCAAAGAAGCTGAGTTCTAATACTTCTGGTTCAGCTTCGTCCTCAGGCGGTGGATCATATCGGCCACCAGCTAGTGTACCGAGGCGGAGACCGTTATGGAGGAGAGATCGACCGCGACGACCTCAGGCTAGTACAGATTCCAGCGGTTCTAGTTATCCCCGGCGTATCGGTGGTACATTTCCTGTTCCGAGAGACCATCCTTTGTGTAGCTTCAGCAACAAGTATCACTCTGGTGTATGTCAGCGGAGTACAGTTATTTGTTATAGCTATGGCCAGGTGGGTCACTATTCGAGAGAGTGTCCTCAGTCGTATGGTGCTGGAGGACAGGCGGCTTAGAGTTCCGGAGCAGAGCGAGGTGCCACTACGGGAGCTCGACCAGCACAGTTTGCAGGTCAGGGTAGGCAGCAGGGACAGCTCCAGCGAGGACGACCAGCCGGACAGGCGAAAGTTCATGCTATGACTCTACGTGAGGGCAGAGCATCACCGGAGGTCGTTATCGGTAGGTTGCATGTCTTTGGTATTCCAGTAATTGCATTGTTAGATCCAGGTGCCACACATTCAATCATATCATTTAGACTGTCATCATTAGCTACGGTACCTGCATCTCCACTTCCGGGGTTGTGGAGAGTGTTGTATCTGTCAGGTGAGGTTGTGAGCATCGGTTGGGTTTACAGAGATTGTGAGGTGTTTATTGATGGTCATGGACTAGCCGCAGATCTGTTACTGCTTGATATTGTAGATTTTGATCTGATCTTGGGCATGGACTTTTTGGAGTTGCACTGGGCTATGTTTGACTGCCACAGGAAGGAGGTCACGTTTCGACGACCAGGGTTACCCGAGATACTGTTTCGCGGCGAGAAGAACACTTCACTACCGTGTTTGATTTCCGCGATGAGGGCGGATCGGTTGATGAAGAAGGGTTGTGTCGCTTACTTAGCCCATGTTGTGGACACTACAGCTGCAGTGCCGGATCTCGGTAATATTGAGGTTGTGTCTGAGTTTCCGGATGTCTTTCCAGCGGAGTTACCTGGTATGCCCCCTGTACGGGAGATTGATTTCACCATTGAGTTGTTGCCGGGTACATGACCAATTTCCCAGACACCGTATCGTATGGCGCCTGCGGAGTTGAAGGAGTTGCAGATTCAGCTCCAGGAGTTGTTAGAGAAGGGATTCATTCGACCGAGTGTTTCTCCGTGGGGTGCTCCGGTGTTGTTTGTGCGGAAGAAGGATGGATCCATGCATTTGTGCATCGACTATCGGAAACAGAATCAGATTACAGTGAGGAACAAGTATCCGTTGCCGCGGATTGACGACTTGTTCGATCAGCTTAAGGGAGCATCAGTCTTTTCGAAGATTGACCTTCGATCCGGATATCACCAGTTGAGGATCCGAGACTCTGATGTAGCTAGGACAGCATTCAAGACGCGGTATGGGCACTACGAGTTTTTGGTTATGCCGTTTGGGTTGACCAACGCCCCCGCAGCTTTCATGGACTTGATGAATCAAATGTTCAGACGATTCCTGGACAAGTTCGTGATTGTGTTCATAGACGATATTTTGATTTATTCCAGGAGCGTGGGCCAACACAAGAAGCATTTGCGAACGGTGTTGCGGACTTTGCGGGACCATCAGTTGTTCGTGAAGTTTAGCAAGTGCGAGTTCTAGTTGGATAGTGTGAAGTTTCTGGGCCACGTGATTTCGGCCGAGGGAGTTAGTGTTGATCATGACAAGATTGAGGTCGTGCTGAACTGGAGTAGACCCACTACTGTGCCGAAGATTCGGAGTTTCTTGGGGTTAGCAGGCTATTATCGACGATTTGTACAGGATTTCTCCCGGATTGCTACACCATTGACCAGATTGACGAAGAAAGGCGTCAAGTTTGAGTGGTCTGATACGTGCGAGGAGAGTTATTTGCTCCTGAAGGAGAGACTGACTACCGCACCGGTTCTGACATTGCCAGACGACAGTGGTGAGTTTGTTGTGTACAGCGATGCGTCGAAGTTGGGACTTGGCTGTGTATTGATGCAGCATGGTAGAGTTGTGGCATATGGTTCCAGGCAGCTGAAACCACATGATGTCAGCTATCCGATGCATGATTTGGAGTTAGCCGCTATCGTGCTAGCGTTGAAGAGCTGGAGGCATTATTTGTATGGTGCTCAGTGTAAGATTTTCACTGATCACAAGAGTCTCACCTACTTGCGAACGCAGCCGGATCTGAACATGAGGCAGCGCCGATGGATGGAGTTGATCAACGACTACGATTGCACGTTTGAGTACCATCCGGGGACAGCCAATGTTGTAGCAGATGCACTTAGCCGGAAATCTGGAGCCTCGTTGTTTCACATGTGTGTGGCCAGAGTATCGATGTTAGCCGAGCTTCGAGCTACGGGTGCTGTGTTTGGATATGATGATGAAGGAGCTTTGTTGGCCAGTTTTCAGGTTCGACCCGTATTGGTTGATCAGGTACGAGAGGCTCAGGATTCAGACTCCTAATTGTTGGGCAAGAAGACCATGATACAAAATGGTGTGCCTACAGAGTTCCGATTGAGCGACGACGGCACGTTGTTGTTCAGAGGCAGGTTATGTGTGCCTAGAGATGAGGACTTGAAGAAGGAGATTCTGGATGAGGCCCACAGTTCAGCGTATGCGATGCATCCCGAAGGTACGAAGATGTTTCGTACACTTCGAGCGTACTATTGGTGGCGCAACATGAAGCGGGAGATTGCCGCGTACGTGAGTCGATGTTTGATCTGTCAGCAGGTGAAGGCGTAGAGGCAAAAACCTGCAGGGAAACTACAACCACTTGAGATTCAGGTTTGGAAGTGGGAGCATATCACGATGGAATTCGTCTATCAGTTACCGCGTACTTCGGCGGGCAACACCGGCATTTGGGTTATTGTTGACCGACTGACGAAATCCGCACATTTTCTTGCATTTCCAGGGAAGATATCAGTGGGTAGATTGGCCAAGTTGTACTTATCAGAGATTGTTCGCTTGCATGGTGTGCCTGTGTCCATTGTTTCGGACTGAGATAGTCAGTTTACTTCTGAGTTTTGGCAGGCGTTCCAGCGAGCTTTGGGTACGAGGTTGCAATTTAGTACAGCTTTCCATCCTCAGACTGACGGGCGGTCCGAGCGGACCATTCAGACTCTTGAGGATATGCTGAGATCATGTGTGTTGCAGTTTCGCGGAAACTGGGATCAGTAGTTACACTTGATTGAGTTTGCCTACAACAACAGCTGTCAGACCAGTATTGAGATGGCACCGTACGAGGCTCTGTACGGGAACCAGTGTCGCACTCCATTGTGTTGGAGTGAGGTGGGCGAGCGTTGGCTTGTTGGTCCTGATTTGGTGAAAACCACGATGGAGGACATACAGGTTATCCGGGATCGAAAGAAGATCGCTCAGGATCGGCAGAAGAGTTATGCAGATGTGAGGAGGAAGAGTTTAGAGTTCGAGGTTGGTGATTGGGTCTTCCTGAAACTATCTCCGTGGAGGGGAGTTGTGCGTTTCGGGAAGCGTGGCAAGCTTCGACCGCGGTACATTGGTCTGTATGAGATTACGGAGAGGGTTGGAGCTGTTGCATACAGACTTGAGTTACCAGCTGAGATGGCTCGTGTGCATGATGTCTTCCATGTTTCGATATTGCGGAAGTACATTTCAGATCCTTCACATGTGTTAGCCCCACAGCAGTTGCCGATCAGAGAGGATTTGACGTACATTGAGGAGCCTGTGCAGATTTTTGATCGTCCTGAGCAGGAGTTGAGTCATCGTGTGATTCCGCTGGTGAAGGTCTTGTGGCAGAACCACTCAGTTGAGGAAGCCACCTGGGAGACTGAGCAGCGCATGTGGGAGCAGTATCCTCATCTGTTCACTTGACAGGTATGTAAATTACGAGGTCGAAATTTCTTTAAGGGGGGTAGATTTGTGACGACCCGAACCAGAATCAGTTGCGTATTCGGCACGATTCTCGAGATTGAGTATAGTCGCAGTTTTTCGATATATGTGTGATTCGTCGATCCTATTCGCGACTATGTTTTCGGTCGGGAATTTGAGTTGAGTGTCTTCACGGAAATTGTAGAGTACGTGATTTCGAGCTCGTCAGCTGTTCCGAAAGATTTTTTCGATAACCGAGGAATATTTTATGATTATTTGAAGTTTCAGTTTCCGACGAGTTTATCCGATTGATTCGTGTTTATCCGAATCGTGATGGTTATCCATTTCGAATCGTCGATCGACCCGAGGCGCGAGTATAAATATCGGAATAGTCGAAAATTAGTCGAAAATTTCATTTTGGGCTTTGACTGACGTTGACCAGACTTTGACTTTCCTGTTTTGGAAAGCTGACCGTTGACCGAGGGGGGAAAACTTTCCCGATTGGTTTTGCCGTCCGACGACCAACTTTCCAGCCACCTCCAACTTCGGCGAGGGTATGGTTCGCTTCCTTGTGTAATTTCGAGTTGAATGGTAATTGAGTTTGTGGAAATTGGTTTGGTTTTGTGTGAACCCGAATTGGGTGAGGTCGCCGGAATTCGCCATTAATGGGGGGAGGTTTTCCGGTGAGCCATGGTGGCGGTGGGGTGAGGGCTTCGACTTCCCTTGCCCCAAGGAAGCTCCCCATGTGATTTAATTGAGGTTTAGTTGAGTTTTCCGGTGAACCCGAATGGGTTGCCGGAGTTGGTTTTCCGGTTGGATTTCGGTTGATTTGATGAGGTTCCGGTCAGTTTTGGGTCTTGTGTCAGTTATGAAAATGGTTCGTCTTGATGTGGTCTTGAGTTTTGGAAGTTTTGGCCGTGGAATTGCACCGTTGACGGTGCGCCGCCGCCGCCAGCGGCGGTCAACGGTGGAGGGTTGACTTTTTCAGAATTCGACGTTTTTAATGTCATTTTTCTCGTAATCACACCATGATTATCGTCCAGAGGTTTTCGGGTTGATTTGGTTAGCCGATTTTCAGTCGAGGTTTTGAGTGGGGATTTCAGAATTTCCGTTATTCATTTTGTACTGCATTCATATTTCCGGGAACGGTTGGTTTCCGTGATTCAGTACAGGGTTGTGGACTATGATTTTGATCAGTTATATTTTTGTGAATATTCAGGAGATCGAGATCGTGATCTGGATCGTGATCGTGCTTCAGGCGAGGGTTTTTCTGCCGGACCACAAGTTTAGCGCGAGTGCGCATTATGCTCACCAGTGAGTGGACAATTTCTTTTCACGGAAATGATTGCAAGTCTTTTATATGATTTATGAACTTGAGCATGCGTATGAGATTTCGGATTACATGAGCATGTGTTTTACGATTATACGATTATACTTATACGGATATACGTATACGAGTATACATACACTTATATGTTGTTTCATGCATTTGCATCGAACTGTTTATGATTTGGTTTTCACAAAGTACAGTCTCAGTTACGTTGTTGTATCGATACACTTGCCTCTCGGCTTATCCCCGATGGTAGGCCGCCAAGAGGGGCGTCTTCACCCCGACCTGACCGGTGATGGGCGTTTCCCCAGAACCAAGGCCATTTCTGGCTTAGAATCACGGGGACCAAGGACCTCGTGATTCGGACTGTACTAGCACGGGTGTGTCCATGAGTGACCCCGTGGGATTTATACTTGCATGCTCAGTACACTGGAGGAGTGTAAGTTTTACCTCGTGTACTTGTTGTTTTTATTTACCTGGACTTGCATATGTTATTTTAAACATATATATCAGCTGGTGAAAGGCATTTATTTTCGTCCACTCACTCTAACGATTTTCATGTCTTTCCCCTGGGCTTTTCGGTTTCCGTGCCCAAATGCAGTTCAGGTTTGGTGTTTCACATCGCGGTTTGGAGGCTAGTGACCTGAGCTACCTGTGTTTTCCAGTAGGTTCTTGTTTCGCCTACTGATGTATATGTTGTATATATTTACACTAGAGGTCGCTGTGATACATGTTTATACGGATTTTCACGGATATACTATATATAGTACAGTATGATTACTGTTATTGCTTATATTATGATGTTGAGAAATCCGGATGGGATTGGTGCCTACGGTTTGCTTTTTGTGGCATATGATGAAGTGTATTTTTCCGCGTGCAGGTAATTAATGGTAATTCCACGTTAGTAACGAAACTCTGCCGAAATTTCGAAAAATTTTTGTTGGTTCGTATTTTCAGAAGGGGTTCAGTCCCGATTTAGGTAACTAAATCGGGGTTGAGTCCTTTCAGTTTTCATGTTTGAAGTTTAGGGTTTAGAGTTTGGGGTTTGGTGTTAATTTAGAGGTTATGGATTGGGATTTAGAGTTTATCAATTTGATAATATTAGTTTTTTTTGTAATTATAATTTGTAAATTTAATGAAATATATAAACGGACAAAATTGAATTTGTAGATTAAAAATATTTTTTGATAAATTAACAAAGAAATAAATTATATATTATATATGTGACATGCATGGCATGCCACATTAAATTGAGGCCTACACCGAGTCCCTCTAGCATTACTCTTAATTAAATGCTTGTTATTTACATCCAATTAACTAGTTAATTAAGATCCTGAGAAAACTTCCAAGCCTGAAAAATCAAAGCAGCTCCAATTCTCGCTACAGAGATTCGTCGTCGCTGTTGATATCTTCATATCAACATCGTCATCGGCTGGGAATGAGTGATCAAACTCTTGCCATGTGAAACTGTTAGTAGTACTTGTCAAACTGGTAGTTGCCGCGTCAGACCAAAACACATCGCCATCGCCTAGCATGCCCTGCAACCCAAATTCATGGACACTCATATCACGGGGATGTTGATTTTCCATGAAGGATTCATGATCGACATGATCAGGGAGCATGAGTTGTTCAAGTAGCTCAACTGATTCAAGAAGATCTGCCGCAGGGTTTGAAGAAATTTGGGAGTGATCAGATAATGTACGTCCCTCATGAACATCGTCGGGCATGGATTCTGATCCAGCCAAATTGGGATCATGTTCGGTTGTCGAGCTGTGGTTCAAGAAGTTAGCAAACACAACAGCCATATCAATATCGGATCCCTTGGCTCCACTTTCCTTGGAGTAGTGCTGTGCAAGATCATCACCGCTATTACTATTCGAGCCGTTGTGACGATAGTAACTCAACGAAGCCCTGTCAGCCTTGGAGAGCCGGACCGACCTGCTGCGTCGGTTCTTCCTGTAACCGCCGCCGACTGGCACGTTCCTCAAGGAACCGCCTTTGGTCCAGTATCTCCGGCAGCCTTTGCAGAAGTAGCGCGGCTGTGACAGGCTGTAGTTGTTGTAGTAACAGAATTTGGTGTTGGAAGAGGCGCACCGGGGACAGTTGGGAGCGATCTCAATGTGAGGCTTCCACGATGACTTCTGCTTCATAAGCATTTGTCCGAACTGACAGTGCAGCATTTGCTCGACCACGGGAGCTGTGTCCATTGTTTTTGACGAAGAGAGAGGGTGTGTTTGGCAGCTGAGTTTGTGTGAGAAAGCAGAGGTGTGGAGAGTTATATAACGAAGTGGTGATGGAGTATGGGAGTTAGTGCAAGAGCATGTGTGCGTGTGGGACTGAAAGGGTTGAAAATGAACGTGGGCGGTTGGGGAAGCGTTCGGTCCAAGCAAGGGTGTGAGTGCGAGTGAGGTGATGAGAGCTAGGTTTTGGTTATTTTCATGTTATGATGAGCTTCTAAATAGGCGGATTAATCGTGGCTCTTTGGCCTCATGTGGCATTTCCTCATTGGAAGACCACTTGAGAGTGATTGTGGTTGACAAGTCAAAGCTTTCTTGGTTGTCATGCATATTTTCTGTGTGGTAGGGTTTCCAAATGACCGATATTGGCCTTTGGCAGTAGTTCGATACATATGAAATGGTAGCTGTTTCTTCTAGCTAGCTAGCTAACTAGTTTGGGGATCATAGAACTTGTATTGGAGCAATGTGTTTAAGGAATAAGAATTCCTTAACTGATTATAAGTGGAGGGTAAAGGTCAGCATCAACAGCCTCAATGAGAGGAACAAATTAAGTCACACAACATTACAAGCATACCAAACTTTGTTAATTTCATCGATTGCTTTTCATCTCTATGAAATCGAAATGATGAAAGAAATAAGAATTCACAATTTCTCTACCCATATAGCAATATTTCTCTATACAAAGTCGTGTTCAAGTCAATCGATAGAATAATGTATTATTTAGGGTCTTTGTAGGTACTTAATTATTATTGATTTGAACAATTTTTCAACCCATTTAAACAAACAATATTAGTCTTCACAATAAGCACGATTCAAGAACGCATTTAATCAAAACGTTGTCACATTAACAAAGGCTAAATTAAGAAAATAATCACTATTAATTATTGATGCATTCTTTAAAACAACGATGTAGTACAAATGAGAGTACCTACAAGTATTTTCTTTTTCAATCATAGCCAATTATGCTATTAGAATGTCAAAGAGAAGAAATGTCGGCATGCATGCAATGCATGTATGAACGGAGTTGACACACTACACAGTGTACGTTACTTTGCAAATATTGGGATCATCAAGGAATGAGTGCAACTGTATAAGAGATGTGATTAATCAATCATTGCCAAGCCTCACGGTTAATCCACAAGCACATGTAATCACAATGATACGTTTCTATTCCTCTAAAACTTTTATAAATTCCAACCTTTTAACTTATTCCGAGTATAGTGAAATATACACTACGTATCAGAAAAGATTAATTCGCTAGCTAGGTTGATTTGGAGACAGGAATTGGATACTGGATCTCAACTTACGGACCATATGTTGAGCACACGATTAGTTTACTCTCCAATTCATCTTATTTGTTAATAATAACGTTTACTTATTGCTAGACTAATTAGGTGATTAATTAAGGGTAAATTATACATAAGGTTTATGTAAATTACTTATGTATAAGGTCATATGGTATTTTTAACTCAAATAACGTCACCTGATTTAACAAAAAACCCTTACATTCAATTTATTTACGTTTAATACCATCTATATGAACCTGCTCTCTCTCTCTCTGATTTCAGACCAAAATCAAACC